>ML677381.1:2479679-2798380 GCA_007922305.1 Dermatemys mawii
CACCTCTCGCCCCTCCCCCCACCTGCCGCCTCCACACAATCCCCCTCCCCCCGACCTTGAGCTGCAGCCGCCGCTTCTCCTCCAGGGCGACGAGCAGGTTGGTCCGCGGGAGCGGGGCGGGCACCAGGGACGCGGCCCGGACCGACACGCGCCTCCGCGACGGGTGGGCGCCCGACATGGCGGCCGGGCCCCCGCGCCTCAGCTCTACGCCCGGGGGGGAGGGGCGGCCGCCCTGCCTGAGGGGGGGGCCCAAGGCTCCCTGCCCGGGGGGGGGGGGGGGCTGCTGAACGCTGCCCGGGGTTTTTTTCCCCCCCCCCCCGGCCCCCCAGCTGCCTCCCTTGCCGAGCCGGACAGGGGCCGGGGTGCCCCACGCTGCGGCCTTGCGAGGCTGGGTTATGCCCTGCTCCTCCTGTGAGCCCCGCCGTGGGGCTCTGCGCCAGCGCCAGCCCCACACGAGCAGGCCCCTCGCCGCGCCTCATAGCGTGCGGCACAGGAACCAGACAGGTACCCTAACCCGGACTGCAGTGAGGGGCTACAGCTTCCCGCTGGCTAGCGACGCCCTTCAGAGTCATAAACAACCCTGGTCTTATTGACACTGGCAGGGGAGTTTGCGAAGGACCTTGCTCATAAAATACTCTGGTTGTAATAACACTCATTTATTTTAAAAACATTAAAGGGACACGGTCAAAATCTCCTGTACACGTAGGATAGTCTCTCTGGCTGCATGTTACCAGCAACACCTGACATTATTGTCTGAAGGATTTAAGGAGTCTAGTATACTCTTCGAAAAAATCTATATTAATTTTAGTGCCAATTGTATTACAGAAATGCCAATGGAACCTAATGAGCTGTACAGCACAGACCCACATACATTTATCCACCAGATATGTACATACATTTTTGTGTAACGTTTTGTTTTCCTATATGCCAATACAGTCCCCATCATTACAGTATCTAAGTACCTTGCAAACATAAATATTGATCCTGAGCACACTGCTTGGAGGTGGGAAAGGATTATTATCGATTCTTGCAGATGGGGGAGGTAAGGCACAGAGAAATTAAGTGCTTTACACAGGTCAGACAGATATCCTGAGTCTCTAATGCTTTAAGTGCAAAACTATCAAGATGTGAAAGGTAATCAAACCCCTTCTGCCTTCCAAACCTCCCCCAACCCCTTTCACACGTGTAGCCTATCGCTGTCAGGGGCCTGATGTCATTGGTGCTGAGGCAGAAGATAAACAAGCTCAGCAACTCTCAGGAGCGAGTCCTTCATGAAGTGTAAGTAAAATACTTAATTTTTTTCCTAAGAAATGTAAGAATGGATTACAAATCACACTGAACCATCATTGATTATATTATTATTTACACCAGTCTTAATTTGGGGGCCTAAAATTAGTTGACGGTGTCCCTTGAATCATCTGGCAAGCTGCTATGCAAAGTAGCCCCAGAGAAAGATGCCGGCACATATGCATAATATCAAGTTGATGTTCAGAATGTGTTTCGCCAAAGGCTGCTCCTCCAATGAAGCCACAGCACGTTCAGGGCTGGCAGGAGCCGTGTTCTCAGGAGGTTCTTGTTTGCTCTCCATCCCACAGAGCCACAAGATGACTCTCATCAGTTTAGACCTTTCCTGAGTACCAGTCACACCTACAATGATAATAATTAGTGAGGTAAAAATTCTGTCCATGGAACAAACTCCAGTAACACACCAGTGTTACAATCTTGTACCGATCATTTTGACATTACCACACAGGAAACATCAAAACTCTTCAAAGTGACATGTTTGCTCCACCAAGCTCTAGGTAGCCATTACAGTCATTTCTACTCGGCACTTCAGTGTCCCTCTCTAAAGATCTGAACTCAAACCCTGCCATTGCAAACAGTTTAAGGAATGGTATCAGTTAGCCAAGTCTAAAAACACAGCTGTTTCATCGTCTTCCATTTGTTTCTGTACACTTGAACCCACTTTGGGCCAGGGTTAGGGCTTGTGAATGCAAGTTCCCCCAACTCTACTGAAGATTAGGGCATGCATAACCGAACAGTGAACAGGTTACTGGGGTGCATGGAGTGGGGGAGGGGACAGGGAGGAAGTTAGAATGCCAGTCACAAAAGGCTAAAGTCCCAGCAGCTGGAAGTCAGCACTCCAGTGCATTAACTCATTGCACCACTTCTTACTAATTTAATTGCACATAAAGGAATAAGCATTGGCCAAGGCTGCAAAGTTACCTAAGCAATAGTGCAAGTTTTGCAAAACCTGGCAATCATCTCTGGGCACAGGAGATGTGCAGGATCAGGATCTAATACAAGTGTGTACCTAACACTGGGACATCAATCTGCATTAAAAAAAAATATTTGCAAATTCTCCTTTGCAACCTACCAAGAGCTCAGCTTGGGGTTCTGTGTTTCTCCTGCCACTACAGCTGGTCAGAAAATACCAATGAAAACAGAAATGGAATTTTGTGAAAATGTTGGCAGTTTTTTTCCATTTTCCAACCACCTGCCTTTGCAGCAGATACTAACAGCATTATTCCCTAGTGCAGCAATAATGGGTTCCTTGCTCCATTGCAAGGATATGTGATACCAAAAGATACAGACGAAACATAGCTCTGATCTTTGGTCTTTGTAGGTAAAAGTCTTTCAACACCTTGAACATACAGAGATCTGAAAGTAGCAGGAAGATTCATTTAACATTTCCTGCCTATCTAACCTTTACAAAATGCATAGGACTGATTTTAATTGAAGCGCATGCTGTGTATAGTAACAGGGCACTTACTTGTATTGTCATTGGAAATATTTTCAGGAACGACGCTAATATCAAGCTGGGCAGGCGGACACTCAGACTTACATTCGCCACTTCTTGTATCAGAAGAACTGACTGGTGGGTGTTTCTTGGCTGGTCGATCCCAGCGTGTGAACCAGGTGAGTTGACTGATCTTGGGGCATGAAGAGCATTGTTAAAGAGAACTGATCCTATGTTTGTTTAAAGGGGACAACTCAACCGTAAGGCAGCTTTGAGGGGTTCTTACATGTTCTAAACACTTGGGGCCAAATTCTGGTCCCCTACCTGAACAGCCCCACTGGAGCTGGGGAACATCCAGCAGTGATAAGGTACTATGGAAATAGATACGAGGAGGCCAAATGAAGCAAGAAACAGAACAGAACTAAAAGTGCTGTTTATCCAGGTTAAACCTTGATCTGAAACTTGCTTGTTTTACTTCACTGCTATGTTCCTGATGATGATGGTTACTACTATAACTCTGCTGTGATGTGTCATATAACAATAAAAGCAGAGAACAGAGGGTATAAGTTTTAAAAGGGCTTTGTGGTGTTCTTTCATCTCCTATTATCTAGGATATCACACATGGATCCAGCACTGGATGAGGGTTTATAGCAGGGGTGGGCAAACTTTTTGGCCCGAGGGCCACATCAGGTTTGCAAAATCATATGGAGGGCCAGGAAGAGAAGGCCCTGCCCCCAATCTGGCCCCCTCCAACTTCCCGCCCCCTATCTGTCCTCTCAGAATCCCCAACCCATCCACCTCCGCCACCTTGTTCCCTGACTGCTCTTTCCAGAGAAACCACCCCCCAGGATCCCACCCCATACCTAATTCCCCTGCTCTCTGTCCTCAACCCCTATCCACCCTCCCTTCCCCCCTGCTAACCACCACCCCAGAACCCCACCCCCATCCAACCCACCCTGCTCCCTGACTGCCCCATCCAGAGCCCACCCCAACCACCATCCCGGAACCCCACCCCCTATCCCCCCCCCATTACCATAGCTGCTTTGCACAGCTCCGGGTAGGGGCAGCGCTGGACACGCGGCGTGGCTCCGGGGGAGGGAAGAAGCGTGCAGCCCCGGCCCGCCGCAGCTCTGTTCACGTGGCTCCGGGGGGGGGGGGGGGGACACGTGCAGCCCCGGCCCCCTGGAGCTCTTTCTGCACCGCGCAACTCCAGGGGAGGACAGCACATGCAGCCCTGGCCCACCAGAGAGCTGTCCGTGTGGTGCGACTTCAGGGGAGGGTGGGGCCTGCAGCCTCGGCCCCCCTGGAGCGCTGTCCACGCGGCGTGGCTCCGGGGGAGGGGGCTCGCCGCGCTTGGCCCGGCCCACGGCCCGGGAGTGTGGGGCCCAGTGTGCTGCACTCGGACCGGCCCCCCAGGCCGGGAGCGCAGGGCCAGTGGCCCCGCGCCCCTGGCCCACAGTGGCAGGCCAGATAAAAATGGCCAGTGGGCCACATGTGGCCCGTGGGCTGTATTTTGCCCATGTCTGGTTTATAGTCTCTGTATGCATTGTGGAGTTAGGCAGACTGGCAGGATCCAGAGGAAGCAGGCGGGTTGTTTCTATTGTGCTCAGACAAGCTCTAGGTAAGGGATTCCATAAGGAAAAATCATCTCATTAGCCAACTGCAGTTCTTTGAGAAAGTTAATAAGGTGACCCAGTGGCCAAAGCCTCTTGGACAATAATATGATGAAAGAAGTAAACTTGCTTAAAATACACATACTGGGGTTTGAGACCCTTGTCCAGAGCATCCAGGTGTTGGCCACTCCTGGAGGTGGGATTCTGGACTTGAGGGACCAGTGCTGTCATCTAAGGCATAGCAGGAGGCAGGATCCCAGACTAGACAGACCTGTGATCTGATACAGTATTATGAGTGTTCTCATGAGTACAGGAGGAATGAGACTGTCCATCCTCATGGGTGCATAATGGGGGGCCATACTGCATGTCCATTACAAAACAGTGAAAGAAATCTGCTGGGGGAGACTCACCATTTCTTCCGAGGGAGGTTCTGTGAGCAGGCTCACGACTACCACAGTGACTGTCGTGATGACACTGAGGATCATGGAGAAGTACAGGTAATGCACGTATCTCACCACGCCCGGCCGGCGGTCTGGCTCCCCGCACTGGGGCTGGAGGTAGATAAAGTCCAGCACCAGCCGGATGAAGCCCAGCAGCATGCCAGTCAGCAGGCCCCAGAACGCACCCTAGGAAATGAAAATCATTCCTTGATGGAAGAGGAAACATACGTCTACATCATATCTGGCAACGAAGCCCACGCTGACTCTTGGACTGAGTGCTGGCAGGAGTGAGATATGCTACAGTCACAGTCGTGACAATCTGATCAGCACATCCTGTGGGGACAGAGGCGCTTTACTGTTCTTTGGGGAGGGTTTCCGAGATAAGAACACAAGAACATAAGAAAGGCCGTACTGGGTCAGACCAAAGGTCCATCTAGCCCAGTATCCTGTCTACCGACAGTGGCCAATGCCAGGTGCCCCGGAGTGAGTGAACCTGACAGGTAAAGATCAAGTGATCTCTCTCCTGCCATCCATCACCCCCCTCTGACAAACAGAGGCCAGGGACACCATTCCTTACCCAGCCTGGCTAATAGCCATTAATGGACTTAACCTCCATGAATTTATCCAGTTCTCTTTTAAACCCTGTTATAGTCCTAGCCTTCACAGCCTCCTCAGGCAAGGAGTTCCACAGGTTGACTGTGCACTGTGTGAAGAAGAACTTCCTTTTATTTGTTTTAAACCTGCTGCCCACTAATTTCAATGGGTGGCCCCTAGTTCTTCTATTATGGGAACAAGTAAATAACTTTTCCTTATTCACTTTCTCCACGCCACTCATAATTTTATATACCTCTATCATATCCCCCCGTAGTCTCCTCTTTTCCAAGCTAAAAAGTCCTAGCCTCTTTAATCTCTCCTCATATGGGACCCGTTCCAATCCCCTAATCATTTTAGTTGCCCTTCTCTGAACCTTTTCTAATGCCAGTAGATCCTTTTTGAGATGAGGAGACCACATTTGTACACATCCCCTCCATATGCTGCTCTCATACACACAGCCCTCCACGGTCTACTGACCTGCCCTTCCGGCGGAGGAGAGCCACTCTCTAGACCTGCTGGTGCACCTGCTGGTGCTATTCAATAGCCACTAGCTCCCACCTCTGCAGCACCACCCAGCTCAACAGTCACCGTAATCACGGGCTGCTTTCATCGTAGCTGTTGCTTCACAGGAGCCCTGCCAGCAAACGCTGCCCTGAGGATGCTCCAGAGCCGGGATACAGCCCTTTCCTAGCCAGCGCCGCCCTCTTTTGAGGATTGCACTGGCCAGCTCCAGTTGCCCCAGAGGAGTGGAGGTTGTGGACATCTTGTGGAACTGCGACCCCTCCCTTCCCACCTCTGACTTACTTTCGACACGCAGGGACTTCAAGTCCTGGGCGACATCAGTGCAAGGCCATGGCTTGCAAATCTTTGCTCCTAGGTTTGTGAAAGGCACCCTGGCAACCTGTGCCATCTCTTCTAGAGTAGCCAAGGGAGCTGCCTGAGAGCAGTGGGGTGTGCTCCCTGCTTCATGGGCTGTGTGGCCTCGACAGGATGCTCCAAGCATGAGTGTCGTCACTCCGCAGAGCGCCCACAAGGGAGGGGCAGAGCAGTGACACAGTGCAGCTCTTCTAGCCGCCTGCCCACTTGTCCATGTGGACAGCGGAAGGACAGGCTGAGGGTGCGTCAGACCCTTACCTTTTCATTCGTTCTCTTCCAGAAACAGCCCAGGATGAAAACCATGGCGATCGGGGGCTGTAGGTAGGAGCTGATTGTCTGGATATAAATGAAGAGCTGCCCCCCTTGGCTGGCCTGCACCAGTGGGATCCATAGAATGGACACCACCACGAGCAGCAGCACGAACACCCTGCTCCAAAAAAAAGACAGTGTTATTGCTGGCCTTTGCCCCTTCCTCTGCCTGAGGGTCTCCCCGCTCCCAGGCAAGCCTCCCTCTTCTCGCAAATCTGCCCAGTGGTGCTCCCCACCATCCAGCCTTTGTTCATCGGTATTGTGTCCCCCTGCCCGTCTTCCATCAGAGTCCGGGCTTACACAAACACCCAAATCTAGATGCTGTTGCCCTTGTGTGCCTTTCTGCCACTTCAGCCTCCTAAATCCTGGGTCTGCCACTGTAACTTACATCCCTTCACCGGGCCAGAATCATTCTCATGAGCAACCAGGGAAAGAAAGTGTAACATTGGCAACAGAAAAAAAAAATACCATGGACTGGAAGGGCCAAATTCTGCTCTCAGTTATTGCACGAGTAGATCTGGAGCAATGGCTCCGAAGATGAAGGGGTTGCTCTCAATTTATACCAGGGCACCAGAGAGCAGCGTGGTGTGAAAAATCTCCAGGACAGGCTCTGTGATTTAGCACAGCATGCCATAGGTTCCGTACCTGCCAACAAGCATAAGTTCCCACTCGGAAGAATGGGGCCGGAAGTGCCGCCAGAGATCCATGGTGAATATGGTGCTGGAGCTGTTAAAGATGGAAGTCAGGGAGGACATAAGTGCTGAAATCATCACCGACATCATGAGGCCTCTGAGCCCTGAAAACAGAGAGAAAGGCATGTTCACTCTAGTAACAATGTACAGACCGTGTGCGGAAAGTGCTAAGCGTCCAACTTCACCCTCCATCAGCCAAACGTCTCTCACTAATGGCTGCAGTTTCCTTCTGAACTCAGTCCGTTCTCTGTTCTGAGGGACTGCCGCCTACACTGCCCTCCCTGAAGTCCTGGACAGAAGGTGACCTCCCAGGCCATATGAACTTGTCAGTCTTTCCTCTCAGACCATTATAGCTCTGTCTGCATGGGCAGAGTCTTTACTCTCCTCTGGTAGCTGGCCAGCTCAGAGAGGCAGCTGAGATGCAAGGAGGAGACCTGATCCATCTGCTCATTCCTGTGTGATAGTGATTGTGCTCCGCTTTGGGTTACATGTAACTCAGCACACTTGGACACTACGATGTCCTCATATTTTAGGGAACTAGTCATGCCCAAGCGACAGAAGTAGACTTCCCAAATGTTGGATGCCTTGTTCCCCAGCAGAGGCCTCTCACAACAGCTGTGCGCCCTGTTGCAAGTTATTCCTTTTTCATCACTCTAGCATCAGGCCCAATATCAACCCCAGTATCATGACTGTAGTTTATTCTCCTCCCCGTACATTTTCTACAGTCTGTGGTTTGGTTGGCGTAGGCCCTGTCTATGTTAGTTAGTTGCTGTGAAGCTCCTCACCTAGAGGCAGGAGTTCTATGACCAGTTTGGGGTAAGCAATATCAGAACAGCCCGATGGGTTGCCACAGATTTTCCGACAGGTTTCTGGGTCTGCACAAGCCACCAGGTCTACAATAAACATGGGGGGGGAGAAAGTAATCCAATAGTTACAAGAAACAGATACATCCAGACGGTAACCATGGAGTGAAACCCATCCAGCAGATCATGAAGCATATACGCATTCACAAGAGCCGCTCTAAGATTCCCCTTCCTTATCTTTATCTTCTATGTAAAAGATCCGTCAACTGAAATAGGTTTAATCAAAAGATTTGACTTAACAGCTCATTTGTCTTGTGTGCCTGACTCTCTTCTCTGAACGCTGTCCTTTATTCAAACTAATGCTGTTCACCATGAGAAAACACTGACTCCCTCCAGACACGTGCTAACACCCACAGACATGCATGCAGCTCGCTCGCTCTCTGTGGCTTAGAACTTTCAGGGAGCAGACGTTAGGATTTTTTCTTTTCTGAGTGCCACAAACATGGGGTCCAGAGGGAACATCATTGGGGCAGCTCTTAAAGCTGGGGTGCTACAGGAAGCACCTGAGACCTGGGACTTGTGTTCAGGATGAAGGGGTGGGGTCCCTGGGGAGCAAGGTGAGTGTGGATTAACAGAGTGTTAACGGGAGAAAAATCTATTATGAACTGCAAGTTCATGCTTCTGGCAACTGAGCTGCTACAACCTTTTAATTTATTCTGTAGGGCCTGTCACTTATGCGCTATATAGAAATCACAATCTGTAGTGACAGATGCAAGGAATATTTATCTCCTTCAATTCTTACCTGGGAAGAGAACCCGGCTGATCATGCCTGGCATCACCATCATGAAGAGAGGCAAAATTTTCAGATAGGAGGCCAACAACGAACCTCCTTTGGCATGACAGAGGTTTTTAGCTGCAAGGGACCTTTGAACAATGACCTGTAAATCAGGAAGACGGTTTGATCCAGTGTTTTGCAGAGAGAGTAAATAGATGCAAGACGATGTGATGTATGTTTCTATTTATAATTGGACATGCTGGTTCTGAAAGCACCATACTGGACCTCTAGGGCCAGACTCTGTTCTGGATTGCATTGATTTAACTGAGAGGTAACGCAGACTGTCATCATGATGAAGGATCTGATCCTGCAAAGTGCTGAGTGTTCTTAACTCCCAATGGCTGTTCCGAACCTTGTAGGATCATGCTGCGAATGAGCTAACTCACCTGTAGTGCTTCAACTAGCCACGCTTCTTGCCTTTATGCAAGAGAAATCTCACTGTGGTCACTTCTAAGCTACGAAAATCAATGTAATTGTTTTTCTCCATAGTTTGTTCTTTTTTGGACCCTGTGTATCTTATACACCTTGACGTGTCTTGTCAGGTCAACAGGACTACTGACTCACAAACCAGGGCACAGGGGTAAACTTGCTGACATCCCATAAATTAACCCTCCCGCCGTAAAAGGAGTTTGATAAACAAATACCCCAGAAATATCTGATACGGATTTTGTTATGATTCTGCTCTTCCTGGCACTGCTGTTTACAATTGGAGAGACAGCAACTGGAGCTCTGCACATCCTGAAAGGGGTGGGTTCACACAGAATACAGACATGCCCACTTTATAGTTTGGGGTTTACATGCCCCTCATGTTATGTATCTGACCAAATGAGCTCCAAAATTTAGCTACAGGTGTCAAGTTTTGTCTGGTTTGAGGTTGAAATAATCAGATTTCACATGGTTTCCACAGAAATAGTAAACCAACCCAGGTTCTGGTCTGAGTCTGGTTTTCGTAATGAAACTCGGACTTAGTTGCGTGCCATGAAAGTCCTACATGGTTCTACAGCCAAGTTGCATGTCTCAAACCTGAGGGTTAATCTTGTGAAGGAAACATTGATCTACCTGATCTGTACACCAGTACCACAGAGATGGGATGGTCATTCCAATCAGAACTCCTGGCCAGGGAAGGTCAGAGGTGACAGGGTCTCGGAAAATGTGGAAGGCATCTTCTCTTGGTAAGCCACAGCTACTGTTTCCTTTGTGGCTACTAGCAATGGCTTTAAAGTATTTGGCCTGCAAACTTTCAAGCCCACCAATTTTAACAAAGCCTAAAATGGGAATAGGAAGCAGTTACCACATTGATCAGGTTCATGCTATTATTTTCACCCTCAGCAGTTTGCTCTGTATGATCCCAATTCAATGTCCACTGAAGTCAATGGAAAGACTCTGATAGACTTCACTGGGAGTTGGATCAGGACCTACAATGACAAACCTGGTTTAATACCATACGTTATTTGGCTAGAGGAGGTAGTTGTCTGCTTAGATATGAATCTCAGACCTCAGAGTGTTTTCTGTTTATTTTGTGGGGGTTCTTATCTTTCATGGAACACCCCTATACTTTTAACCCTATAAAGAACTATCACAAGGTTATTTGTATAGAAAATATTCTAACAGGAACGTCTGTTTCACAAGATGCACTGAATAAACGTTAAATGGCTTGGTCCAGTGATGCATATTTGTAGTGATTTGGTAGAGGAACAAATGTATTTTTAGCAGTAAAATCCCAGAGAAATACTCACTGAACCCCATAAGAATTAATCCCCCAGCCAGCATGATGACAGTCTGCAGCGTGTCTGTGTAAATCACAGCTGCCAGGCCACCTAAAGAAAAAAAATCAGAGGGGCGAATTGTCAGGAACTGAGTTTGTTCTGTGTAATAACATCTCCTGCTTTGCAAAAGTCTGTTGGCCAGTAGCATAGCCTTAATGCTTTGCCTGACACAATGGAATGTTTTGTGGGTTGTTTTGACCACTTTGTGGGATGGTTTGGCCAACTCCCCTGGCTGATAGTTTGGCTGAAATGTGCATGTTTTGAACCAGAGTGAGTCAGTGTTTTGTCACTAGATACCCAAACTCCAGAGCAGAAATCTCTGCAGGAGATGCATTGAAAACCACAAGGAGGAAGGACCCGACAGAAACAGAAGCTGCTTCAAAAAGACAACATAACAACAAAAAGGAAGTTGCTGAATGGCCCAGATCCCTGGAGGTGAACACTGCAAGAAGATAAACTTAATTCGTGTTGGGGACACATTTCACTCCCTTCATGGCATCATTTCCATCCAAGTTGTGAAGATATTTCCCACCTCACCCTGCCAAGTGCTATGTGTGGCTCTCACTTATATACCCATAAAGCCAAAAGGAAGAAAAGTCCTGAGCAAAAACCTTTCGTGTGATTCCACTCTGAGCCAGACAGTGTTGTGCACAGATCTGGGCTGGCTTTAAACAGGCTCTTTACGCCAGGCTTGTAAAAGTACACTCATCCACTCTCACTTGGAGAGTCATTTTTTTGACAAGTGCATTACTATAATTAGTTTTTTCATTATAAACAGTCGTCTTGGTAAAGGGCAGACGGAGAGATTTAGTGCCTCAGCTAATAAGAAGGAAGTACTTTATAGAACAGCACCTTGTGGAAACTGCTGAATACTTATTACCCGGGGAGATGGATGGTGCATTGTACAGCTGTTCTCAACCCATTAGCGAAGATGTATGACATTGCATTCCTATGACCTGAAACACAGAGACGCACCTGCAACCGTGTAAAGAGCAGTGATTGCCAGCAGACCTATGACCGCAACATAGAGGTCCCAGCGTAAGGCTTGCTGAATGAACAGGGCCCCAGCATACATATCAACCTAATGGAAAAAGATATTTAGAAGGGTTACAATTGTGACAGCTCAGTGCATAATGCCAGACAGCTGAGTGGATGAACAGTATATGCTAAGTCAACCAAACCTTGTGTTTCTCAAGGACCAACCTGTTTATTCTCTTTTCATGGCTCCCTATTTTCTATCAATCTTAGGTGCAGCTGTTCCAACTGGCACATCGACTCTAACCTGGCCTCACCTTCTTCTCCACCCTCCTCATTAACAGCCAAGCTCAATTTACTTTTGAGATACAGTTTAATGAGGAAAATGTTCATTTTGCATGGGGAGGGGGAGAGTTTTCCCCTGAGAGAGAGCTGAGTTCAAAGAAGAAATTACTTTTAGTGCTGGTGGGAGGTTGCTTCTCCATTCCTCAGGAGTAGGGGGCACAGGGTGAGAGCCAAGGAGAGAGAGGACAGTGAGGGTCGGAAACCGGAGCTGCCATATGTGCTGGAACCCCGTGTATGGGAAGTTCTGAGGACAGGAGCCAACCAGAGCTCTAGGGGTTGGCATAATGCAAATTCCTTTCCTCTGACTGGTGTTGGATGAAGCTCAGCAGGGATTTCCACCGTGTGCTGTTACAGCGCTATAGGTTAGGAACTGAGCAGCCTCCTTGTGTCCAGTGGCCTGAGGCGGTTGCTCTGCAGAAGAGTTAGGTATAAATGCAGCCTGCAGACCATGAAAGCATATATATATGCAAAGCCCTGATTACTCTGGCCATCTGTAAATAAATGGACCTGTCCCATTGGCCAGCAACTGGGGATTGGAATGATCCAATTTCTCTCTCAGAGAACTTGTCATCAGAGATTTGAAAAAAAATAGTTGATTGTTTCCATAAAAAAAACCCTACCAAAGATCAGCCACCTGGCCCCAGTCTGACACCACAGGCATCTTCAGTTTCAAGGAGGGAGGAGGCAAGAGGCATGTGCCAGTGTACCCTTCCCACTGCTGCCTATGAAAGGAAAAACATCCAGCTAGGAGTTTTTCTTCTTATTTTGTCAATTCAAGCACTACGTGGTGGTTAATTAACAGCTGGCAAAGGCCCTGCACAAAGGGTGAATATATCACTCATTTAAAGCATTAGAGCAAACAGGAGCAATAAATTACTAAACTAGGCAGCCAGTAAGCTTGCTCTTTCTGCCAGCTAGAGGGTGCAACCCACTCCCCTATGCGCCTATATCCTGCTGCTGTCAGAAGAAATATACAGAGAGGACAAGCCAAATTAACTGAGCAGATACCGAAAAGTCTCCAGTGAAAACCACTCCTTCCCCTTGATTGGACTGGTGTGCTTTGATACATTACCAAGCTCTCCCTCTGACAGCAGCAAACATTCATACCATTTATGGCAAAGCTTATGGATCCTGGGGTTTGGCACCTAACATCTTGAAAGAATTGAAATCCATCCCTTTTCTCCACTCTTCCAAGACATTTTCATAATATCACTATAGCAGCGAGGGGACCAGGACTCAGTTGCACTTATGAGTCCCATAAATTAATACAGACATGCCCTTTCAGACTGAATTCTAATCAGTCCTCTTTCCTTCTTCTTACTTACTGATATTTTGGTGAATATATAGATAAACAAATAGAGAATTGCCAGGAATATCTGTATTCTTTTGCCACCAAAGCGTTTCTGCAAGTACTCAGGCATGGTTGTAACCTGCAGGGAAGGAGATTGTATCAGAGGAGGTAGAATACAAAAACTTCCTCTAAGCAAAATATAGAGGCGTTGGTACAGACCTTGTGCGACTGGCAAACTCTGGCCAGTTGCTGTGTGTTGGCATATTTGCTGGGAAATATTTGTCGCTTTCACACAATGAACGGTCACCAATATTTTCCCTTTAGGGTCTGGCACAAGGTCCAGTGAGGCTACTTGATAAAGGAGCCTTCCCACCCTTTCGAGATTGCAAACACACCATCAGCTTTGTTCCCTACTTCATCTGGGAATTGTGCACCCCATGTGGTTCCCCTGGCCTAATCCTACCTAGCAGTTCTCCAGGCCTCACCTGTCCCCCTGACTTGGTAAAGCCAGACTTGCCCACAGTCACTTGGCAGTGTCTCTGGAATGTCAAGTGTCACATCACCACAACCTCTCTCCTCATCACTGTGTCCTGGAAGCACCATTTCCACCTGAACTTTAGCCTCTTTCCCTGACGTCTCATTTCCGAAGTAGCATCTGCTCTTGGCAGTGGGACATAGCATTGCTCCAATGGGCTCAACAGGAGTGAGTCCTCCTGTCCCCTCTTTCATCCTTCTCAATCAGTACATCAAGAGAAGAATACTCCTGCATGTGAGTCCTGGAATGCTGCTGCTTCAGGAACTTTACCCGGAGCACAGGCCTTTGTAGTAGGTTCAGCATTTAAAAACCCATCCATTTAAAAGGATATTAAAAAAGCAAGTCACTGATACGCAGAGTGTGGCTCATTGACTTACCCCAGATGCTATGTAAATAGGAAGAAATAGCCAGGCCAGCACCAAAACACAAAACATTCCCTAGGGAGGCAAAGGAAACAGGTCAGAGATACTGATAAATGCTGTCGTCAACTGGATAATGCCCAGGCATGCCTCTATGTGCGTGTACATACAACTGTGCAGCTGTGACTCAAACGCCCTGTATAGCTAACAGTGATTCTCTAGCTCATGTAGTAGGTCATGGGGTTTTGGATCTAAGGGATCTGAATTCTAGTCCTGCTCTTTCT
This sequence comes from Dermatemys mawii, assembly GCA_007922305.1. Lineage (NCBI taxonomy): Eukaryota > Metazoa > Chordata > Testudines > Dermatemydidae > Dermatemys > Dermatemys mawii. Next base: position 2,494,137 of record ML677381.1, read on the forward strand.
GTGAAGTTTGAAGGAGTTTGTATGCAGCATAGTGACAACCCCAAAGACCTACACAGGCACAGGTTTGTTACAGTGCTGACCAAGGATGTAATGTTGCCCAACATTAGTGCACCTGTATGAGCTGCACTACTGAGCAGATTGAGGGCCCTGACTCTGATATGTTAGATCAACCTGAACTATCCTCGTTCATTAGAATAATAAATATAAATATAACTTAATTCATATCATTAATTAATATGGATACAACTCCTGCCTCTTACATAGCTGCTAGTAGAGCCATGTGAGTGCAATATGGTAAAAGCTAGAAAGGACCACGCCAACTTTAATGACATCGAGAGCAGCTTCTCCAGTGCAATACTTACATTCCACTCATACGCAGTAGCAGCGATTCCTGACGCCGCCCCGGATCCAGCCAGGCCTATGAAATGCCCACTCCCAACATTACTAGCAAACAGGGACGCACCCACCTGCAGAGATAAAGAGGAAGCTAGTTCTGTGTATGGCATAAGGCATCGTTCTCAGACCCTGGGAAGAGCGCCTAGCCCAGCAGGGTGCGGGGTGGTCCTCAGAAGTGGGCGATATATAAATAAATGGAGTGGGCCAGCGTCTCCCCCTGCACTTAGCTCTCTGTTGGATCTGTTCCATTTAGACCTTGTAGAGCCCCAGTTCCCACCAGGCCAGCCTGCAGGTTCCTCACCATCGGCGGGAACTGAAATCCCCTCCCTCCGAGCTGCTGCTGCCTTTTCTCTTCACCCCACTTGCTCCCTGACACCCATACTGCTGTCAGACCTCACTCCTTCCCTCCTGCTCTGTCACTCATCTGTGAGGTTGCATGGAAGCAGCCCGCTTCCTTGCTGCAGCATCACGGTCCCTCCACAGGAGAGCCTCAAAGACAAGCAAAGGGGCATGGGATGAAACAAAGAGAAGCACCATCTGATCAGTTAGCTGGTTATGGCTTTATTTACTTCATCATGATCAGCCCATCCCAAATCAAACCCCTACCCCTAGCAGACCAGCGAAATGCCCCTTCCTCCCCAGAGACCAGCCACTCATGTTCCCGAAGCCCCAACTCAACGTATGAGAAAACAGATGAGTCTTGCAAGTCAGCAAACAGTAACTATCTTGGTGCAGGGGAGAGGGGGAGCTGTGACAGGCATATTATTGGATGGAAAGTGCCCCCTCCCCATAAGCTTTGGAAAAGCTCATCACTGGCTCTCCTGTTCTGCCCATAGAGAGACATGCCAGTGGGACAAAAGCACCGTTCAGTCTCACTGCAACGTAGTGGAACAGGCAAGTTGATGGAGACACTTACAGGCCACCAAACCATCTGTCCTCCAGCCAGGAAATAGCCCTTCACCGTGCTTCGCTTTGTCTTCCACATGGACTGGGAAAGCAGAAAAACAGGATAAAAGCTTTAGAACACTCCAAGTTCTGCTCAGAACATTACAGAGCACAGCAGTTTCCCCAGAGGGACGCTCTATCCTGTCATCCCCACTGGACATGGGCAGAACGCCCCCTCAATTGCTGCAGCTACAGGATCCTGTGTGGCAAAGATCTGAAATGAAGGACACCACCATGAACAATAGTTGTTGAGGGAGGAAGGGAAGTGCCACCATGGAGTAGTTTAGGTCTGTATCACATGCAAAGTTTTTCACAATCTCAGCTTCCTGGTTCAGTGTTTTCTGCCATCAACGTCAAGATCACTCCAGATGAACAAGGAATGCATGCAGATTGGGGTCATTGATTAGGGACATCCCTTGTTTCAGATGTACCTCAGAGGGATACTCAGCGTTAGACTTAGAACTCTGGACTCTCACTTTTTATAGTCTTCCTTTATCAGATATCACACTACACGAGCTTTGCTCCCGTATCTGGAGAGAGCAGCAATTCCTGTCCAGTCTCATGGCAGCTGGGGTGGCCTTTTCCTGTGATAGAAGCCAGGCCAGAAAGTTGATTTAGGGCCTAGCCACAGTTGAAGAGTACTTGTAGCTTTCAGGATCTGCTATCAGAATCGTACTGTCAAGCTGATATGATTTCCTGGATAGCTCTGTAGCAGCCTAATGTGCATTGGATTCTGTCCAGGCTAGATACCAAACATTAGCAACAATATTATGTTGTATGTTTACACCTCTTCCGTCAAGGGATCCTCAGGTGTTTAAAAAAAACATTAACCCTGAACAGCACCTCTAGGAAGTGGCTGAGGTTATATTCCCAGATCTGAGTGAACAGGTGGGAAAAACACAAAACACTGTTTTGGTCAGTTGATGCCAGTGAAGTTAGGCCTGATGAAAGCCTAAGTAAAAACAAAAAAAGGTGCTACTTGTGCAACCATCAACTTTAAACAGAACACATAAGAAAGGATCTAAGAGCATCTCCTTACCCACAATCCAACGGCCAGGACGAATACAAAGTACAGAACAAGAACAACAATGTCCACAGGTTCCAAGATCTGTTGGGGGAAGGTGTTCCAGTTGGGAGTAACCGAGGGCGGAGTGCTACCAGGGGTCTCCATCGCGTCTCAGACGGATTCAGTTCCTCTCTTTCTTGATGCATTTATCTGTTGAAAAGTGGGATACAGATTTATAGGGACCTGTGTTGTTACGGCAGCGCAGTGAGGATGCTGCCCCCGTCCTGAGTTGGGTCAGCAAGGGATGGTGTCTGAAATTAGTGGGTGGGCTTTTCCTCTGGGCAAGTTGTGTTACCTTTGTGCAGCAGCTCCTGCCCCGTGCTGTGAGGAGCAGAGCAACCACTGCCAGATGGGGTGGGAATTGGTGGTCTGGAGGGGCCCTGTGGCTGCAGGTTTGGCAGCATTGTATGCACTGACCTTGGAGAGAAGCCGCAGCCACAGAAATGCCTGTGAATAGCCAGAAGAAAGAATGAAATAAGAGCTGAGCAATTCCTTCCATGGAAACCAGGAGAGTGGGGGTGAATGTGAACACCCAGCATCCCGATGGCTGCTCTGCGCTACCATCAAAGGGCCCGACCCAGATTCCAGGGCAGGACTGTGGGAGTCTCTCTGTTGGCCTTTCCTTGGAGCTGGGTGTGGGCCCAGGAGGAGAGAATGTTTGAACCACGTCACAAGTGAGTCCAAATGGCTGGCGTCCAGGCACTGCCTGTGCCATTCCCTTACCACCCCGCATGGCAGGAGGGGGAAGTGGGAATGCATCATCAGGCGCTGAGACAATGTCCCCCAAGCAGGGCCGGGAGGAGCGCGGAGGCACCATGCACCTTGCTTGTGTTGCTTTGCTGCTGTGGCAGGATCCGAAGGGTTAGGTGTTGGCAGCTGTTCCCGGTATTCCACAAACATTCCTCCCTCCGCCTGCGACAGACCCACTCCCCAGGGAGCGGGAGGGGCTGATATATTGGTTTGTTTTCCACTTAAACAAAAGCTCTTTCTTGTAAGCCCAGCCCAGGGGGAGGCGACGCCGGAGGGTGAACAAACTGCTGAGTGTCCTGGCCTGAGCTGTCTGTGCTGGGATCTGAGAACTCTGCTGAGTGCCCTGCAATGTCCAGCTTGTGCCATTTAGAGCAAGGGCACAGAGTGAAGACCTTCCAGGAGAGGTGTCCTTCCCCTGGGGAACGACCTGAACAAATCCACCGTTCGGTACAATGGCATCCCCTGCACAGGCAAAACATTTGCTCTGCGGAAGCATAGGAAGAGTCCAGGACAAGTCCTCTCCATGGGGCTGCTTTAGCCATAGAATCATAGAATATCGGGGTGGAAGGGACCTCAGGAGGTCATCTAATCTAACCCCCTTCTCAAAACAGGACCAATTCCCAGTTAAATCATCTAACACATTTTTGCCCCATAACCCTAAATGGCCCCCTCAAGGATTGAACTCACAACCCTGGGTTTAGCAGGCCAATGCTCAAACCACTGCCGGAGAGGGGGCAACAAGAAGCAGGGAGGTTGGCCCCAAGCAGCTTCCCTTCAGTTTGATGGTGGGGCTTTAACAAGGGTTTCCCAGGAGCCTCCCATGACCACCCACCAGCACATCACTGTCCGGCTCCCTAATGATTTACCTTTCCTTTCCCCACTGTGCCATGCAGCTGGTTCCTTTGAATGGGGACAGAGCTTCCCTTCTTTGGGGCTCGCCCTCAGAAAGCTGAACTGCAGGGCAGCCCTTTCCAGGATGGCCAGATCCTCGCTCCCTCGTCACACGCAGGCTGGAGCCTTTGGCCGCTTGTGCCCAAAATGGGGCACCTTATGATGCCGCTTGGGTGTAGGGAAAAACCGACGCCCCAAGCCAAAAGGCCCCGAGTGTGTGCTCTGGCCCAGCGCTCAGCTCCTCTGACAAAGAGGCTCTTATTGCCTGGTACTGTGGAAGTGAGGAGCCGACAAACGAGTTCCGCCTCAGAAAGCCCTGAGGAGGTGAGAGCCAAAAGAGCTCCTTGTCCGTGGGTGTCAGTTTCACCATGGCCACTGGCCTCGCCCACTTACCGATACAAGGAAACAAAGCAGCCTCTCCAAGGGAGCAGTCAGCAACTACCAGTCCCAAGCATGACCTTCTCCCTAAAGAATGGCTTGGAATTGTCCCCAGCCATGCCTGTCTCTGGCGCGGTTAGTTTCTGATGCCTGGGTGAGTGGAAGAACCCAGAGAGCGGGTAGATTCTCAACAACTTCTCCAACACCGCCATGCACCGAGGCAACGCTGTAGCGGCACTGCAGTCCAGTGTCACATGACAGCACAATGGAGTGGTTTAGTCCCGGTAGCCAAATATCCAAAGTTGCCAGCTCTCGCCGGTGCCTCTTGTTGGGCTCAGTCCTCTGATATATCCTGCTTCAGGAGTAGCAGCATTTGGTTCATGCAGCTGGAGGAGGGTTGAATGGTGAGCGCCACTCCCATGGGAGTGATGATCCATTACCTGCTTTCAATCTCCAGCGTATTAACACATCCTACTTACTGTTACTTCTGTTTGACATGCCTATACTCCCTTTCACGGAAAGCATTTACCATAGTAAGGCCAAAATCACAAGCAATGCCCAGGACCATCAGCTGCAACTGAAATCAACGTGAGCTGCACGTGGTCAGCACTATGCAGGATTTTGGCTTTCTGGACTAGAGTTGTTCACCCCGAAATGCAGCTGTTCATAGCACACAGCCAATGCTGCAGTGTTACTTCACAGCAGTAAAGAAAGGAAGTGAAGATATATACTCCGAGGGGAATGCCAAGGGGAATTTAGGTCGAGTGGTAGGTATTTGCTTACTGGTCTTTCCATGGGATCCCCTGTAGGACGGTCTGCCTCAGGGCAGGGAGAAAGAAGTTTAGTAAACTCTGATGCATCTGATTTCAAATTCTGTGTGTGCCTTGAACCAGTGGAAAGTTTGACTGTTTTTCTCATTCAGATCACAGCCAAGTCTCCCGTAGTTCCCTTGGCATGAGCAGCAGTGGTTCTCTAGGCAGGGATTATGAGCAAAGAACATCTGTGGTATTGAAATGAATCTGTGGAAGCCAGCCCTTTATCGATGGCTTGGGAGAAAGGGCAGCCCATGTGGATATCTCGTAACCCACCAGGAATGTGTCACTTCTGTTGCTTCTCAAATAGGATTTTTAAACATTCCTAATTTCTTTCACCTGCTAAAAACATCACAGACGTGGAAGGGATCAAACTGAATCCACAACCAATCTGAACCCACCTACCGAGACCATCCCAGACACAAGCAAGACACTGAAAAGGAACTTACCATGTTCAGCTGGGTCCCATTCTGTTCACTTGCTCTAGACACCACCGACCAACCCTGCCCGCCCACAGGGCAGCTTAAATATTGCCAGGGAACCAGGACTTGCCAGTGAAGCTGTTCACAGTTTCACAAGGAATGTGAAGGAAAATGTGTAGGGACAGTTAAACTCATTAGCCCTAGTTACTGTTTCTCCTCTCTCCTCTGGTGTGGTCTGTGGTATTCTCACTATCAGGGCTTGTGGGGCCAAACTCCAAAGTGTGTGATTCTCTTAAGCAATCATAGCAGCTAAAAGGAAGATGAGTTACACTGAGGAATGGGCTCTGCCAATCCTCCACGCCCTAAGGGGAGCTGAAATCCAGTTCTGTATCTACAGTCACAGCTAAGCCCTAGATCTGTAAAAAGCAGGGAAAAAATCCATCTCCCCTTCACCCCACAATCTTGGGGCAGGGTGAGTGCTCAGAACACAAATCCAAAATCTGGATATTAACTTCTCATCTGGATCCCAATCTGAATGTAGATTTGGCTTCTGGCCTAGGCATCATCTCTGACACAGATATATTAAAATAAATAAAACACTAATGTCAAATAATACATGGATTAAAAACGTTAAAGAGGGACCGGAACTCTCCAAACCACGGACATGCTGCAGCAGGAGGTGCTATACAACTTTCTGAAACAGATAGTATTGTTGGCCTGTGGCCAGGCAGGCCCCAAGCATTGCTGTGCATTCTCATCTCAGCCAGAAGGTCCCAGGGCACTACATAATGTCAGAGAACATGTATGATTCTGAAATATCCCCCTTCTACCAGGCCTATTCAAAACACTGGCATTAGCCCATTCACGTACTTAGCCCAGGAAGAATCTACTTCCTGAAGCTGTGGGTTGAAGCCAGGATTTTAAAGTGTTCCATTCTCATAGGCTATGTTTTACAGGCCTTTTAGCTGGCACGGTCTCTGTTCCACTTTGAAGCTGTGGTGGCCATCATCACCTGAGAGGATGAGCGCTGCTGGGATCCCAGCTGCCTCCCATAGCGTGGCCTCGAAGAGTGGGAAAGCACTTCCCCCAGGGATAGATCTGACGAAGCTTCACAGAACTCTAGGGAACTCTTCTCAGCCGTCTGTTTCACTCATTCATTGACTGGCTAATTTAACCAGTGTTGCCAACTCTGGTGATGCTATTGCAAGTCTTGCCGTTTTGGATCTCTCTCTTAAAGCCCCTCAGCTGGACCTGAGACACGGCAGGAGAATCTCAGCTTTCATTTTTAAAGAAGGCCAGTCCGCACCCACCCATTGGGAAGAAAGGCTTGGAAGTGTGACTTGAGTGAATCCCAAAGGCTCAGAAATCAGAAGACAAAATTTGTGATTTTGTCCCCCATGATTTTGAGGGACCTGACTCATAGTTAGCAATATTTTAATTGGATTTTCTGGGATTCAGGATCTGTGATTTGATAGAATCGTGTCTGCAACCAGTGACAGGCAGATCCTCAAAAAGCTCAGACTCCAGCAGCCAGATCCTTCTGCCAGCTTCCAGACTCTTGCACCTACACAGCTGAACCTAGACTGATTTTAAGCCTTTCCAGGTTGGAGCTGGGCCAGAAAATGCCTTGAGAACAGTCACTTCCTCTGGGATTTCTCTTCTATTTCCTTCACAGCATCCACCGCCATGGTATCTGAGCCCCTGTCTCGGTGCCTGGGACCCTAGGAAGTGCAGGGACTCTGAGTCCCTTTAAAGGTAGCTAGAGGAAAGGTTCAGATTTGGTCCAGTTTTGGGCTCCAGTGCTGTCCAGGTGTCATTTTATCCCAGCTACTCTGTCCCCTCTGTTTGACTGAATCAGACTCGTCTCTGCTGTGACTCCACTGAGGCTATTCAATTTTTTTCTAGAATTTCCTCTTTTGCTGCAGGAAACAGAGAAAACCAAACACACGCCAAGGTCTGAAATCGAACCTCATCTTAGCTGGGGATGATTCTGTTCTTGGTACAAGAGGGAGACAACATCCTAGAGCTGAGCCAGGCAGGGGAGGAGCCAGGCCCACAACAAGGTGTGTGACACTGATCAGGAGACTGATTGCTTTGTGCCTCAGCCATTTCGTATTTCCTTACAAGAGGCGCCCGGTCGCCAAGCAGTCCGGGCACACGCTGGTAATGATTAACCGCGCAAGGCTGCCGGGGCAGCTCTCTACTGATACTTTTATTTCTAGAGTGTTTGAGGTTATCACCAAAGAATCAACTGATCTCAGGAGCACGTGACTTAAGTTGTGCTGAGGAATAAGAACCAATTTCAGCCTGTGTCAGAGAATAGCTGCAGTGGTGGCTTTAAGTCAGCATATTCAATGGTACTCAGTAGCTCACCTCAGCTGCACATGTTCTCAGTATTTAACTGTGGTGGGTGGGCTCTTCTAGAAAGTGCCCCTGTCTCAGAATCACCCGCTGGAATGTCAGAGGTGTGCGTGAGGCAGGCGGGGACACCTGTCAGCTGGCCGACACGGGTTCTGGAGAGCCAGTCCGTTCAGGTAATGGCTGCGAAGGGCCCAGAGAGTTAGGAAGGCGATATATTTATTTTACATGTACATGGCACTGAGGGCTTGCCCAATGAATGGATTTTATCTGTGGCATTTTGTAAAACTCTTTCAAACTCAGTCTGCACTTTAGGCCTATGCTGAGGCTTCATTAAAGGCCTCATTGCATATATGTAGTGGTTTAATCTGACAAAGAGTGCTACCAGCCGAGATGGGAAATCTGGGAAATCAATCATCTGGTTTATTTCCTGCTAATGCAAATGAAGCAATTGCCACAGCAGAGAAATCCCCTGGGAACATGAGCTCAGCCTGCCTTTGAAAGGACTGCAATCTCTGGCTCATGCTCACATTAAATAATTACCGCTGAGCAATGCAAAATGGCAGCACTATTTGAAACTGAAACATTCCAGCCTCACTCCCCACCCTGCTCTGAGTAGGGATTCACAGGAAGCGTCCTGCAGAGATAATTATGCAATTATCCCTTCTGTTCTAGGGCTGCTGTTGCGATGGTTAAACAAGTTAAACCTCTCCCTAACTGAGGCAATGATTTCTCAAGGGAATAAGAAGGGCCATATAAAATATTCAGTCTTAAGATGTGCAGTTATAAAAGCTGCCAACCACAGAAATACACCCCTTTATAAGGCTACTGTGGAAAACTAGGGTGTATTATAGTTTTTACCTATAATGGACTCAAATGCAGTTGGGAGGCAGAAGGCAGTAGCTTTATTTTGGGGACAGCACATAGGTTTCGGGTAGAGACTAAATTGTGACTATACACATAGTCCTGTTGTCAAATAATATAACCATATCTCAGAAGGTCTGGTTCTCTGAAAATTTTCACATAAAAATACCATCTGGAAACAAAGCAATTGGAGTTTTAACTATTTTGTCAAGTTACAACAGGTAGCAAAGTCTATGTACAGCATTTTCATTAATGACAGTTTCAAAATAACCTCAAACGGTTTAAATACATAATATGTGATTAAAAAAAGGTCAACTATACACAGTATGCAGCATCCGAAACACAGAATGGAGACAAATATGCATTGTCCTATCATAAATCAAGAAGAAAAAACACAGATCTGATAATGCAATGTTTGGGCATCTGATAATACAATCTAGAAGCTACCTGGCACTTAAAGCTGCAAAAACTGAAAACACTTGTGGAAATATACATCACTTTCTACAGCAGGAAGTTTTTAAAAATACTGAAAACAAAGGATTTGATACACATAAGGTCTCCTGTAAATAATGCACCAGTTGGTGATTCTCTCCTCTCCTCACAGGCTGTGATAGAACCTCTCTTGCTCTGGCATCAAGTGAGGAGAAGCATTTGGATGAGAAATGTTACCTAAGCTCCAGGTGTTACTGGAGTGTTTCAAGGAGCAGGATGTTAGAGCACATCAGAGTTGAAAGGCAATGACTGCTTTTTGCACAAAAGAATGTCCAACAATGTGAATGCACTAATGCTTCTTGCTGTAAGGATCTTAGCAAGCTGTATCACCTGGAGGCACATGCGCAGACCACAGAAGTCTAGGAGAGCATTAATCCCAAAAGGACCTCTCAGATATAATTAAATTTACCTACAGAATAATCAGAGGTTGCCAGAACAATGGAGCATGGTGTGTACAGTTCTGCAGTTCACAGAATACACTTGGCATGAAGGACTGATTGAATCCTAAATTATCTCAGATGTTACCACAGAACTACAGGCCCACAGTAAATGATTGAAAGGTACAGCACATACTTGGTTTCCTGCTGGGCTCTCTGGCTAGCCTCAGAAGCTGCGCTGCAGGGTGTTAGGTGCTTGAAGGAATCCCACTGATTGCTAGACGTTTAGACTGCCAAGGGTTTTATAATTTCTACGGAAGTTTCAAAATGCTCAGTGAACTATGTCTCCTGGCAAGTACATGTAGATCTGGTGAGGAAGATGTTAATTTTCTAGTAAACTGTCCAGATCCATCAGTCATTGCCACACACCTAAGCAAATATGACACAGCCAGGAAGGACTTTCAGGATCGTCCCATTGTATAAAGTAACTGGATGGAATCATATTGGATCCATTTTGGGGACAAAGTGGATTCACCATGCACTGGGAGGTAATTTCCTGACATTGTCACTGACCTTTCCCTGCTAGAATCCAGGATTAAAGACTCTGAGCCAAACTCTGAAGCACCCTGACTCAGCCAGTGAGGGGTCAGCGGGAGTTCTGACTGGGTAGGAGCTATGGAAAAATTAAGGGCCTGCTGGTGGTTTCGAAGCCGCTGCAGGGATCCTGAGGAGGAAATCAGCTTGACTCATCAGCGGTTCCTCCCAAGGTTCCCTGGAGAGCATGTTCCAGCGGCAGCTCCATCGCCCATTCAAGGGGTATGGCATGTGCTTGCTTCTGTGCCTGACCAGTTCTTGCTCACTGGGTAGAGGGCGGGCCCTGGCCTTGCTCTCCCTCTGACCCCTTGGGAGCAGTGCCTTGTCCCACAGTGGGATAGTGCTGAGCCCATTTCGTGGGGAGAAGAAAACTCTTCGTGCACCCACAACAGAGTCCTGGGCAAGGATCCGAAGGTTTACTATTGCCGACATGTACAGATTCTGAAAAATACAAGGGGATTTCTACATCTGCAAACCTGATTCAACAATACACTGGAAATCTAGGGCACTAAAAGTAAGATCCTGTAGTTAGGACTAACAGTGTTTGTCTTAACTCTGTAACCCTGCCCCACCCCTACACCCATCCCAGGACCCATCCGTGGTGCCTTTTCACAGAAGTTATTCCGACAGCGTCCAGATTACCATTAAACAAGCCCCTTTGCCTTGGTCCATGGTTCTGATTGGTGCTAACATGACAGAGCATATTTACAACCAATAGGAACCAACTGCACTTTGTTGGCAATACAGTGTTGCCCTGAATGTCACCACAGGTCCATCACCAGGCAAGGGGCGAGGTCATCCTGGGACTGCGCTGGCTTTCGCAGGACTGCACGTCACTGAGCGCCCGCTGCAGGAAGAGAAGGGAACAAAACAAGGCGTGTCATCAGGCAAAGCCAGCTCTCCATGAACAAGGTCAGGAGACTGCTTCAGACTCGCCGAAACACGCAGGACCGAGATCTGCCCTCAGACTGCTCCATGCAAATTCTACCCAAGTCAACGAGTGGCTGAGGGCAGTAAACCCGGTTGCAGGGACGGTGCCAAGCAAAGAGAGGATCAGGCCTATGCCCAACTTTCCTCTTCGACAGCAAGTTTAGTGCTGGAGACTGGGCTGAGCCGCTGAGACTGAAGTCCTCTCTTCTTCCGCAGAACTAGTACAGCATGTACCTGAAGGCAGGTTTCCTCTGACAGTGCCCTGCGGGAGGGCTTCAGGGCTGTCCTAGGAGGACTGTCTGCAAGGATACCTCTGTCTCTGTACCCTTTCCGTCCTTAACCTTTTGCTGGGCCCATTGGCAAGGGGTGCCAGTTAATGCCAAGTCTGCTGTGCAACTCCCTACCCCTATGCTTAGACTCAAGCCCTTGATCAATGCCCTTCACAACAGCCCATCACATGGTAACAACAATTGTTTCACTTTCCATCTGGTCAATATTCAGCATGGTGACCTAGAGCTGAAAGGCTCTGAAGTATCATCCAAGTTTCCTGAGCCAGCCAATCCTGACTTTCTTTTCTTTAAAGATTTGGATTTTACTCAACTTCAGAGCCAAATATTGAGCTAAAGCTAAACTAAGCCTCACTAGCAGGTGATGCAGCAAAACCCATCCCGGGCCTTTACGGTGGGACTCCACCCATGTCTGCTGGCTCTGTAGCAATACAGCTCACCTCAAACTTGCTCATGAACTCAGCAAAAATGCCAAAAAAAGATTCAGATGTGGTCACTTTGGAGTCTTCCCCAAAAAAGGACAGAACTTTGCCGAATTCCTCCATGGCCTTATGCTGCAGGTCATCCAGCGATTGAATGGTGGGATGGGCGCTCTCCAGGAAAGACTGAGAGGAGTGGTTTAAGGGAAAATGACACCATATTGTGGCAAGACCCTGAACAGATGCTGCTTATAAGAGGGTGGGTCTTCATCTAGAGCCCAACAAAAGGTTCCCTGCAACCTGAGCACAGCAACTGTGGGCTGCTAGTTAAAAAGAAACCCCCACACAAAAGGGAGTTTGTTCTGCATCCATCTCCTACAACAGAGAGAGAGACAATGCCAAGCGCCTTCTGCCCACAGGGGAAGGGCATCCCCCATGATAACTCTGCTAAGGCATGAGCACTGGCAGCTTCAGTGCGGCTCCCTTGGGAGCCCTCTCACCTCTGGGTCATAAGGGTGGAGTTCCATCCCATGCTCTTCACCAAATGGTGCCTCCTTACTAGATGGCCAGAACGCCTAACAAGCACCGGGCTAAAGAAGGCAGATAGCGAGGTTTGTGATTTGCCCATTTTATGGAAGGATACATTCATCACAATAGCAAATTTGTCCTCCTCAGCAGCTGGCATGCTGTGGCAGGCAGTCTCTATTTCACTGATGGTGGTGTGAAGGTCGTTGAGATCAGCTGTTAATGTTCTCTGGTTCACTGAAGAAGGAGAGTTAGAACAATGTCATTAAACTAGTTCTGAGTTGGAGCTGGCTGCTGCTAAGCTGAGACCATCGAAAGTGAGATCCATAGGTCAAAAGTGCAATGAGGGGCTTTACAATGTGGTCTACAGCTGCCCTCATCTTTAATGCAGAGGTTCTTCTTGTGGAGGTACATGTCCCAACATACGCTGATCCCTTTTGACCTGAGTAACCAAGCTGCATTGCATTCTGGGTGAAGCCAGACCTCCAAGAGGGGATAGAGATATTCCTACTGACCTCTACCAAGCGAGGCAGCTACCCATTAGCCCAGAAGGAATTGGTGATTGTCAGGAGGAGACATGTAGAGAACACTGGAGAGAAACTAGGTCTTACCAAGAGCAAGAGACATGGGGGAATTCAGTGGCAGAGAAGGAAGGGTAGTTATGGACAAATGAGTACTTTGATGTCGGGGGGGCGGAATTTAGTGAGCTTAACCACAAAATGAATGGATGGAAGGAAGGATATTGACTGGTAAGTGGGGGTGGAGGAGCAGGAGCTGGGGAGAGAGAATTAGTAATAAAGGCAGAGAATTATTTTAAGAAAAACCAAGTCAAGTGAGAGCGCTGGGCAGGACCATGAGACCTTTCAATTATAACTTGGCAACGCTTGATGCTCCCACTTGTGTGATGTCTGCAGTTAGAAGGAGCAGGGCGTGGGGCAGCTGTGTGTGTCGCTAGGGCACATAGCACAGAAACATTATTCTAAACAATCAAAATGCTGGGATCTGTAATCATCACAGCCAGCTCAGTCACACCTGCACACTCAGGAGGATGGGGGCTACAGATCAGGTGGGGCTTTCAGGTCCCCAGCTTGGCTTGCCCACAGTAGGCCTGTGTTTGTGCTCGTGAGCTCAGTACTGCTGCACAACAGGAGCTGTTCAGACATCTGGTCCTGACAGAGTGATGCTGATGAGCCATGAGAATGAACCAACGCCTATGAATATATGATGAATGGTGCCTATGAATGATGCCTGTGAATATTCAATATAACAACCGGGGCCTCATCTTTGCTACTGTAAAGGTATGTTTTTCATAGCAGGGTAACTAACACACAGGAACAATCCTGAGGTAAGAACACTGTCCAAGGCACTTTCACCAGGAAGGTCATTAGGCCAGGTCAGCTCTACAGGGTCTAGCTTAAAACCAGCAAAACCAAAGAAGATGCAAGGTCAGACACAACTACCACTGTACGTAACGTCTCCTCTGGGCTCTAGCGATTGCTGCACTGCCCAATGGGTAGAGTCTGGGCTGAGTTCAAATATACACCCTAGAGTTGGAACACTTCCCCCAAGTCATCTGAACTCTGAGCCTCCTGAGGCTGCTAAGCTGGGCTGGAAATCTCACAAGAGCAAGCTCCCTTCTGAGATCTCCCAATACTTGCTGCTTCCCATGGGGCCAGAAACATCAGGGACAGAATCTTCCTTCTGGTATTTCTCCTCTATTGCTCACCAGAACCTGGACGAGCCAAAGCGCAGCATAAGGAGTAACTAGTATTAAAAATGGGAACCAAATGTTTTCAAGCCACAAGAAAGGTTCCCTTTACAGATGGGTCCAAACTAAAACCCCAGATCCAGATACCTCTGTGCTTTATGGTCCAGCCCATCGCTAGTTCTTATTTATCCAGGCGACTTTCCCAGTCTCTGTTTGTGTCAAACTACTGCAGTTCATATATATCCTAGGCCTAATGGTGGCACAGAACCGAGAGGGGGGGTGCAGAGAAGCAAGGGGCAGCGGAGTCCTTTATTGGCCCTATATCAGGTTAGGTTTCTTGGAGGATGCTCCTTGTTAATTTACCTTTGGCAGCGAGCGGCACTGTAGGAAGGTCCTTGGCAAACCCCAGAAGTTCTGGGAAATGTTGGCTAAGCGATTTGGCAAGAATGTGCAGGAAAGTGGATTTCCCATCAACGGTCTTGGTTGTGTTCAGCTAGAACAAAGCAAACCGGGTCAGGAGATTCCTATACACAGGCAGGGTGGGTTTTTCACTGATTAGGCAGCCTACAGGTGCAGTTTCCAAAATACTGGCAGAAACACTCCCGCTCCTCTGCTGGGATCACTCTGTGCTCACCTCCACAGGAGCTCCTCCCACCAGCAGCAGTGGCACATTACGGATTAATGTTTAAAATTGGTGTTTAATATTTACACAGTATATTAAATCCAGGTTAGTAAAATGGAGAAACTAGATGAAAAGTTTCCCCATGACAGGGGCAACATTCCCTCTAATTTTTCCCAGGTATGTGCAGAATGAATTTTGTTAGGTGCACCAATTTGGAGGTGGCATGTGCCACATCACCTTCATATAGGTGCACTAATAAAATTCATGTGGTGGGGCCGAGGGGTTCAGATTGTGGGAGGGGGCTCAGGGCTGGGGCAGAGGGTTGGGGTGCAAGGGTGGGAGGAGGGCTCCGACTGAGGGTGCAGGCTCTGGGGTGGGGCCGGGGATAAGGGGCTTGGGGTGAAGGAGGGTGCTCCAGGGCTATGGCAGGGAGAGAGGACTCCCCCCAGCTCTCTCTCCCTCCAGTAGCACCTGGGCTGGGGGGAAGAGGTGCCTCTCCCCACTGCGGGAGCTCTGGGCTGGGGCAGGATAGGCCCCAGCAGGTCCAGGCCATGGCGTAGTTGGGGGCAGGGCTAGGGGCGCTCCTCCCCCGGCAGGTTCCCTGAGTGGCCTGCGCAGTGCTAAATAGGGTGCTGTGCAGCTTGCAGGGAACTTAGGCTGGGGGCCCTGTGACTCTACCTCCCCGCCCCGAAGCATTCTCTCTTTATGCCCCTACGTCACCAGCACATCTGAGCTGCCTAGGGACACAGACCGGCACTCAGATACTACAGTGATGCCTGCGGTATAAGAACCTCTACAGAAGAGCAGCTCTTCTCCCAGGAGATGTCCATGGTGCCAGCCAAGCACCATTATTAGCTCCTGCCAACCTGGGAACCAAGTGTGAGTCTGAGACTCCCACAGGGACCCGCAGTGTGTCACCACTGCCCAGCGCTGCTTTGTAGCCCCTGCCTTGGTATCTCCACCCTGCCACTCACATGCTCCCTTCAGGGGGCCCTGAAATGGCCACTGCTCTCAAAAGCAGTCTTTAGAAATCCATCCAGTACCCTGGTCCCTCCCTGAGCTCCCCGACTTCACCAGCACGAGAACAGCATGTGCAGTGAGGACTGTTCCCATTCACCTTACCTCGGTGAGGAAGTTGATTTTAAAGCCTGTCGTTTTATTGGTCTTGGGCTGCCCGTTGTTCAGATAGTTCCCCATTGCCAGCACAAACTGCAAAGAGAACCTCCCATGAGTGCTCACTCACCGGACCCTGAGCTGTTACTCACCCTCGCACCCACCCAGCCTTCCCGCTGTGCCTCATGTCGGGCTGGAGCCCACACCTCAGAACTCAGCAGGGAAGCTAGTTTTGGTGCCGCAGCTGGGTCACCGGTAGAGAGCACCCCCGTGGGAGAAGCTGAGAAAACAAGCTTCTCTCGGTGCTAGATCAGGAGCGAAGACGCACACTTGGAATGTTCTGAAGGGGAACGGCAGTGATGCCTTCCAATGCATTAGACAAATACATGTTAAGGGCAAAATTCTGCCTGCTCTTTTGTGAATGCACAGTCAGTCTCCTCTTCACCCGGGCTCACCTGCACAGGAGCAGGGCACAGTCCAGGCAGAACACTCCCTTGAGCCGTAGGCCCTGGGGCTACCAATACGCCAGCAGCATCTCAGCCCCACGGGGATGGGGTGTGGCCCGAGCTCTCTATTTCCCTGGTTCTGTCTGGCAGTAGGTGCTGGGAGAAGTGTGTGCTGCTCCTTACAAAGACAAGTACACAACTCCACAGCATGCTCAGCACCATCAGTGCTCTCAATCAGCTCTGGAAACTCTTTCAACTCCAGTTCTTTTTCTTCCCTAATGAGGGCTACAAAACAGACCACATTGGCCATCTCCAGCATTAGCTATCTCTGAGTAATGACATTTCAATCAAACGGTCTTCAGATGATTACACAGAGGAAAGTGATCAACTGTTCTCTGTGTCAGGCTGGATATTAGGAAAAACTTTCTAGCCCTAAGGATAGTTCAGTACTAGAACAGGGTACCTAGGGAGGCTGGGGAATCCCTGTCGTTGCAGGGACACCCATCGCTGCTTTCGTAGGTCTGTAAGAGTAAATAGTGTCTCTCTCAGCAAACGCTGCCACTGGAGTTCCCAGCAGTTGCTTCAGCCCGATGGGCTAGAGACTAAAGCAGGGAATGCAGTTCCCATGTGAATGTCCAGGAACTCGGGAGACTTTCAGAGCCATTTGGGAGTCTGTTATTTACACATTTGGTACTGACTCGGAGGGGGCTTGTGCAGTCAGGGAGCTCAGTGAGAGCTATAGACAGAGGACTGTCCTGCAGGAGCTGCAATCCCACCTTACCTTCAAAGGGAAACTAATGTTCTGACCTGTCACATCACACTGGCCATGAGGCAGCTTCTTGCATGATAGTTAATGATGATTTGTTTGCTGTATTTGACCCCTGACTTTGTGCAGGCATGTACGCGTGACAGGTTTACTTTGGCTTGTAACTGGAGGTAGTAAACAGAATCTCTTTTATATTCTGCAGCAGTCTCCCTTTCAGGAGCAGTGTGCTTACATTCTGAGTATGTAGGCCCTGTCCTGGGATCTGTAAGCCTGTTGTATCTGGAGCTCTCCTGTTGATTCAGTAGCAAAGTGACCAGGCTCTTTGCCGCAAAAGGCCAAAGGGCTTGGACACCTCTCTTTGCTTACACATGGAGATCTTTAAGAAGTGAATTCTTTCAATGTAACCCTTTCCCCAGAGCCATGCTTTGCCTTCTTTTCTGTCCCTCTGACCCTGGGGCTGTGTAGTTTGGAAATGTGCTAGGACGCCCAGGGCTGAGCCTTAAATAAAGTGCTCTCAGTGCCTTTCATTAGAAAAGGCCAGTCAGTCACTGGAGGATGATTCAAAGAGAGGCCCCAAGACCTGTCATGACAAGAAGACAGAGGAGCTAAAGAAAAGTGGGGGATCCCTTGTCATGAGAGCTGGAGACCACCACTGGAGCTATGTGAATTTCTCGTATCTACAAGTTAATCTGTAGCCAGCTACCAACTCCAGCCTGCTAACTAGGTGTGATTTGGGTTGCTGCGAAAAGGTCATTAAGATGACTAAACATTCATTTGGAAATGTCCTTTGTCACATTGTGTTGTTTTTGTTTTACCAGTTTCTTCTAAAGCATGAAACTGAGAGCAAGGGGCAAATCTATAAGCCCCATGCTCAGTGGATCGGTCCAGAAGGCAGGGCCAGGCTGGACAGCAAGAGAAGGAGGATTTTTTCCATATGGCAAAAAATCTTTGGCTAGCTAGGACTTCGCACTTGTCACTGTGCTGCACACCACAGCCCCTCAGATGTTCATAGCAACTGCTAGGGTGGAGCCCATATCCTCCTGCTCCAGGAGCCCAGGCCCTCCTTGAGCTAAAGGAGAATCTCTTAGGCTCTGTAAGCCCACGTACAGCCAACCACTCAGCTGCAGTGTTAACAAGCAGCCAGCTGTCAATTCTACCCGGAGCCCAGGGTTGGTCCTTGATGGAAAAAACCAATAGCCTGGATTGGATCAACATGTGCATTAACTCTCTCCCCGCCTTCACACTGTACATGCATTCCAGAGGAGGGCGGCAATGGGACCCTCTGGAACCCAAAATGCTGCTGTAGAACCCACGAGGCCCACACACATGGAAGCAATATGGGGCCTTCCGTCTCCAGGGCAAAGAATGGAGAAAAAGAGTGAAAAGAAATAATTGCATGAGTTCAGTGAAGCTTAAAAAGAAACCGACCTGCTCCCGATAACTCCTCTGCATTTCCCCTTATGGAAGGGCCAGCATCACTTACTAGCAAAACGAAGCCTGCTGCTGCTTGGGGCTTTGCTCTTTCCCAGTCCATGCAAGCTCTGCAACTCATGGGTCAGACCTATCTCCTCAGCAGTGAGACCAGGGGAGAAGGAAACAACCCACTGGCAGCTCCCCACTCTGGCAGTCAGAGCAGAATAGGATGTCCCTCTTCTGGCAGAGTGGGCCTTAAAAAACATGAGGGTGGCCCTACCTTAAAGGAACTCCTGGAGAGCTCAGTAGCTACAGCCATTGCCTTACCTACTGTGGCAAGTGGAAGGCCTTAGAGAGTGTACAGTTTCCATCTGTCTTTCTGTTTCTCATGAGAACTGTGATGCCCCGGCAGGCTAATGCAACACCAGCACTGATCCAAGGATGCTGATGGGCGGAAGGGAGGCCCCTAGAAGCTGGCAGAGACTGTACAGGCTTCACTGGGTGGTGGATGCTGGATGCCCCCCAGTGTCTATTACTGGCAATAAGATTTGTTCTCTGACCTCTAAGATCTTAGCCAGTTTCTTGCTGCTTTTCAGCTCCAGGGAAGCCTTGCAGATACACTCATAGCTGGCTTTGATCTCCTCTGCCTTCTCCTGCAGGGTGGTTTTACAGTAAAGGCTGCGTAGCCGGGTTTTATATTCTGGTACTGATAACATCTGAGAAAAAAAGGAGCAACAAATTACTGGGGTCACCGCTGATTAACTCCCTCCCCTCCCTCTTAACACACAGTGTTCCCCTCAATGCAGAATTTGCCTCTGCTGTGAAACAGCGCTTGCCTGCCCTCTCTCAGGTACTACTGGATGGCAACAATGGGTAGCTGATGATGTTTTTATCAACAATAGCTTTCAACTCTGCCACAGGCTGGGGTTAATGCCAGTATCCACCAGAGAGTCTGTCACTGGGAAAAAACTCACAGCTGGGCAAAATCGCACAATCAAAGCTCAAGCTCAGGTGTTTGGTAGCATGATTTGTCACAATGCACATCCATTCATAGAGTGGTAACCACATGGCAAGGGAGATTTGGGAGACCCAAGTGGCAGAAACCGAGGTTGATACGCTTCACTTTGGTACCTGAAAGCAGAGCAGGTCACAATGCTTGGCCACATTCTTATATGTTATCAGCTAAACCAAAACTCAAGAGCAGATCTGGCTATTCCACTGAACACACATCAGCCCCGCACCCCAATAGTGCTGATCACAGAATTCTGATCACAATCCTTTCCTCTCTGCACTGGGCTGTAAGGCTGAAAGCTGGTCGGAACATTGTGTCATTTCCATAAAAAAGGAAGCCAGTTCTATAAAACCTACTAACCATAACTAGAGGAAATGCAACCCTGGATTCTGGAACTTCCTCCCTGATTTACTTCTATACTCCCCTCATTAAACCAGTTTTTTTTTAAACACCCTCCTGCCAATGGGTCCATGAGCCCTGAATCTTGCCTTAAAAAACACTGGCAAATTAGACCAGAGAAAATCTACAATTAAAACCAAGTCCAGTTAATAATCCCAGAGGTGCCAGTTTGATTTGGTAGCTGTTTGATTTGGTGCAGGTTAGTCTATGAAACAACGTGCAATTATTCTCCTGCAGCCGACTGAACTGCTTCCATTTACACCGGCTGGAGTTTCAGCAGGACCATCCCAATGACACTGCAGTACCCAGGCCTCCCCCACACCCAACCACATGGCAGCTACCTGCAGGACGAACTGGTCTGGCTCACTCAGCTTGCTGGGAGCGTCCTGGTAGTTCTGGTACTGCTGGACCTCCTCTGCGTCAGGTGCGTACAGCAGGAGCTGCTTGATGTGAGAGGACTCCAGGCGGTCGCTCTCCATTGTCATGAGGATATGGCGGAGCTCGATGTGTGAGAGCTTGAGGTGGGCTATCAGGATGGCTGGGGAGGAGGAGGAAAGGCATCAGCGGAGGCACAGGGAGGAAGCAGATGCCTCCCTGTCCCCCAGGGTTACAGTCTATATGAATTTTAGTGTCAGGGAAAAGCTGCCGGGTGGACACCCCAAAGGGAAGCTCCATAGGGACAGGAGGGCAGCCCTTGGCCCCTCTGCTGAGATTGCTGGTAAGAGTGCTACCTGAGGAGCTGTTTTGATTATGTGGACACCTGCCCAACAGGAACTGGCAGGCGCTGGGGCAATGCACACGGATCCTTCCTGGAGCAGTTGTAAAGACCAGCCGAGTGTGCTGCCCTCAGGTGCTTCTGGCCATGCTCTGCAGAATCCTCTGCTTTGCACCTCCTCCCCTCCTGACACTCTCCACAATGCAGGGAGAAAAGACTCTTTCCTGGGACTTCCAGCTGGCTGGAGCTCTAACCACCCCTCTCCAAGCCAGTGAGTCACACCCCATCTTTATAGTTCTCCTTCAAGCCTCCCTCTCATTAGCTTAGGGCTGACTCTCGCTGCTAGCCTACGAAAGACACTGTATTGCAGTGGTCTCTATTGTCCTGCACTGACCATGCACCCAGGCAAGCTGGGATGTACCTATTTATCTTTGCTCTCTTTTTACCTTTCCAGTTCTCTATACTTCCAGGTACTGCCATTCCATCTCAGGACCTGTTTAGGGTTTTGCTTCCACTCTGACATTTACTTACACGTGTTGTAGGCCTTTTTGTGAGACAGAATTTCAACCATGTCTTTCTTTTTAAAGGATTCAGGCAACAGAGTTGGCTCTGGAAGAGAAACTGAAAGATTTAATCAGATGTAAGGACGGGCTCAGCTGACTCCAGCACAGAGGAAACGGCTGAAAACAGTGAGATAATGAATGAGAGTGAGAAGACATGACACTTTGGGCACAGGAATGGCTCCGGGAATCCTTGAATTCTGTAATTCAAAGATCTCCTGAATGGAAGACTCATGCTGAGCTGAAAAAGGTAAAACAAAAGGTGAGATACACAGAAAAATCCCAGATTGCTCCAGAAATGTAACTGGGTGAGTTAGTACCACCTCTCCTCACCCTGCCAAAAAGCCTCCCACACTAGCACCCTGGATGACCCTCCAAAACCACAATGTTCCCATATCAGATTTATTATCTGAGCACAGAAATCCCACTCAGGTTTTAATCTTCTCAATTCAAGTGAGTCACAGACTCTGCCTTTCTCATGGTTAGTCACCACTTCCTCCCACACCCACAAGAGCAATCGGAAGTTACCCATCCACCTTCCCCCAAGAGACAGACAGGTTATCACATCCCCCTGCCCCGCAAAAGACAGACGTGACCTTTCTCCCCCTGCCCCTGTCATGGACTCACAAGTCATGCCCACTCTTGGCCCCAGGCGGTTGTGCGGGGAGGGGGACCCCTTTCAGTGAGATAGCCCTTCTCGGGGATCCACTCTCTCTCGGGGGTTAAGCTCCTCCACCTCCTGGAGCTGGGCCTCTTGGCACACACGCTCTTTTTCAGCTATGGAACTGATTTTCATTCATTAAAGGTTGCTCTGCTAGGAAGGCAAACCAGGACTCCTGAGCTCATGCTTAGAGCTCCACCTGGAGTTCTTTCTAGCCTATTCAGTGCTGTTAGCCTCTCTCCCTTGGTGTGTGATTTGCACCCACAGACTTGACCTGTGTCACATAACTGGGGTGCCAGGTATCCTCGGTGGGGTATATACGCTGTGCCTACAGCACAGCCATGACTTAATGAGACTCTGTCCACTAGGCTTAGGGCCAACATTTAGATTTTTGTTAAAAATATTTGACATCCCAAAGCTTATTATGCTTTCATTACTTTTTCAGGGCCTGGCTCTCAGCAAGGCAGATGCCCAAAGCTGCAATTTTGCGTGGAATTTGCACACTCAGTTACTATTACTGTGAGCACAAATCAGGTATTTGTCCATGCAGTTAGCCAATTAGATGCCCTAATATGCAGAGAACTGTAATAATTGTGTACAATATTTAGATACAAAGTTAAGCATGTGTTTTTGGTGCTGGTTCAAGCTGCTGGTATTTGAAAACCAGGCTCTTAATGACAAAGAAAAGAAAGGAAAATAGGTTTTTGCATGTTAGCTTTCCCATGTAGTGCAGTGAGTTGAGATACAGCTTCATGAGAACTAGTAAGTGAAAATGAACATAGAAAGTGAAGCTGTACAAATGAGTTTCACAGCCCCACTTGACTGAAATGCAGAAAACAAACAAACAGCATCACTGGAAAAAATTAAGGGAGATTTTAAAATAGTCTCCACTTTAATAATCAGATGTTATTTAGTACTGTGTGGAAGAATTATTGGTAGATCACTATATATGACTTCTGTGTTGACAGTGTCCCTGGAAATAGACATTAGCTTACTGATTACTTAGTTTTTTCACCCTAAAGTGTTCCCTGTGTTTGTTCTGTGTCCGCTCTGGGTTCTAGAGGCAGCATGGCTGTTCATAAGTGGTTTACTTACTTGCAGGCTTTTGAGTTCCAAAATGAAGCTCCAGGTCAAGGTATTTGACCATATCACTCAGTTTGTCATAATCTGAGTCTTCTCCAAGCTGCAGGGGGAGGAATATAGTCAGTAAGACCCTGTCCCAGGAGATCTCCATGCTGCACATCCCCATTCTGTGGTGCATTCCCACCCCAAAAGCCATAAACTATGCAGCCCCAGAATACGTAGAGACAGGTGCATTTTTGTGGCCTTTTCCTTATAACGGGTTTGCCCACTACAAAGCCATTGCAGACCCTGGAGTCTATGTGGTCATGAATTTCTTTCTTACAATGTCCTGGAGCGGAGGTATTTTTTATATCAGAGTCTGACTACATCCCATGAGATCATTCTCTGTTCAGAAGAAAGAAACAAACCTGGTGATTCAATCCTCCAGCATTGCTGCTAGCAGACAGTCCAATTGGCGGTAACTTAGCAGGTTGTAGGACATTTAAATTTAAAAAAATAATAACTCTTCAACATGTTTCTTGGGCAGATATTATTTCGGTAACCCATACGATGGGAATTACTCAAGGGCCTTTTGCATCCAAACAAATCACTGAGCAGAAATACTTTATTCCCAGGTCCCCAAAAGGGGAGTGAGAATCAAATTTACAGGCTGAGTACTCCAAGTGAATTCACAGGATAAAATCATGGTGAATTGGGGATCTGCATGAAAGACTGACCCGGTGTTCATTTCTAAGTTTTCTAACGCTGTTTAGGGAAGAAAGTCCATGGCTTGAAATTTAAATCTCACTGGACTCAGCTTTTTTGAAATCAATTCACAGCAACTAAAATTCACCTCAATCAAGTCAAATCCTATCATTTTTGCGGAGATAAACAGCTGAGTTCTGTCTTACCACCATCAGGCGAATCATAGCCTGCCTGGCACAGGCGTTATAAACACTTCTGGTTCTAGCCTCTCTTCCATCTCTCCAGTTACAATGCACCCGTCACTGTGATACCTGGGTGCCGTTCTTCTGCTTTCCAGCATGTTCACAATTTTTAGCCGACCCCTGTTGATAAAACTGCAATTTCCTTTGGCTGGTGATTGATGACAGCTCCTGCCCATACTGACCAAGCCATATGGATATAAAGGATTATTCTGCAGTGTGCCACTGGGGCAGACCATATTTGATATGTTTTCCAGTAATAATCACACTTGACCCTTATGTGGTCCTTTAGGTTCTGATCCAAACAAAGCAAGGATGAAATAAAGTGAGAGGCACCACATAATACAGCAGCATTAGAACTGCCACCTTGGGATAGATACGTGAGTGCACTTGTTTCCATTTCTTGCCTACGGAGTGCCCAACCCCTGATATTCCAGGGGAAGGGAAGAACACCCCCACAGAATGCACTGGTAACTGGAACTGCTGCTGCACATGGGGAAATCTTCTTTCCTGGCCCCTAGAATGAATGCCTTGGAGCCTGCGATTTGATTACTTGGATTATTAAGTTTGCTGATGTAGACATCAGAGCGACTAACGGATCTAATGTCGTCCTGCCCTGACTGAGCATGAGTGCTGGGTTCCATACCATACCTGCCCCCAGATGGTTCCTTCCGACTTCTCCACTTGCTCCCACCGCAGTCTTTTGACGCTCATGTGGCTGGACTCGCTCCTGCGATGTACGAGGCCCCGCTGCAGCAGGGGGGGTGCACATGGCACTGGTGGAGGAGGTGGGGGAGGTGGAGGGGGAGGAACTGGGTGTGAGTGACTCCCTGGGGTTTTGGAGAGAGGGGAGGAGATATTTCGGGTGGCCTCTGAGCTCAAAGTGACTGGTCTGGGGTCATGGAACTGCGGCGGGGGTGGGGGCGGACTGAGTGGGGGAGGGGGGATGTGATCGGATAGGGTGGAGTAGGTCAGAGAACTCCCTTCATCACTGCTGCTGATGTACTCGCTGGCGCTGCTCATATCATTGGTGACATAGCTGCCCTGGTCATCATGGAAACTCATCTGAGTTGGGAAGAAGAGAATGTAACCACATCATGAGAAAAGCTTCTACTCCCAGCCACTGGGCACAACAGTCCACCAGGGTACAGGCTAAAGCTTGAGTTAGCACAACCCATCAGCTCTTAACATGACCACTCAGTAGTGTGGACACAGGCTAGCACCTAGGATACAATTCACTGGGAAAGAATTCACAGCTGCGTGCAGTGCAAAGAGCCATGGGCTGAGTCCTCACGTGAGGAGGGTAGTGCCCGTGTGTGTTCAGCAGCCTCAGTGTGGCCACTAGCTAGGCCGACTGGAGAGCTGTAATGTAAGTGGAGATAACTCGAGTTACCTCTCCAATGCAGTCAGGTCCCGGGAGAGCTCCCTGCCCCAGGTCACAGTGCTCCGCTGTACAGCACAGAGCTCTCCTTCATTGTCCCCATCCAGCTACTTCTGCAGGAGCCTCCCCGAAACGTAGCCACCAAGCTTCTCCCTCCTGCTATCTGAGTCTGAGGCGACTGTACCACGTCCAAATAGGGAACCCAACCCGAGGGAGCCCAGAAGAGCCCCGAGTGAAGCCCAGCCCAGGTCCCCTTGCTCACCTCCTCGTAGTCATTCTCGGGTGTGAGGAAATCATCCACAATGGTGACCCTGTGTCCCAGCTGCTCACTCAAGGCGTCCAGGAAGCGATCTGTGTCCTGGCTGCGTGGGGGCCTGGAGAAGGTGAAGAGCTTCTTCCGTCGAGACAGGGGGCTGAGCGTGTAGTCTATGTGCTTGGGGGAAGGGGCAGGGCTGCTGTCTAGGCTGACATAGGGGTTGGACTCCGTGCTGCTGGGGGAGGGGATGCTGCTGTGTGGCTGGTAATAGTACTGCTGGGAGGGCAGAGGATCACTCTGCCAGGAGATGGTCATCCCTGACTTCCGAGCACCTGCTGGAAACAAACAGTGCTGCAGAATAGACTCCTCCAAGCCTACGTCTCATTTAAAAGCAGGGCTATGAACATTTCCTGTGGTCTAACACGGATGCCTAGACCTCACCCAGCCATGGGTCACTGGAGCAGACTGTTTGGATCTCCAGTGTCTGTGTACAATAAAGCAACCTTGATATACAGGTGCAGCCAGGGGAGATGATAGTTGCCAGCATGCAGTGATCTATTCTGATCTGACAGAAGCTTCTTGGAGCAAACCAGGGCATGGCAACTCCCCACTCCTCTCCACTGAAGATGAAGGTCACATTCTAGAACTCTCTGGGTCCCGCTAGACTCATAGGCTGCACCTTTGCCTTCCTTAGTATACAGAGTTGCTGTGATGTGGTGCACAGACCCCCCACTGACCAAGAAGGGGTTAATTAGAGCCTCTGGGTTCCACCAGCCCTGCCCCAATACACCTGTGAGAGCTGTCGAGCCTGGAGGGAAGGTTAGGAGGGGGAACACCCAGCTCAGTAGTGGCTGACCAGCAGAGAGAGGGGACGTCTTGAGCTAGTTCCTTGAAAGGAGGAGTGGGCAGGGCCAGGGGATTTTTAGAGGCTACCTGAAGGAAGGTGTGGCTGGGCCAAGATCTAGCATCTAGCAGTCTCTGGAGGGACTATTACACATCACACAACTAATGTGTTTTCCTTTGGGAGCTGGGAGATGGTGCTTGTTGCCCTCCCCAGGCCCTGCTTAAGGTCAGAGTATGACCGGGGAGCCAAGAGGCCCTTCACCCCGCAAGGGGATGACTGCCTGCAATAAACCTGTGTTGATTTCCACCTAGAGGAGCCCATGCAGGAATTTGTCATGAGACCTCAAGAGACTTGATCCCAGGTGCAAAGAGAAATGTAACGTAATTCTGGGACTGCAAAACTAGCACCCACCCCTTGCATGTTGCAGGTCATCATACTAGCCAGAGCAAATGAACTGCCCCTCTCCCAAAACCAGGAGAAAGAAAGCCTCTACCTGCAGCGTCCACCTGGTCTGGGACAGGGGGTGAATCTCTGTGTGTGGTGGCATTAGCCATCTTTCCTGCAAAGCTGCTGATCAGCCGATTTTCTAACTCTGCATAAACAGCCGACATCTGAAAGCAAAAGGGAGAAAACAACCATCGACATCCAACTCTGGAAGTGTCTGAAAACCAATGATGTAAAGGAGGAAGGTTCTGTGTCCCATCCCTGCTCCCAATTACTCTCTATTATTAATTGCATTAAAAAGTTGCCCTTTGTTAAGGAGCATTTGACACTAAAAGAAGATGGTTCCCTCTTTTCTGAATCTCACACAGTTCACTCTCCCTGATTAGATCATACCAAGGCTTTGAAAGATGCCAGCACTGTTAAATCAACTGATTGCCAGGGTAATTTGTTCAGAGAGACGCTCTGATGAGGTGCCGAGGAGTCTGGCATGGTAAGCAGATACCAAGGTGATAAATTTGCAAGCAGGACCCTTAGCATCCTTCCCTTGTTCATTTGCCTTCTGATGTGAACATAAAATAAAGTCAAACTGTTCTGCTGCCATGTGAAGTCAAAATGTTACATGTTCATCGAGCAAGACGCTGCCCAGGAAGGCTTGTCTCTCCCAGCCGCCCCCTTCCTCACAGAAAACCCACCCAAACAGCTGTAGATAGCCAAGGTTCAAACCATTTTGGGGTTGGGAGTCTCTGGAAGGGATGTGCCATCACCCGCTTGCCTCTCTCCAGGCATCAGTCGAACTGATACTTCCCCGGTGTCACTGTGACCTGCTGGGAAAGGAAAGAACTGCCAGTGATGTCCCCTGTATGAGCATCTTTTGATGTCACTACTGCACCTGCCCATCTCTCATTACTCAGAAAGGGGAACATCCACTCTTACGAGACTAAGGGCCTGATCTCCTCTTCCCTGTGGACTCAAATATCTCACTCCCTTCAGTGGAACCTTTGGATGCAGAACAAGGATAGTTCAGCTTTTGTGGACTGAATGAATGGTGAAGAAAATGACATATTTCCTGCAGCACTGTGAGTAATTTGTTTAAAGCTTCATTTAAATTGGCATCTACACTGTAGGACAGGGTCACTCACTAGGGAAAATATTTGTGTAGAACAGGCAAATGTGCAAAAATATTTTAATGATGACACTTCGTAGAGAAGTGACAAAGAGTCCTGTGGCACCAGACATCACATGAGTAATTAGATGTGGTCTATGATGGGAATACAAGCCTGGAAGCAAGGAACACAGAGTGCTGACTGCATTTCAACAGCTACTCCTATGCTTGGGGGCAAAACACTTTGCCTCTCAGTGTTTATAAAATGAGGGTATTATCGTTAACCTGCCTACCTTGCTGGTGGGCTGGTATGAGGCTGTTTGAAAGGTGCTCAGCATTAGTATTACAGTAGAATCAATGATGCACTTTACTGGCGTTGCACAAATGTTCAGCACCAGTTGCACAGTCTCTAGTATAACTATGGATCCAGACAGACAGAACTGAGCCACATCCCTTAATGCTGCAGTGAGGTTTATCCCTGGAAGAGCTCTGGGGGAATGTGCAAAACGGTTTAGATTATTGCTAATCCACCAGCCTGGCAGCCCACTGTAATTCTTCCTGGCTGTCCCTAGTCTGAACAATGTCACGGATCCTGAATAAATAACTTACAGCCTCAGCCCAGGCAGCTTTCGCATTAGGACTTTCTGATGTTAAACAATTTGTTCCTTGTCTGAACAGAAGTGGATTTGCTGCACAGGACTGTGAGCCTGACCCTCTGCTAGCTTGTACCTAGTGCTGCTATTTAGACCAGTGTCAAACCAAGGACCAAGCTGGAACAACAGCTAGAAATCCTGCCTCTTGGGTCTGTGTCTTAACAACCAGGCACTCTGGGCCCAGGATAAATGGGAAACAGCCACAGGAGCTCTCCAAAGGGAATCTTATTAGAGCAATAAATTACCTACCTGCTATCCCACCTTCCTCAGGGCCTCGCATTCGAATGCTTCCCCGACATACTGAGGCCCCTCGAACTGAAGTCCGGTGCCGTTCCTCTGCCTCTGGCTCTGCTGCAACAGCAAAGAGACTTTATAAGTTACGTTCTGTCTTTGCAAGATGCAATGGCTCCCAGTGTTCTTCATCTACCATCTTCCCATTATTGCAGAGGGACAACCCCAGAGACATTCAGGTTTGCAGCTGCTGTGGACCTCAAAATTCTGTGAGCCTGAAACCCCTCTCCCCCCCCTCCACTGAGGGACAGGGTCCCAGCATATAAGGCTCATTGGGAATGACTCCAGAGGGAAGCAGTCAACCTTCTCTTTCTCTGCCCTCTAGGGATGGGCTCCTGGCATGCAAAGCAGTCTATACTGCAGTGCAAGCTGTAAGAAGAATTCTCCAAAACCACAAGATTGAGGCTGGTGTTAGGTAAAATAATCTTAGCATTACATCAGAACCTAGATGCTATGGTATTCAGTGCCTGGCAGGTAGGCACTCAGACAGACTTCCATGAAATATTACCACAGTAGAGATGACCATTTGGTATGGAACCAAATCAAATTAAGAGCTGCACCAAATCTGGGGAGGTTTGGCCTTCATGTTCCCAAACATGGGTATGCACACACTGCACCAGAGTACATAGAAAGTCACATGAGCACAGACTGACCTTTTATAGAGGGAGCACATCCATCACTTCCTAACTGTAAGGTCTGAATACCAGGAACTCCTGGTTTTAATCCTGCCTCTGAAACTATTTGGCCTTGGGCAAGTCACTTCAACACCCTGTGCTTCACCTCCTTCAGTAACCAGTAACGTTGACTCCTTGTAGGGCATTCTTAAATTACTACCTGTAAAGTGCTTTGAAGATGAAAAGTGATGTGTATGTACCAAACAATATTATTTATCCATTCAGAAGCCCAAGCTCACCTCAAATGACCTGAAGTAGATATATATCTAATCTAACCATATACATAGGGAAAGAGCTAACTTTCGAATAGCATCATCTGTAAAATACATGAAAAAGAGTACGTACATGTACAGTGGGTGCATTTACATGTTTGTAGCTCATTTTACTTAAATGCCTATGTTTGAAAACTGCACTCATAGAATAGGAAAGGATGATTTATTCTCTACCAGTGTTAAACTAAATTAAAACAGGCAACCAAAATCAAGACTTCAAATCTGTGTCCTGACATGATTCTGATGTTAATAATAATATCATTTAAAGTCTTCATTTTGAATATCAGGGCCTAGCTGCTTTGAATGCTCATGTAAAATATACACATTTGCCCACTTATTCTGAATGCATAAACACAGTCATTTTAATTGTACATGCAAATTAGATGAGCAAATACACAAGCATTTTTGCATGCAGAATACAAAATATTTGTGCCTACACTGCAAGAACTGGTTGTCCCTACACAAATGATGTTTTCTTTGTAAACAGATTGTATAAAAAAAAAAATCTGCCTCAACAAGTCCTCCCCTTCTTTAAACTGAAAACTCTTTCCCGCAATTTTAGCCATATGATGGGTTTAAAATAAACTTACCAGCAAAATGTAAATGGTTTAAAATGCAGGAATTTAAAAATAATTACCAGATCTAGATACAAAGATTAAAACCTTTCATTCTAAATTTACCCTCTGCCTTTTTGCTGTCTGATGGTGAAACCCATAATCCACAGCAAACCACAGTTGGTTTGTATGTTGCTACAGCAACCACAGATAGTGACGAGGAAGAAAAGGTAGGTGCGGACTCTTTCACTGCAGGATGCAATGTGATTTGTTAATGCCACCCTAAATCTCTATGACAGAACAAAACCTCCTAGGCAGAGGCTGGAATCAAGCATGTTTTTCACTTTCTTTGGATGATCTTTTGATGATCCTTAATTTTAACTGAACCTTAGTTGTAGACATTTATTTATGCCACATGTTGGTGACATCAGGGGAGAAATTGCATCTATTACCTACCTTTGACTGTCTCAGATGCATTCTGCCCACTAAACCATCCATCTACTCCTGGGACTTCTATCATGCTAAGCTGCTGAGCAGCCTTCAAAGAGCCACCATTTTTTAAGACAACCTACCACAAAAATATTTTTCTTTCTTTCCCCCAAAATGTGAAGTTTCCTCCCAAAATTACACTGGTTCGAGGTGCAGGAAGAGCAGCCTTTAGTCCTGGACCAGTCCTGGGTTTAAAGATCAATAGCTCATGAATGATCAGGGCTAGAAACAGAGGGTCCTGATTCTGCACTGTCCTATACCCTGGATGGTCACTTACACCTGTGCAAAGTGGATGTACAACACTGCCATTCTGATCAGGTAGAATTTTACACCCAGTCTTCACAGGTGTGAGTGACTACACAAGGTGCAAGAGAGGAGAGAATCAGGCCCCAGAGCTCTCTCCCATTCAAGAAAGGCTGGCAAGCCACCCTGGCCAATGAGAATTCACCACTTTTTTCTAGACCTAGCACAACACAAGATATTCAGCCTAACCTCCACTAATCTTAGGCAGCTCTTGACAATGTGATAACATGCAACAAGCCCTCATCCCCAGGGATGTCACGAGACACAGCATGCTCATGTCAGAGTACAGGAGCTTTCCTCTCACCTGCCACCGACTTGTAACCGAGGAACCTGGCAATCTTTTGCTGGCAGTGCTCCTGCTCTTCGTATGTCAGTAGCTGGTAGATAAACTGCCAAATGACCTGCTTGACTGGTGTGTCCAGCACGGGGTACACGTCCACTATGAGAGTATCGATGTTCCTGGACAGTTGAAAAGAGAAGGCAAGACAATGATCACCTACTTTGCTGCAGTATTCCTTCCCATGAAAACTCCCTTTTTGTTTCATCCCTTTCCTTCCTATATCTAACTTAGATTTTAGCTCCCGTAGCCAGGGGCTTGTCTCTTATGTGTAACTGTACTGGGCTCTTTAAAATCAGGCACATACCAGCCCATTTGGCACTGGCACTTGACTCTTTAAAGCAAGGGTGGGCAAACTTTTTGGCCCAAGGGCCACACTGGGGTGCAAAATTGTGTGGAGGGCCGGAAGGCTGTGCCGCCCCAAACAGCTTGGCCCCGCCCTCTATCTAACCCGCACCCACTTCTCACCCCCTGTCTGCCCCCCTCACAACCCCCAACCCACCCCCCGTTGCCCCCAATCACCCCCTCCAGAAACCCCCCACTCTAACTGCCCCCCAGGGCCCCACCCCGTATTTAAGCCCCCCCGCTCTTTGTTCCCTGACTGCCCCCTCCCAACACCCACCTACCCTAACCACCACCCCTGGAACCCCATCCTAAGCCCCCCTGCTCTTTGTTCCCTGACTGCCCCCACACCCCGAGATCCTCCCACCCTAACCACCATACCCGGGACTCCACCATCTAAGCCATCTCCAGCACAGTTCTTGCTTACCATGCTCAGCAGGGTGGGTCCCAGCGCTCATCTGGCCCCTGGGCAGGGAACGGGCCCTGCGGCTCCCCACTGCTGGGCCCTGCACCCAAACGGGGAGCAGGGGGCTCTGCAGCTCCCCGCTGCTCAGCTCGGCCCCTGGGGCGGGGAGCGCGGGGCCCCGCGGCTCCCCGCTGCTCGGCCCTGCACCGCTGGAGGGGAGCGCGGGACCCCTCAGCTCCCCACCGCTCGGCCTGGCCCCCAGAATGGGGAGCATGGGGCCCCGCAGCTCCCTGCTGCTCGGCCCTGCACCGCTGGAGGGGAACGCGGGCCCCCACGGCTCTTTGCTGCTGGGCCCGGCATCCGGGACGGGGAGTGCGGGGCCCTGCGACTCCCTGCTGCTGGGCCTGGCCCCTGGGGTAGGGAGC
Organism: Dermatemys mawii; assembly: GCA_007922305.1. Classification (NCBI taxonomy): domain Eukaryota; kingdom Metazoa; phylum Chordata; order Testudines; family Dermatemydidae; genus Dermatemys; species Dermatemys mawii. The sequence continues at coordinate 2,526,837 of ML677381.1, forward strand.
GCGGTGCCCCGCGGCTACCTGCTGCTTGGCTCAGCCCCCGGGACGGGGAGCGTGGGGCCCCGTGGCTCCCCGCTGCTCAGCCCTGCATCGCTGGAGGGAAGCGTGGGGCCCTGTGGCTCCCCCCTGCTCCGCCCGGCATCCGGGGCAGGGAGCACAGGATCCCGCGGCTCCCCGCTGCTCAAGGCAGGGAGCGTGGGCCTCGCAGCTCTCGGCTCAGTCCCCCCGCCCGGGAGCGCTGGCCTGCAGCTCGCCGCGCTCACCCCACCCCTGGGCCAGGAGGACAGGGCCACTGGCCCCGCTCCCTGGCCCTTCACAGGCCAGATAAAAACGGCCGGCGGGCCACATGTGGCCCGCGGGCCATAGTTTGCCCACCTCTGCTTTAAAGCAAAAGAATTCTGGGACATGTAGTTCTGCACCAGTCCCAGAGCATGTGACTCAGGGACCATGTGATGACTAGGCTATAAAAAGTACTGCTCTTGGGTCAGAGTGAGGATGAGATAAGATCTAAGGGCCTGGGAGGAGGCTTAGAGGTAGGTGGAAGAAGAAGGAGAAACCCCAGGGAGAGGTAAGATTTGGACAGGCAGTAAGTAGGAAGTGGCCCAGGACAAAGTAAAGCTAGGGGCTGTGAATGAAGAAGACAGCCACTGGATAGTTAAGACCCTGAAGCTGCAGGCTGCAGCTTAGGCTAGACTGGGTCTCTCCAATGGTGCCATGTAAAGATGGTGTAGAAATCTCTAAACCAAGTGGAAAAGAATTGTTAAGCCTCAGAGAGGACTGATAAATGGATTGACTGTTTATTGCTCATTATTCTGGCTACCTATATCTCTGGCACAGCACCTGAGACAATCATACTTTGTCCATCTCAAGCACAGGTTCCATTCAAGGATCTTCAGGGGGTTTATCACCATTAATTAAAGAGCCCACCCTACTCCTCTGTGAGGTAGATACTACCCCTATTTTACTAATGGGGTAGCCAGTCTTTGAGGTGAAGACTTGTCCAGAATCATTCAGAAAATCGGTGGCAGAGTTGAAAACAAAATTTGGGAGTCTTGTCTACCAGTCAGCTGCACTCGGCTCCCGAGGTATGCTGGGAATTGAAGCAATGTATATTCCAGGCTTGCCATTTGTAGTCTCAAAACAATCGTTGTCAGAGACGGAAACGCTGGGATTATAACATCTGGCGTGTTAGTTGGTGACGGGCAGTGTTATATCGTACAGTTCTAATCCTTCCAATGTTTTAGCACGTAACTGAGCAGCTAATTCTGTTTTGCAGTCCCTCTTTTTCAAACAACCCTGGCAAACTATACACAAACAAAATCAAACGAGAACACAGAGGGTGCGACAACTGATCCGACCACTAGGCCACCAAGTCTAGCTCCCTGTCTCTTGTAGTGGCCTCCAGCTGGTGTATCAGAGCTGGTGTATCCAAAGGACCAAGCCACAGGTGCAGTGCAGCACCTGGGAGAGGAAGGGTTAGGCTTTGTTTACACGATGCACCTTTCAGTGACACGGCTCAAAGGCGTGCAGTGTAGTCGCTGTTTGATAGGAGAGAGCTCTCCCACTGACAAAATTTGTCAGCATGAGCACTGGTGCTTTTCATTAACAAAACTTTTGTCTTTTGGGGGTGGGGTGGGAGGGTTAACACCTCTGAATGACAAAAGTTTTGTCGTTCAGTTGCCAGTGTATACAAAGCCTCATTACATTTGATATCTATGGGCACAATCCTGCTGTCACTGAAGACAAGAGCAAAACTCTAATGTAATTAGGTTCAGGCCTATAGACTGCAAAACTGCATCTTGTTAATGACCAGCGTTGAAACAAAATGCAGAATGCATCATCCTCTGCTCCGTTGGGGAGTGTGTGACTGAGGGATCCATATAGAATTGTTCTTGATCATGAGAATTCAAAGAAACGAATGCTGCTTAATCAGGATTAGCGTAATCTGTGTTTAAGGAGGGCTCATTCAGCCAACGCCAAGGCGCTAAAAGGTATGTAATCAGGTGTGGAATTCTGAGCTCTGAGACACTGCCAAGTGAGGACCTGATCCTGCACTCCCTGATGTTGGTGGTAATGCTCCCATTGATTTTAGTGGGTGCAGCATCGTGGCCTGAAGGTGAAGAAGAAATGAAGGAGAAGTGCTATGAACAGTTTTGTTATTGGTGTGTTTTTATTTAGTATCTTATACCACCATGCACAGTCCCTCATATGCCTTCGAGCTAAATTCTGAAGCTTCCCTTAGAACTCCTCGTGAAATCAATAGGCCCGTCCACACCCTACTCCATTTGTATTCAGTCCTTACTCAGGCAAAGCTCCCAGTGGAGTCAGCAGGAGTTTGCCTGACTAACTCCAGGTAGGAGCTCTAGATTTGACCACTGGCGTTTACACCTGTAAACTTGCCATAGTAATTAATATCCAGTGGAAGGGAGAGAGGGGGCCAGGCTGCTTTTCCCAGTGAATGCCAGGGCTTTAAGAAAGATGATCCTGAGGACATTGTCACTCCTAATATCCAAATGTCCGACCTGATGATGGCTTTATCAGCAATGTATGAAAAAGGTTAAGGGTCAAGGGTGGAAAACAAGTGCATTATTGAAGTTCTCAATGCCTCCATAAGATCAGTTTCAAGACCTGCAGCAGGGCAAAGAGGATATGTTCAATTACAGGAAGAAAAGTTTGCCAGCGAGAGGCATTTTTGTGCTAAGGCCAAGGGAACACATTAGCCAAAATGCTGAAAAGAGCAATAAGAGAGGAATATAACAAAAGGAAAATTAAACAAAAGGGGCTGACTGTAAGAACAGGACATGCTCTTGGCTCAGGGCCTGTCCAGCAGCCAGAGACCCCAAGCTGCATGAAAAGAACAAGGTAATTTTTGTGTTGGATTAAGGGGCAGTTATGGTTGACTCTCAAAAGGTAATAGGTTTAGATGATTCTCTGATCCCTCAGTGGGCTGAGCATCTGGCCAGAAGGGGCTTTCCACCCCATTACCTTAATGCTTTCTCTGATGGATATGTACAATGTAGGTATGGAATACAGATCAGTACCCAGTGGATGATCATCACTTGTGGGAGAAGGGAAACTGCACCTCATGTTGCCTTCCAGCACCCTCTTCTAACTGCTGTTTAAACAGAAGCACTGCGTATCTCAGTAGGGGAGCAATGGCCACATCTCCTCATCCAGAGCGACAGTCACTGTGATACAGGGCCCCGTGGACAGTTGGGGAACATAGCCAAGAAAGTAAGGAAATTTCAGCTGAATCCTTTATAATGTTCTGGGAAGATCCCTTCCAGGCCTTTTACCAACTCAAAGAATTCCTCCCAGGTTTACTCTCGTATAATGGGAAAGAGCAAAGAGTTTCGGGCTTGATCCTGCAAGGTGCTGAGTGACTTCAACTCAAATTGAAATCAGTGGGCATTGAGGATGCTCGGCATCTTACAGGATCAAGTCCTTAATCACCATAATCACTACAGTGCAGGTATCTAGGCAATGCTGATATGGTCAATAAAGCCAATGTCTGTTCCAATCATAGAGTATCAGAGTTGGCAGGGACCTCAGGAGGTATCTAGTCCAAACTTGTGCTCAGAGCAGGACCAACCCCAATTAAATCATCCCAGCCAGGGCTTTGTCAAGTGGGGTCTTAAAAACCTTTAAGGATGGAGATACCACCACCTCCCTAGGGAACCCATTCCAGTGCTTCACCACCCTCCTAGTGAAATAGTTTTTCCTAATATCCAACCTAGACCTCCCCCACTGCAACTTGAGACCATTACTCCTTGTTCTGTCATCTGCCATCAATACCAAGGCTCAGTGCTTTGATTCAAGAAGCAGAATGTAATCAGGGACACCACTACCGTAACCAACTAAAGGAATACAGCATTTAACAAGTTACCGATGCTGGAAGAAGCCTTCCAGTGATTTGCAGATGATGTAGCGCTCAGGTGGTGTCAACAGACGTTCCAGCTGCTGATTGAAGGTCCTTCCTTGGATCTTGATGCTAGAGGGAAGTATCTCTGCCACCCATTGCAGGGAGGTGAGGGCTGAGGAGGGGTTTGGGGAGTCAGTAGACTCAGAATCTGCAGTACATGGGCACAAAGGAAAGAGATTATTAAATGGATGAAGAACAAGAGGCAACACAGAATCTGAGCATCAGGTTTAGGCGTCTGAATCCACTTTCAGCCATGGCACCTCTGGGGGAATCTGCACTCCAGCATGAAGAGGGGAAGCGATTTAAAGAGCTGAGAATGATTGCAGCCAAGTCTGTTGTGAAAAGACAAGAAGGACTCAAGTCCACCACCACCACACCCTGTAACTACAAGGAATTTCTTCCCTTGGAGAAGAAACAAACGATCAAGGCCAAAAGGACTCTAGCCTTTAAAACAAACCTAGAAAACCCAAAAACCAAATGTGCATGGCCTTAGAGCTGTATCTGACAATCCTCAAAACCATTTGTCCTCATTTCATTAACTATTCCACTTTTACATATACTTGGGCAAAACTCCCATTAGCCTTAATGAGAGTCTTGCCTGAACAGACGTCAAGAACTGGTTCAACCTTTGTCTCTCTGATCCCTTTATGCCTACAGCTTCGATTGCCCAGGCATCCTGGACTCTGGGTTTTTATCAGTAGGAAGGACTCTGATAAGGCCAGATCAGCGAGGTAGCACAGAGAGTGTGAATTATGAGTGGAAACCCACCGAGGCCAACATTAAAAGGAATGTGTGAGGGAGCCTATGTGCATCTTTGTCTCAAAATAAACAGACCTAACAGAGCAATTTACAAAAACACTACAGCCACTGAGAAGCAGTGTGGTGAACAGGGTACTTTAGCTCGTCAGAAGAAGATACTCTGGCTGAACTACAGCTTATCATTAACCTTGCTATTCTCAAACGTGCTGAACTGATACAAACAGAATAAACTATCATGGAGCATCTATTGTTTCAACAGGCCTGAAATTTAATTAGTACAAAAAGAGACTTTTAGACCTTTCTCTGCTCTTTTGGATGTGGTTTACATCCCCTCATGAGTCATTTTCTAAAGTGAAGGATTCTTTTTAAGAACAGCAAATATACACAAAATCATATATTTTCTTTTTCTATAGAATCTTCTGCTGAGAATCTCAAAGCACTTTACAAACATTAATGTACTTAGCCCTCGCAACAACCTCTTTGAGTGCAATACTTCAAATGTTATACTTGGGTACAGTGAGGCACAAAGAGGTCAAATTACTTTGCCACAGTCATGCTGTACAGCTCCTACCATTGAAGTACAGCCACCTCTGGAGTGGAGCACAACACCTGTTTAACAGTGCATGGCAAAATGCACAACAGTCTGAGACAGGAAATAAAGAAAATTCTATCCAACAGAACCTAGAGAGGGAAGTTAGAGCTACAAAATGTAATTACCCAAGTAGGCATTTGGTAAGGCACCAAAACTAAAAACCAGACACTTTGTTTATAAAGAAAGGATGGTCCAGTGGTTAGTGCACCAGCCTAAGCGTTGCAGGTTCAATTCCCTGCTCTGCCACAAACTTTCTGTGTGACTTTGGACAAGCCACTTAGCCTCTTTGTGCATCAGTTCCCCATCTGTAATAATAGCACTGCCCTCCCTCACCATGATTCTGGGAGAATAAAGACTGTAAAGTGCATAGGGATCTTCTGATACAAAGTGCTATGTAAGGAATAGTATTAATTATTATTACTCATTATTAAGTAGCCAGGATTCCAGTTTTCTTTCCCATCCAAAAGACAGCACCTTCAGCAGCCTCGAGCCCCTAACACTTGGATCTGGAATGGATTCAGTAGTGAGGGAAAGGGAACATGCCATTCATGGAATCCCGATAGTATTTCCTAGGGCGAGGTGTTCTTTGGCAGCATTCCAACAAAATACTGACCAAGCCTGCCCTTACTTGGCTTAGAAAATGACTTAGGGCTTGTCTACACTGCACCAAAGTACAGCTGATGGGCATGTGAACTGCAGAACGCACCACAATGCTGGGCTCTAACTGGCCCAAGTGCATGCTGCTGGCATGAACTAAAATGTATCTAGTTCATGTTGCCACACTCCTGTTTGAAAGAGGACTATGTTAATGCACCTTTTAGTTCACACCAGTAGCAGTCATACAGTGACAGAGCAGTTAGAGCGTAGTCCTTTGGTGCACTCTGTAATTACACACCTCCCCCACCTCACTCCCCATAGTCACATTTCAGTGCAGTGTAGACATACCTTCAGTCACCTATACATTGTGGGCCAAGCTCTCCTCTCCGCAGCACTGAAGTCATTGGAGTTGCTCTGGTGAAACACTAGAATTTGCCCCATGTGTTCTGATGACTCTGACAGTCTCACCACAAGTACACACGTTACACAGGATAAATGATTCTGAACACAGCAGAGTTACATTAAATAAGATGTACAAAATTGCATATTCAGCAACATATACACCAGTGTGTTCATTTAGTCTCATACACAGCACAGGCTTTGCACACAGGTCATTCTAAAGGGTGAGCACAGAAAACTAGCAGCAATACGGTGATCCATCAGGTAGAGTGTGGATCGGAGACCAAGCTTGCTCCCTCCAGACTGGCAGCAGCAACTCTGACTGCAGAAGAACGCTCATCCATTGTGGGGAGGAATTACCTTTCATCATTGTCCAGTGACTCTCTGGCTAACACAGACGCAGTGTCAGCTCAAGCCAATATGCAAAATTTGATGGGGAGCATAGGAGAAACTTGGCAGATTCCTCCACCAGGTTTAGTGGTTTGAAGGATAATCATCTCCACCCCACTCCCAGCCCCACCATGCACTGACATGGCAAATTCAAGAGTGAACTCCAGGTTTTCTGTTCTGTCAACCTGTTGTGCGTTTCTCTTTAGCAATCTTACCAACTGGAAAATGGACCATCCCTTCTTCCACAACCAGGGTGGGCATTGCCCCACTGCCTTGCAGCATGGACACCACCTTATCATGGGAGCAATTCCTGCAGAGCCAGACAAAGAGAACCCACATAAATAACACTTTCAGAGTCTGCGCTGCATCCACCATTTGTGACATGGGCATCTCTGAAGTGTCCTAAGGATGAAAAAGATTGACAAGCAAAGTAGGACTCATCTAACAGGAACATAACAAGTCTGGGAGGGAAACCCAAACAAGGGCACAATGGCAGGAGTTTGACAGCTGCACCCCTTGGTGTAAAATGGAGTAGACCACAGCTGCCTTCATCTTTATCACTGGGACTATAAGTTCGGCATGCTGTTCAGACCGAGGTAGAGTATGATACTGTAGCTGTAGTCTCCTTGGGCTGCAGCTCTGCATTAGAGTTGTAGGAGCAAATTCTGCTCATGGTTACGTTTATTCCATGCAGAACAGAATCTAGCTTTCAGGCAGCAGTGGATCTCATTGTAGAACATTTGTGGGATGTTCTCGGCCATGCCTGCACAGTGGAATAACTACAGTACAGAGCATGTATATGGAGGGAGTCAAGGAGTCTATGTGGCTAATGATTCAGGCACTTCTGCAGCTCCTGCTGCCAGACTCCTTAACGGATCTTTCCATCTAACATGATACACTTTCACAGAGCTTGTCTCCCACTTCTCTTTCTACATAAGGAGCAGATCCAAAGAGAGGGCGAAACACATTTTTCCTGCTGATGGTTTAGCCATTTTGGATAAAGTACAAGCAGATCCGAGACACCATTTGCCAAAATGCAGGATCGGAGGGTAATCTACAAATAGTCTCATCTGTTTCCCGGGGATGCTGCTTCAGCCAAAAGTTTGCTGGATCAGCTGAAAACCGAGAACTCAGGAACCAGCCAAAGCAGCATTAGATGTTTAACCTTTAAATATTAATCACTCTTTTATCTTGCAGACTGTTCTAGCACTTCACTTCTGCTTATTGTACAGTAAGATTTAGCTCTAGAATAAATGCTACTGTCATTGTGCAATGGGACACAGAGAGAGCCAAGAGTTGGTGGGGTTGGACTGTTTTGGGTTTTTTTTAATCCTTGTTTGTGCAAATAGTATGCGGAGAAAAGTAGTTCTGGATGAAAATACTACTGTCTGTGAAGGATTCTGTTCTGAGGTGATTCATGGATTGGTTAGTACCTGCTCCTTCCACACTATTTAACTCATGGAACTGAATTAACATTGATTTGAGTCAGAGGTTCCAGGATTGTTACCTTTAAGAGCTGTATTGTTTATATTATTTCATGCATTACGCATGGCTATTGGCAGAATGAACTGTAAATAAATGAAGGGAACGGAAGACAAGAGTCTGGAATACCAGTCTTCTAGAAATGATAATATGAAAATAAAACATTTGCATGAGGCCAAGATCATGGCAGAGGCATCTATGCCTGCATATATATGTTATACACACACACCCCTTGCACAAAAGCACCTCACATCCTACATAAGTAGCCACTTAGTGCACATACGTACTATATTCTTCCTCACACATTTGTACACCTCTCATGTTCATGAACATAGTTGTGCTTGGCTATTTCACACTATTCTGGGTTCTCATAAAAATGGACACACTGGGTCAGACCAATGGTCCATCTAGCCCAGTATCCTGTCTTCCGACCAGTGGCCCGTACCAAAGGCTTCAGAGGGCATGAACAGAACAGAGCACTTACTGAGTGAGCCATCCCCTGCCATCTAGTCCCAGCCAGAGGTTTAGGGACACTCTAGCCCTGGGGTTGCATCCATGACTATCTTGGGTAATAGCCACTGATGGACCCATGAACTTATCTTTTTTTAATCCAGTTATCCTTTTGGCCTACACAACATCCCCCAGCAGTGAGTCCCACAAGTTGTCTGTGCACTGTGTGAAGACGTTTGTTTTAAACTTGCTGCCTATTAAGCAGCATCATTTAGGCCATTCTGAAGACACGGTTTTAACAGCCAGCATCTCACCTCATATCCAGCCCATTGAGAAATAAGATTCGGTCTCCAGCTTTGAGAGCAGCCTTCTCAGCTGGGCTGCCTAAATGTAGGAGGAAATGAAATAGGTCTTTTAGTGTGGGATGCACTGAGGTTGCTGACAAAGTAACATGCAGATTGTGGATTTGGTTACACTTCCAGGAGACCTCTGCTCAGAGGGAAGTTAGTCTATTGGAAGAATGACTTCACTAAAAAAGGTCCAGTTCGTAAAGATACTCTGAGGCAAAGCAGCTTGATGGTGTCAAAGGGCCAAGAGATTACGCTAAAGTAATAAAAACAAATAATGTTTCTTTCTGGCAGCTATTCAGACTAGATCTCAGGTATAAAGCTCATCATCACCTGGTAACGTCAGGTTTCCTTACCAGGCAGAATGGACTCAATCCACACGGGGGCATGTCCACGTAACGTGAAGCCAAAGCTTTTGCTGCCTTTGTAAACTCGAACAGTTCTGCAGGTGGAAAAATCAAAACCCAACAAGCTTTAGGTTCCTGTTTCATATTCCCTTCCTCCATCACGGAACGTTTTGGACTTTTCTCACACTGGATTTCACTAACACTGAGTTGAGCCCCCCCAGTTTAGAGTGGATAAAAATTGATGATATTTTTAAATAAAAAAATCAGTTTTTTTAAAAAAATTAAATTAGATTTCTTAAATTTAAATCATAGTTTTTGGTTTAAATTAAATGCAGGTTTATAGGTTTATAAACCTATTTAAAATTGCCAACATTAAAGCCTAAACTTCTTATAATCTATTAAAATCATTACAATGAAATACAGAACAATAGTACTTACACTTACATGTTTGCTGCCAAATTTTAAAGAAAGTTCCAAGTGAAACTTGCTGGAAGTTGAAGCTTACCGTGCAATCACATGAGAGCTTTTGGCACACAGCAGATGGGGGAAGGAGGAGAGAGGAAGGGATGCCAGCAGCAGCAAGAGCTGCTCATGTCTTGGAAGGAGAATCAGAACACCCTCTCCTGCTCTCCTTTGGAAATTTCCTTTCTAAGCAATTAATTAAATGTATAATGGTGCAGTTTAGCAGAAATACTATATTCTTAACATGAAGACACACAGCCATGGTCACCTAAAGATGCAAACAATAGGAGGGAAGAATTACTTGCGGTGATACTAAGGCTAATTGAGCAAGGAAAATTTGGGGTGAGCATTAAAAAAAAAGAAATCTTCCCCTCAGGAGGTTTGTTAGACTGTGGGATTGTGTCATGGAAGAGATGGAAGCCCTCTCACTTGGACCACTTAAAACTAGACTGGATACAGCTCTAGAAAGCTTGTTATAAGGACTGATCCTGTGCTGGCAGGGAGACAGATTGCATGGAGTTTTGATTAGTTCCATCTCTGGCTTCTGTGCACCAAACTTCACCCTGACTTCCAGAAAGGTGTACCTGGTGTAAATCGGGGCAGAATTTAGTTTGCTGACTCTGTGAAATACAACAAGAGTGCAATAGCAAGGGAGAGTGTATGTTATAACCCCCCTTGGGAGGTACAAAGGCATCACCCTCATTCCCCGCTACCTGCAACATTCTCTTTGTAATTAGGCAATCCTAATCCCGTGGCTCCCCCGGACAGGGCTGGATGGGGCTTTTCGTGCTTTTGTGTTAAGATGAGATAGTTTTTTATTGAAAACGCTGAATGCTCTGAACTGGCCCAGCACTCTGGTGTTACCATGGCACATCTAATTACAGTTAGGACAATTCCTCACTCTGGACTGGCAGGAACTGGGAGTGCTATGGTGGTGACATGCTGGGACCCAGAGAGACAGGAGCTTGTGTCCATTTGTAGACACTTCTGGACACTTTAGGAATAGCATTCATAAGCTCTGGAGAGAGCCACATCCAGCCCTGCTCAACCAGAGGGAGGTCCCATCACCCTGACGCAGAGAAGGAAAAGGGTCAAAGTAACTCAAGAAAGGAGACTCAGGACTACAGGAGAAGTGTGGGAGGCTCCGCTACACCTCGGGAGAGAATGGGCCAGTCCCAACTCGTGGGGAATCCTGCCTGCAGAGGGATTTGTTCTGTGCTTGTGCCCAGCAGTGAGATGCTGGTAGGCGTGTAAGCGATTTAAGCATCTCATGATGGCTTTGCAGTCAGTCCCGTAGGAGGATTCACCAGCTGCGATGACAATGAAAAAAAGCAGCCAGCACATTCTTTTGTGAAGTATGAAATGAATCCCAGGGGAAGGGAAGGGAACACATGTCCTACTAGTCACTGGGGAATGGTTCGGACAGGCTCCTTGAGGCCTCCAAGCATGCCAAGGTCTAGCCACATGGGGCCATGGAAATGGGTGTCTCACACCTCTCATCCCTTCCCCCAATTTCTGCTACAGCTTATAGTGGTGCTGAGGAGTTCCCAGCAATCATACAATCCAGCATATGCTCTGAGAAACTGAACACTGTGCATGCAGCCTAGGATGGGGACCTGCATCACATCAGACCTGGGCCGTGCAGGAAGGAATTCCACAACCCCTAGCAGAGCAAGCCTTCTTTACCAGACGGAATTGACTGAAACAACTTTAGAAAACCAGCTGAGATGAAAGGATCTCCCAGGAGATGGGCCTGAGATGCGACATGGAGCCCAAACTTCACCAGAGTTCAAAGGGGAGATGGTTGCAAAAAGGCCACAATTCAATCTCTTCTATACTAATTTCACTTGCTACGAGCCACAAAGTGTATTTTCTCTCTTCCATTTTCCCCATATCTCTCCCCATTACAGTGCACCTGCTTCTTCACAATAACCAAGCTTTGTTATACTAAGACCAACCCGCTTTGCATTTGAAGATTAAAGGAAGGATGTTACCTGCGGGCAGCCCCTGATCCCACACTGCTGGTTGTCAGAGAAGTTGTCTTCCGCAAACCCTTGCTGGCTTCCTCGTGGCTCCGAGGCACTGAGCTTGCCCTGGTTGACACTAGCAGCCGCTCCTGGTGGTCTTCACTGCGGCTGCGCCTCAGCCGGTTGGTGTGGTGCTCGCTCTTTGACCGGCAGAGTTTGCTGATCAGGCTCTGGGACACCACTTCGTCAAAGCGCTGCCGGTGTTTCTTGGGGATGAAGATCCTGGCAAACATGACAGAGGAGGCAAATCAGAAGAGGAGCAAAGCCAGCAGCATCCCATTTGTGGTGACAGGGCTCTGGGTTCAGCGGCACCTGCAGAAAAGTTCAAAGTGGCCTCCTGTAGCACTAAACCCCACTGCACCATAAATCCATCAGCCTTCCAAACAGCAACTCATGCAAAAATATAGGACCACACTCAGTGGGCACAATTATCACATCTTTGGCTAAATCACCTGCTGGATATGTTTGTAGGATTCTGTTGCAAAGTCCTCCCCACACCTCCTTACAGCTCCAGTCAATCGTGAAAAGGCTCTAATGTCACCCTCTATAGAGCGGCTGTAATTTGGGAGCAATGGCTGTGAAAACAAGAGGGATTTTTTCCAGCAGAGATGGATTTAAACAACTTGATTACACTCCACCATATGCCCAGTCTCCGAATCTCCTTCAGCTGCCAGTCCCTCTCTTCCGGTAATGACAAGGCTCAACTCAAATCGCAGCTTAAATACTTGCCCCAGTCCAGGTAACGTCCCAAACAGCCGGGAATGAGGGAGGAAGAATCTTGCCCCTGCAATATCTATTCTGTTGCAGACCAACAGGATCTGTTTCAGTGGGCTTTGGTAGTTCAAAACTCCATTGATTTTTTTCCCTTCAGCATCAGGAAACCGCTATCATAGTTGCCATGTATATGAAGTATCATGGTTCTACAGTGTGTGTCGTAGCAAAAAGGATTTTTAAAGTTGATCAGCCAGATGGTATCTCATAGGAACTACGTTCTGACAGCAAAAGCAGGATGAAATCATCTGCCTTCCTCCAGTCGTTCTCCTTATTACTTATATTCAGGTGTACAAACACACCCACACGAACGTCCCTGCACATTGAGGATGCCAAGCTACCACCTCCAGACATTTACTGTTTTTTTATTGGGAGAATCTGCTGCCCAGAATTTTGATATCCATCTCCCCTCACCCAACTTTCCTGCAGTAATATCTTAACACACACCAACACTCCTACTCCTCTGTATTTGAGCTTATGTCTTGGCTATGGGGGTGGAAGAGAAAGATATTGTCATTTTTCTTTCTCTTGGAAGATGTTCTGATATTAGGGTGATGGGTGCTTTGCTTCCCCTGGCCTGACAGCAGTTTGTGCCATGCTTCCTGGTTGAATCAGAGTCGTGTTTTCCCAGGCAGTGCTCCACTTGTCCCTTTCCGTTGAGGGATGTCAGGATGTGACCTGAGGAGTTGAAGGAGGCGGGGGACCGTGGAATCACTGCGCGTTTGCTAGCAGCAATCAGCTGTGCACCATGCCATCTGCTGCTCACTGCTTCACTGCTCTGAGTAGGGGATCTGGACCCCATGGCTCCTCCCTATATCCTGACTTGAGTTTTCCCTTTCTAGACTTCCCTTTGTCTTTCCATAAGGAACTCTGGCTTCATAGTCAACATCAGTCATCAGCATAGAGCCAGATCTAAACTCTGCTTTGACTTTCACCTCATGCCCAGTATCTGATAAGCAGAGTGTAGCACACAGTACAAAGAGCTCCACTGCTGGGGTCATTTTGGCTGAAACCAATTTCCTCAGATAGGCTTCGGCTAAAAGATTTGTGCACAACAGAGGCCAACCTTCTTCTCTTTGGGACGTCTATACTACCCAGATCGGCAGGTAGTGATCAATCTCTTGGCAATCGATTTATCATGTCTAGCGTAGATGTGATAAATCAATCCCCGAGTGCGCTCCCGGTCGACTCCTGTACTCCACCTCCCCAAGAGGCGGAAGCGGAGTCGACGGGGGAGCGGCTGCGGTTGACTCACCTACGTGTGAACGGCCAGGTAAGTTGAACTAAGATAAACCGACTTCAGCTTCGCTATTCGCATAGCTGAAGTTGCGTACTGTAGGTCAATCCCCGCATAGTGTAGACCAGGCTTTTGTTACATTAGATTCAGTGCCAACTATGAACCCCTTGAAGAACATATCTCTGTATGATAAATAATATATATGTCTCCATCTTCATTTGTCTGGCAATACCAGGATCTACCAGCAAACACAGAATTCTCCTCAGAAAAAACAGATTCATTCAGGTTTTGAGTATATAAGAAAATGAGTTACAAAAAAATCTAAAGCCTTAAACTTTCTTCTGCCTTCGTACATCTCTTGTGTCATCCCTTCTCTCGTAGTTTATTCAAGGTGAATAAATGATTCCCATGGAACTGATTCGCTTGTTCCCACTAGGAGATCAGTAAACTCTCTGAAGTGTACAAGGAGGAAGAGGAGACTCCCACTGTTAATGACTGCCTGTCTGACTCCCCCGGAGCCTTTGCTTTCCAGTATAGACCAGTTCATATAAAAGACCGGTCCCCATTCAGTTTCTGAGCTTTTTCTTTTTTGCCAGTAATTGGCTGTTTATTATTCATTTTGGGCCACGTTCTTACTTCAATTACATGCAGGCAGCCCCACTGGCTGTACCATTGAAGACATGCACATCAGATAGTCAGAGGCCCCACTTTCCTGGATAAAGTTTCAGGCTTCAGCTCCTGGGACTCAGGAAAATGTCACTCCTTTGTTTCAGCATGTGGAGTAAATTTTCATTTCCACTTAATGACTGGAATAGTGATTGAATGATATGACATCCCGATTCACCACAGTCCCCCCTATTTGGTTTGCACTTGTTAAGGGCTTCTTGGGAAACTGGAATCCTTCAGTGTTTCTATAGTAACCATTCTTATAACTCAATATACCTCCATAGGGTGTCTTATTGTCAGTCTATTCTTCCACAATTGTTCTTGTTCACTACACAATACATTCTGGCTAGATCAATAGCTCATTATTACTTTGCAGCCTTGTTGCCTTCTGATAATCAAAATGAATTCAGTGCATAAAAAAAATCTAATATCTATGGCGAACTAGGGACCCATAGTTTACAGCTTCTAAATAATCTAGATTAAGGATCACAAACAATATACATCAAGTTTTTGCTGAATTATAAGAAGAATTGTTGGGCCAAACTCCATGCTGGTTTCACAAGACCCAGCTCCATTACTTCAGTGGAGTTCTGACCTCTTATCCAGGTGTTGAATCCGGCTCACTAGCTGACAGCCATCTATTAGCGAATACAAATCGAGCAGAGAAGAAACTGATAGAATAATGACTGAACATTGAGAAAGAGACTGAATGGATAGTTCAGGGGAACTAAAGGTCGGATGTAGAATCAAGTAACCAGCCCAGGGCAGTGGTGACCAAAAGTCATTACCATCTGATTGCTGTTTGGTGCCTTCTGTGAAATGAGTTTGTGGGTGTCAGGCCAGTTCTGAGGATGCAGCCTCCCATTCATTTAAACTCCCATTACAAATGGCATTAGTGGTAACCTAGAGCTATGGGACTGATTGGGCCATGAGGACTAAATTACTCTCTAACCCACAGAGTGGTTCCTCCAGGTCAAATTTGGCATACATTGGTGGGGAAGAGCACTCCTGTTACTTGTGTTATGCCTGCTCTGTGAAGAAGCAGAGGAATCCCAAGCTGCAATCTGGCCCCTTCTGCCAGCATTAACATTCATTATAAAATATTTAAAAGAAAAACGATCCCTGACTGTGCTTAGAAAATAATGAGCATCTCTGCTGCAGCAGGAATATTTAGCATTTGCAGCCGCATCTGTCGAAGGCCTCAAGCTCCCAGGAGTGCTGTTCCCCTTTATTTAGGCAACTCATCAAAAGAGATCTGGGAAAAAATGGATGAATTCGTAGTGGGAGGAAGGAGGGCTTTAAATCCCACACCTGCCAAGTACAATGACAGCTTTAACTCCCTCATAGTGAAACACAGAACTCAAAACTAATGCTCATACATTAATAATAAGTAGCAACAAACTGCTTACAAGCACCCCCGAGACTGAAATAGGCTCATGTTAAATTTGGTGCTTGATTAAAAAAAGAATTAACACATTCATAAAAATCACAGTGTGTTTGTGAATAAGTGACTGTGACAAGATACAAGAACACTGCCTAGCCCAGACCCTAAAGGGTTAATGAAGCAGTCTAGAGCAGGGGTCTCAAACACACGGGCCCGTGGGCTGCATGCGGCCCGTGAAGCTATTTCCTGCGGCCCAACATAGACATCAACTCTCTCCCTTTCTCCTGCTCCCTCTCGCCCAAGCGTGCCATGTCCCCGCTCCTCCACCTACCTCCCAGCATTTCCTGCCACCAAACAGCTATTTGGTGGTGCTTAGAACTTTCCAGGAGAGAGGGGGAAGGAGCAGGGATGCAGCACACTCGGGCGAAGGCAGAGAAGAGCCAGGGCTGGGATTTGGAGAAGAGGTTGGAATAGGGGCAGAAAGGGGGCAGAGTTGGGGCGGGGACTGTGGGGAAGGGATTGGAATGGGGGCAGGGAAGAGGTGGGGCCTCATGGAAGGGGTGGAGTGGGGGTAGGGGTCAGGGGCAGGGTGAGGGCTTTTATATCTTTGTATTAAAAGGTATCAGTGATGCGGCCCTCAGGCCAATGTACTAGTCCTCATGTGGCCCTTGTGGTGATTTGAGTTTGAGATCCCTGGCCTAGAGGGAGCAGGGAAGGGCTGCCCAGGAGGCTGGATAGCACTACTGGAGCCCTGCTTACAGGTCTGCATGTGGGGAGTGGTGGTTGTAGTTGCTGTCTTTGTTTTGCTATTGCCAGTTTTGCTCTGTTTGGACTCTCTCTAAGCTCTTATAAAGGGGGCGCTGGGAAGAAAGGACCACAACTGACTGCAGGCTGCCTGACTGCTGTGTTTTGTAGGCTGGGAAATCAGCAGGTCCGTCCTCCTGTCCCAGTGACACAGAAGAGAGGATGACATCCCTATTTTAAAATGTGACAACAAATAGCTCACCTAGCACTAACTGTAACCCTCCTGGGAAGTAGGACAGCATCATCCCCAGTTCTCAGATAAGGAAGCTGAGATGCAGACAGCAAACTGGTCTCAGAGTTAAGAGCAGAACTCCCAGTCCTGTGTCCTAACCACTGCATGGTGCTTTGTTTCTCCACAAGGGTAAACGCTGGACTCTCGGCATGCAAAATAAACCCCCCCCCTTTTTTTTTCTGTTAAATTTTGATAGCCAGGATCTCAATTTGTGTAAACTGGCAAAGCCACTGTGGCTATTCCAGTTCACACCAGAGAAAAGCTGGTCCACACTCTTTAAATGAAAAACACAACACAGAGAAACTACAGCTAGTCTTGTAAACATGACGACACGATATTTTAAGTGTTGCACTGCTAACTTATTCAGTATTAAAGAATTAGGAGATGTTAGCAAGAATGAAGGGTAAAAGACTGGTATAATAACCTCACTAAAACCATATGAAGTGTTTTTCATCTTCAGAGCACTTTACAAACCATTAAATTATAATTACTCACATGGTGCCTTTCATTCATAACTCTACAGTCTACACAAGAACCATATCACTCACCACTGGAATACATCTGAGGGGATGTAACTGTTTAGCAATGATCAGTACCACTACACGATGGTGCAGAGCACGAAGTGAATACTGGATCTAAACGAAAAGCAGTTCCTAAACCTGCTGAATGTAGTTAACTGAGGTGGGATTATTTGGCCAGGGGTTGACTGCGCCCCAGCTACACCAAAATCCACTGTGTGTGCAAAATGTGCCAGGACTCCCATTAGCTCCCACTATTTATTGGTGTTGAAGACACTGTTCTCTGCACACCTAGAGCTCATATCTAGGAAAATGCAATGGTGTTTCTGAAGGTGATGTGATCTGAACCCTTAGTAATTCTCAAAAGGGAGTAGGTGTTATCGAATCTGTCTGCGCACTGATCAGATACCAGCTGATTAATGTCTAACGATGAGCCTTTTCTATATTTTGGATCAAATCCCAAGCCCAGTGTTGTCCCCCAGTTTCTTTGGTGTGGGAACACCTCCGATGGGAAGCGAGGGCTGTGCAGCTGGCACAGTAATAGTCACTCTTGCACTAAAAGTGCACCTGCTTACAATATGTTATGCCATGCAGCTCTCCTTTTGGCATCCATGTTGCTAGGCATCTGAATTAAAGCAGCATCTGAACACTAAATCTTCTTGTTAGCAATAACGCGCTAGCTTAGCAAAACGCCAGTGACTAGATCGTAAATGATGAATAAGTGCCACATTTGGGGTGGCTGAGTAAACACTTCAATATTAGACCACAAACACCCTACAAACTCATCAAAGCAGAGGATATCTGTGAACTGTATTGGAAAGCACGGCAAAGGGACAGCATGATCCCAGCTCTCCACAGATCAGCTCTGGGCTCGAGTCTGCCTGAGCCTCACAGAAGTTGTGTAATTCAACAGGGAACAGGCTTTTCTGGTTGCCATTAGAGGGCATTGTAATGTCCTAAAATAGTCACAAGTGGAAAGTCTTGTGCCCACTCAGCTACTCCTTAAAACAGGGAACCTAGATTGGCTTGGTAACTCAGCACACACAAGGTCTGCATTGACTGGAAATAAAACATTCACTTCTTGACCCTCACTTAATGTCACGAGCCTCTGGCTATACAGGGCTCTAGGAAAACTGAAGCAGAGACAGGCCCCAAAGAATCTATCCCATGATGCCTAGTGCATAATGGGGCAGGGCACAGCAGGAGAGTTCAGTCATCTCTGTGGGGAGGGACATCCAGCCCAGCTGAATGTGCTCTCTAAAGCTTTGTTTATCTTATTACAGAGAGCGAGAGAGCGAGAGCATTTCCATATATCAAAGGTTCCCAGGGATCTGTGACAGGACGGCAACATAACTTGTACGAGATGCTGCCACAGCTTCCATAGCTTTTGGGCCCTGACTCCCCAGGGGCTGATACCTTGTGCTGCCTTTAGCCCTATGCTGTTGCTATAAAAATGCTACCAAATGAGAATTCCAGGCACACTCACCACTGGATACGCCCGTTTTTCACAGAAGTAACGTGTGACGCAAGGTGCCAGGCTGAGGAGAATCGGGCTCTCCTGTAAATAAAGAAACCCTTCTGTGCTGCATGTGTAGAAATGACAACAGCAGATCTGCTTAGGGGAGTGGTGGTGACACAAAGGACCTGCCTCAGAGATTGTGCATTAGATTGGGAAGGAGGAGTCCAGAGTGCACGGCACAAAAGTCCCAAGGACTTCTGCCCCACCGAACTAGGAGCCACAGGCCTTTCACCATTGCTAATCAGTGTGATTCTATGGGAGTGCAGAGGACGGTACCTTGCAAGGCCCCTGCCAATACCTGAGAACACTGAAAAAACATTCAGATCACCCAGTGTATTTCAACTCACACATCAGGACCAAAGGCAAATTAAAGCAACAATGAAAATGGAGTTAAGTCCAGCTTTCTATGCTGAATGATCCCACTAGCCAGGCATCAGAGCATTCAACGCAACTCCACCCCCTTTAGCCAAATCATAGGTGGCATTCAGCACCCTCTCCTCCTACTAACCCAACCTTGGGGAGGCATGCAGTCCCCCTTTTCCCCGTCCATCGAACCTCGATGTGGACATTCAGCACCTAAATATGTTTGTTTAAATATTTTTGTGCTCAGACTGCTTCCTGGTTCACTAAAGTTCTCCCAAAAAACAACATCACAGATGCCAGTGGTCTCTTTATAACCCACAGTATTTTCACTGTTGCAGAACGATGCAATTCTGGGATGCCACTAGTGAACCAGGAGGTATCAAGAGCATTTCACGGAGGAAGAAAATATTTTATAAAAGATTAATTCTATGGTATTTCCATGCTCAGTATTTCTGCAGTCTGATTAAAGGAACATTCTTCACAGAAATCAGTGTTTAACTTATTCTGTGCATTTCACCTTAAGCAGGCATAAATCTGAAGGGACAACTCAACAATTTAGCCTTCATCTGCTCTGAATCATCAATCCAAACTTCCAAAACTAGTCATCACGCTCATTAGTTATAGCCTCTTTCATGGATATTGTCTAGCTGGCTGCACATTGTGTGCTGCAGAACACAGTCATTCTGGTAGCAAAATAAATTGATCGAACAGCTTCTGGTAAGATTCTGCTCTTAGGTCTGAAATGGGATGGTGGAACAAGGTCAGTGAGGACTAGCAAATGGTTTAACTACAGATATGTCCCCAGATTGCATCAACTTACTGCATTACTTTGGTGATATAGAAACATTGCTCCAAGCCCTGCATTGCATTATCTTTATATGACATAAAATACCACTCCATTCTGCTTGCAGGGATCACAAGGTTTTTCAAAGGTGCACATCACCCTGGTACCCATGCCGTGTACCACAGTTAAGCATAGCACTGAGCGTGCCCTAAATGGCAATATTCTCACAGCTCCGTTTGTTCCCTGTGTGTACAGGCCTGGGAGTAGTTTTGGTTTTTCACTTTCCTTCTTGCCTCCTGCTTCCTCCCCTGCTAGCTCCCTGATTGTTGGTTGGGCCAGGGAAGCTACTGTTACTGGAAGAAGACTTTCTGGTGCACCTAGATACGAATATGGTCAGCGTTAGACGTGTCTCATCTTCTTCGGTAAGTTATTCCCCACGGCTGCGGTTCTGCCAGTGTGCCCGAGTGTACAGCATAGCTCTTTGGCCTTGTCTATTATGGGAAAATACATTGTCAGAAGATGTGTTAATTAACACGTTTTAACCAGACTGACATTACATGACTTTTCCCTTGGTGTGAACAAGGACAGTCAGGTTTAAAACCTGTTAGGTAAGTGTGTGATACACACTTTTAAACACGACCATACTGGTCCATATGAAGGATAAAATTGGGTTTCATATTGTGTTATTTAAAAAATGTTAGTTAAGATGTTCTAACTCCATTACTTTTTCAGGATAGACAAGGCTTTAGAGGTTTGTGTCTGCCCAGACTCCTCTTACAAAGCCCACTCTGCTATAGATGTGTACTGTGTATCTGTGGGACGCATGTTCCCAACTTCAGAGCGAAACGCACATGTAACAAGGCGGTGTTATTTTAAAGGTAATCGTCATTTTATCTAACCTGGATCTTTATAAGACCCCCGTCACTATAGTATCTAAGCACCACTTGTTTCTCCTTGTTTAATTAATATGAGCTAAGGATCTGCAGTATATGTATTATGATCACGCTTTTAAAAACTCACAAAACAGGCTGTAGTGATTTTTCTCACTTAATATAGGAAAATCCCATTGCTCCAACTTATATTTCAGGAACAAGGTATTTCCTTCCTTCCCACTATTTCCTTTACCCAATGCACCACCTTGCAAAAGAGACTTTTTTTTTTAAGTGAAGGTTGATGCACTAATGATGTGTTAACCAGAACCAGTTTGTGATTTCTGTGACAGGTCTGGTTTCTGAACTGTAGACTTTCAGCGCAATTTAGATTCCACAGTCCTGGTCTCCAGTAAGGTTCAGATGAAAGATTGGGAACAAGTTCTGACCACAATTAGCAAACAGAGAAGCCTGAAGCTTGTTCAGAGCTCCAAGTCAATTAGGGCTGACTCTATAGCTAAGAATGGCACCTCCACTGGAGATATAGGATTCAATCAGAGAAGTTAGGGATGGAAAAAAACCTGTGAGATTATCCAGTTCAGCTTCCTAACAGTGCAGGATTGTTCTCGTCAGTATTTTCATTCGTAGAGTTCTGACCAGTCTAGTTCTAAGAATCCCAAACAATGGAGATTCCATCCCTTCCCTTGGGGAGACTGTTCCACAGCCTGATACATCTCACCGTCGGAATGTTTTCCCCTGATATTCAGCCTATTACTTCCCTTTCCTAGTTTCATCCCATTACGCCTATATTATGTATCATTCTAAATAATGCCTCCTCATCTTCAGTGATTACACGCCTCAGACTGTTAGTGTGTACTTGGCTTAACCAAACCAAACACATTCAGTTCTTTGACTCTTTCCCCAATCTCTCCAGCCCCTGAATTTTTTATTGTTTTTTCTTTTAAATCCCTCCAATTTCTCAGTATCTTTCTGGTAATGTACAACAATATTCCCAGTGCAGTCAGCCCAGAGCCATATCAAGAGGGACTTTCACCTCCCTGCTTCACAACATGATACACAAGAGAACATGTTTAAAGAATATAGTTTAATAAAACGGCAACAGCTGAAGTCTCCAGTAAAATCAGCCTCACGCTGTTTGTGGGGGTGGGACCCATTAGTCTGCTATGCCAAAGATTATGAGACATCCTCATTAAATCTAACATCATGCATTGTAAATGGAGAGAGAGAGAGATCAGTAAGACATACCGAAAATGTCGAGAGAAATTCCGGTCCTTTCCCATTGGTAAGCGTGTGATAGGAACAAAAGGAAGATTCTTCAGATCCTCAGGCAGATGACAGTCACACTAGGATCACACCCAGGATCCAAAAAATGCAAACCACATGCCAGCCAGTGGACCTGCTGTCACTTTACACCTCCCTCAGTGCTGAGGGATATGTATCCAGATGGACCATTTGCCCATGATCTGTACCTAGGATAAGCCTCTCCTGTCTCCCCTTTCACGCTTTCCTCTTGTCTAGCTTCTTGCACTCTCTGTCCCAGAGCTGAAGGTTTACCACATGATAAGGTCTTCCTTGTTCACCAATTCTGCTTTTAAGGTCTGCTTTGCTTTTTATGTTGCCTAGTGGCTCGAGAGACGTTTTTGACTGTCCCCTGCCTCCCTACACCCTGGCAAGGAAGCCTCCTGCCTTCTCTAAAACTGCAGACACGGTCTCTGTAGTTTCAGCTGGATTCTATCTTGTAGCATAACTGCAAAGAAAGGAGGGCACGAATCTTTCCTGAACTCCAGAGGGATGCCTCTGATAGTGCTAATTAGTTGACTTCTAAAGTGTTTCTGTTTAAATTACATGTCATTATAATGGGTGAAAAGCCTTAAAGGAAAACAGCAACCAGTGATTGCTTAGTTGTTTTTAGACCTATCCTTCGGTGAGATTTAATCCTGTGGCTCAGTTCAGAGCCCCCTTGCCTGGAAGGCTATGGGTTCAAATCTGTTCCAGCAAACAGATTTATTCCCAACCCTGATTCTTCAGGAGTTGGTGCTGCATTGATATAGGATCTATCACCAATTTATACCCCTTCCAGCTTATTTTCTTCTCTCCCTCTCAGCCACGATCACATTTCCTCCCCTTATGCTCCTGCTTCAAAACAGCACTGAAGGATCACACCAGCTCTATTCCAGAATGAGAAATGGTGCCAAAGAAGCAGCCACCTTTCTTGTGGTGTTTCAAGCACACAGCAGGAGCCTATCTGTGTTTCTGTCCATTCATACTCATGCCTCAATGCAATTTCATCACTAGTATATTTTGAAAAAAGCCCGCTTGAGACCAGTGTGATTCAGGGCCGAGTGCAATGCTTAGTCTCGTTCCTTACACCATTACCCAAGGGTATGCAGCGACACCAACACCAGCAGGAAAGAGGGCTTCAGTATTATCCCCTTCCCTCCTCTTCCCAGTCTTTCTACCTGCTTGCTCTCTTTGGCCAGATCCCAGGAGCTGCCACGACCTCATCCCCTGACAGGAAGGAGGAGCTCTACATCTTGCAGGATCGAGTCCTTTATCTCCTCCTCTCACTCTCAGCTTCATGCCCTCTTTCTACCATGCTGTCCCCAGAACTGGAACAGTCTTCACTGTCTTCCTCTGTCAGGCATCCTCTCTCTCCCCAAACCCAATTACTCCAAGAATCTTCCCACTGTTCTCATGATTAATAGTCCCCACACCCTTCCATATCTGACTACTGGCCATTGTCCTACGTTTATCTCATCTAATTTAGGAGAATTCCTGTTTGCTTTGCTCATAGCAGCTTTCTCATCTGTGTCAAACACAGGCCCAACCCGGCTTCTACTGAGTCAATGGGTTGATTCTCCATACAGTCCAGATGTCCTGATTTTATAGGGACAGTCCCGATTTTGGGATCTTTATCTTAAATAGGCTCCTATTACCCCTATTAATAGGCTCCTATTAATTACTTAATTACCCCTATTAGGTCACCCTAATTCTTCACCATCTTTCACCTTGTGCTGTCATTTACACATGTGCAAAAACAATGCACAGTGCATTTTTACAGTCATTTTGCACAAGGGTAGATGACAACCCACGGTGCTAGGCAGTGGAGGCCTCTTAAGATGACTCAGCTCAGAAAAGGGAGGCAATTTAGCTTTTAGACTGCACACTCTTCAGTGCCTTAATACAGAGTTGTAAAGTGCCACGTAAATTTAAGCTGCAGTGTACATTATTTATTCAGTAAAGATAACATAATTTTAGGAAGTCCAGCTGCAGCCCCAAGATATAAAAGCTGAATTATGGAAAGCAGCCCTCCAAGTCATTTCTGCAATGTTGGGAAGTCCAATCCTTAGAGAGAGATATAAAAAAACCCCTTGATTTTAATAATGTCTTTCTACACAGCAAAGTATCTCTTATTTAATAAAGAGGGTGCAGAGCTGCCAGTCTAAGAAATTATCTTCAGGTAGCTATTAAGGGAATAAAAATGAAAATTGTTTGATTTATCACCACACCAACTTGATCCTAAGCCTGTCAGTTGTGCAGAGAAACACGTCTCAGGATGGATTAAAGCACTGAACGATATTTGGATTACGTCTGAGTTGTACTATAAATTCCTCCAATAGGGCTACCAGCCTGGGAAAAAACCTTTAGCCTTCAACATACACTGCCAGGTTAAAAAAAAAATCACTATTGTGCAAACATCCTTGCTGGTGTTACAAATACAGCAAGAGACTAGGTTATTAAACTGAATTAATTTAATTTACTTTTCACAATTTATGCCACGTTTTAAATGTGTCAGTCAATCATATTCACTTTTGGATTTTAGCCAATTTCACTTTCAGGTTTTTATGCAGTAGCCCAGTGCTGCAATGTGTAAGCTGCAAATGTTGCAGGGCACAATTAATGGTTTTAAAATAAAAACCTGTTTCCACTGGGATTAAAAAAGAAATTCTTTCTAAAATTTGTATTAGTCTTTAAACCTTTTTTACTAAACCTAAATGCACAGGTTTTTACCTCCAGTACTCGCTTAAAGTTGTCCATTCTCAGCTCACAAATGGCCCAATTAATGCGCAAAGCCATATATTAGGGTTGTCCCACTTGACTTTTCACAGGCCCGTGTCTCTTCCTGACATAAGCATTCTGCTGCCAAGCACTGGAAGTAGCTAAATATATTTTCTGTGCCACTGCATGACATTGTCAAGGTTTGTCTTGGTGGTGGTGGTTTGCCATTTCTCCAAAATGCAGATTCTGTGTATGATATCACATCATCCCCCAAAAAGCAGAGGCGGTATCACAAGGTACCCGAGAGGTTTAAAGAGGTTAATGGGAACTGTTATTTGCAACTGAACACGGTTAAAGAGAATTAAAACAAAGTTCCACCGCTACCACCCCTCCTCTGCAGCACTTCAGTGGATATACTCATGATAAATATCCCAAGCCTTAAAGTAGTTGGGGCAGGGGATGTTCTCTGTAAGTATGCTCAGACATAATATAGTGAATCCTGCATATCCCAGAGAATAGAAAAGATGGAAAATCAGCAATACATGTGTGTGTGTTTACAGTCCCTGTCTTGGAATCAGGCCATCAGCAACAACAACCCAGGAACATAAGAGCTTCAACAAAACAAGCTTTACGCAAGAAGGATTTTCAAATGGAAATTATTACTTCAGCTCCTGCAGCAAGCGCAGAACTGTAATTTTCACACAATGCATTTTTATGTACACTAGACTATTATCCCCTGTAGTATAAGGCTCAATTATTTGTTTAGCCACAGATGTTCTGCAGATGTGGCCATAATTATCATTAAAGAGAAATGAAGGCACTTTTCCACCTGAGAACAGATGCTGACTTGGATATTATGTGATAGCTGTTTGTAAACCAAGAACTAAGCGAATCAGAACAAAGAACAATGGGTCAAATCCTGAAGTTCTCAACCAGGCCTTCCTTCCCCTGTCTTTACTCATGCAAAACTTTGTCCAAAGTCATCAGTTGGAGCTTTGACTGCATAAAGACTGAGTATAAACTGGATAAGGATTTCAGGAGAACCATAATATCCTTAAAATAATCTAATCTAATCTCTTGCATAACAGCCCATAAATTTCACCCTGTAATTCCTGTATAAAGTCCATAACTTCTGGTTGAGCTAAAACCTTGAGCATTTTTTTGAGAAAGAGGCATCTAGTCCTGAGTGAAAGACTACAAGCAATGAAGAACCCATCACATCCTTTAGTAAATTGTTCCAATGGCTAATTACCATCACTGTTAAAAAAACTTCACCTTATTCCAGTCTCAATTTGTCTAGTTTCAACTTCTAACCACTGGAGCTCCTTATGCCTTTGTCTGCTAAGTTAAAGAGCCTTCTGCTGTCAGAACTCTTCTTTCCAGGTAGATACTTACAGATTGGGATCAAGTCACCAGTTAAACTTCTCTGTGATAAGATGAGATTGAGCTTCTTAAGTCTCTCACTGTAAAGCATGTCTTCAAGACCTTGAATCATTCTTATAGCTATTTTCTGGATCTTTTCCAGTTTTTCACATCCTTTTTGAAATGTGGACACTAGAACTGTCAGAGTCTCACTAATCCTAGACAGAGGCAACACCACTTCCCTACTCCTACTCAATATTTCCCGGTTTATATAGTCAAGAATTGCATTACCCCTCTAGCCACAGCATCACACTGGGAGCACATGTTCAGCTGGTTATCCAACATAACCCAAAGTCTGTTCTATACCACCTTTTATCTTGAGAGATCCCCAAAGCACAGTCACCTCTGGCTGCCTTTTTGTATCAGGAATCAGAGGGGCAGCCGTGTTAGTCTGGAATTGCAGAAGTGACAAAGAGTCCTGTGGCACCTTAAAGACTAACTAAAGTATTGAAGCATAAGCTTTCATGGGCTAATGCCCACTTCATCTGATGCATGCAGACTTTTTGTATCAGCAACTCAAAATACTTTGTTTTAGGAAGAGGGAACATGGTGAAATACTTTAGCAGTTAAAATGAAAGGAGGAAATTAAGGAAGGAGAAGTCTACAGATATTTCTAGTTAACAGCATAATATACACAGTACTGCAAAGTGCTATGTCACAGTGTATTTTTCTAATACAACAGCAGCCTGATTTCTCCACTGCCTTGCATCTTACCTAGTCATTCCCACCAGTGCAAAGCGACTGCACAGTGCCGATGTACCAGCATGGCTGAGTTTTACACTCATGTTGCACAAGTGGAAATGAAGTCACAGACCCTGATACTCTGCTACTTTCCAGCTGCTTTGTGCTGCTCCAGTGTAAAAGAGCAGAGACACAGGCTCCAGATTTCTTGTTAAATGCTAGGAAAGGGTCAAATTAAGTCTGTTATGTCATAGGGTACTAAACCAAGATAAGTGGAATCATTTGTATAGCCAATAAAGCTGATGTAGCATGTTTTATTGATCCAGATAATTAGCTCAGCACTTTGAAGGAGGCATCATAATGGGGTAGTGTTTAAACAAAAGAAGTCCAATATCTTCATATTTTTCAGGAAAAGGGACTCATTTGGGATTACTTCCCCCTATTCTTCCTCTTAGCCCTCCTCTCACTTCGCACAGGTGTACACGGCTATACAAGGCACAGTGCAGAGGAGAATCACACTCGTTGGGTGGTAATGGCTCTCCCACCAACTGGTGAGGGCTGGATGTGATTCAGTTCAGAGTCCATAGATTTTGCTTTGAGCATCAAAAACGGGGGTTGGGGGTAGATGATACCTCCTTCCCTCTCTCCCAAGTGCCAACTGTGCTGTTTCTGCAGCATTCCTGACCCCAGCTGACCCAAGACCACAGCTCTAGCCCTGAGTTTAGATGCCCTGCATGGCAGAATGTTTCTCTAACAGCAGGAAGATACCATATTAATCCCCTCTGCACTCACACACCCTGCCTTCCTCTGTTCAGATAACTATTGATTGCCACTGTGGCACCATCTCCCAGAACAAAAGGCCAGTAAGAGCTTCCCTGGAGCCACTGTAACACTTTGTGTTCATTAATGGGTGACCTTCCCTATTAATAGATGGGAAGCTGGTCCCTGGGGCGCTCTCACTTGTCACTACATGAGCTCCAGAATCTGGGAGGAATCAGCAGAGAAGTACATGGGCTTGTAACATCCCTTTCAGCTACTGAAACTGACGTCACCTTCTGCTCAGGTAATTCAATACGTTCTGATCAAGTGTCTTTGTCCTACTGTGAAGGATAATTCTGACAATCCTGCTTCAGAGACATACCTGAGACACAGGAACTTCTCATTTAGAGGCAAAACAAACAAACAAACAGGAAAATGTTTGTTGCATCATCTATTCTAAGCAGCTTAGCAAATGACAAAGCCAAGCACCATTCACAGGCTCTGACCTAATCCCTTTGAATCAAGCATCAACTTACCCCCATGCTCCAGGCTGACCTCCAGAGGCCCAGTGACCATGTCCCCCTCCTCTGCCAAGTACCACACAGA
Source organism: Dermatemys mawii (assembly GCA_007922305.1). Lineage (NCBI taxonomy): Eukaryota > Metazoa > Chordata > Testudines > Dermatemydidae > Dermatemys > Dermatemys mawii. Next base: position 2,555,243 of record ML677381.1, read on the forward strand.
GGCTGCAGGCTAACTCCTAGGGACATCTTGTCCCTCCCCGCACAGACTAGCCCACAGGGCCTGTGGCTGTGACTTACCTTCCCCGTTCCAAGACAGCTGATAGCCTACTCCAAAACAAAACTTATTTCCATGCTGCAGAGTAAATGCCCAGATCACACATCCAGGCTTCAGCCTAACTCCGAGAGCCATTTTCTCAAGAGTTATTTTGCAGTGGTGTAGTCAGAACAACGCCTACCTTTCCCATGAGTGCAGGCTCTGCCAATAGCAGCTGCAGCCTGCCTCTCTCCAGTCAGCCAGTCTGGACTTTTGTGGGAGAGGGGAAGGGGGTTATTTAGGCAGACACTTTACCTTCTTTTGGTTCCCCTACTTCATACTTGCCTCTTTCTAGGCCCTGTGCTGTCACACCCTTTCTCTGGAACCAAACAAGAACCCCTCAGACCATGAAAGATCAAACAGCCCCGTAGGTTGTCCCTCAGAATTCTGGCAATAGCCAATGGCACTTTGTAATACTCTGAATGCTGCACGGAGGCCCTCCCAGTCTATGGAATACATACACTACAGTGAGAAACCACTCCATCCGGAAAAGAGTACCAGCAAGGCTCAAAGGTACCGTGTGAGGCAGACACTAGCAAACCTGGTCTCTGTGAAGGGGATGTTACACTGGAGATGAACTGGTTCGACTTACCAGTGGATCACAAAGTTAGGAGAGCAGGCTGACTTGTTTCCCCCATAACAGACCAGCATGTTCTAGGAGGCTGACTGGTCCCTGCAGGCAGGTGCTGCTTAGCTGGTAAAACTGAGTGTTTGCAGTCAGCTCCCACACATCACTTTGCCCAGCACCTTCCTCATTACCATCTGCAGCTCCTTCTGTTCGGACTTCTATTGCATGCCATCTACGGCACCCCAGTGCACTGAGAGAGCAAAGGATCTGGATCCAGATCCAGGCTCCAGGGGCCTGATTCTCTATTGCCCTGCACCTCGTGCATTCATTTACACCAGTGCCAAATAGGGGTAAAACACACCCAATCTGAATAGCAATGCCTTGTATCCCCTTTGCATTGGTGCAAAGCACTACACCAGAGACAAGGTTAACATGGAATCAGGCCATGAGTCCTCTCAGTCGTCCATCATGCTGCCGTTCCCAGAAGGACTTCACAGGAGAGTCCAAAGTCCACAATCTGAATTCCTTTTACTTCATTTAGACATGGGTCCTATTTGAATCCAAACTTCCCTAAAGTACAAAGGGAAGTAGAGCCAGGATTCTAATGATCCCCAGCCTCAGCCAGCAAGAAACAGTCCTATCAGGGTAGCCGGGGATTCTCCTGCTGTAAAGCCAGGACAGCTGGCTTGACAGGGCAGACAGGGAGCAGGCAGAGGGTTGGAAAAAGTGTGGCCAAACCATGCTGCAGTCCATAACAGATCCTAAAGGATTGTTTCTGCCAACATAAATTAAAGCAGCATTCAGGCTCCTGTCAATTACACAAGGGACCAAGGCAGTCCCCAGTGAGCCTCAGGTACTGGGGCAGCTGTATGTCTGTAACACTTTAGAGAAGACGCTACTACTCTGCAGACAGCTTAACCCTGCCTATACCTCTTCCCCCGAAGGGTAGAGCAGACTGCATGCCCCCCAAGACTAAAACTGAAAAGAGTGGGCCTGAGCCTTTACTCACATATACCAATGAAAAACTGGAGTCCGTCCCTGGAAATCAGTGGAGAGTTAGTGAAGTAAAACTGCTGGAAGTGAGAGGAGACGTGGGCACCTTACTTCTGCTTTTAGGAGTGACATGTCAGGATGGTACAAAGGGGGCTCCAGGTTTTGTGAAAATATACCATCCCTCCAAGGAACTAAATACATATAAATGCAGTCGTAACTCTAAAGGGTTGCTGTGTATCAGCAACAGCGTCTTCCAAGCATGTCCAATCATGTTGCTCTGTTCAGGGTCTAGTCTGTTTTTTAAACTCCATGGTCTGGAAATAACTGATTCAGCTTCCCATGACTGTTTCATTTACAGAAAGCTAAAAACATTTTTTGAATCAAACAATTACTTTCCGACATAAAAGTTACAAATTATTTTTAACTTTAACTATAAAAAAATATAACCTGCTGTCTGTTTTGACCAAACCATTCATGACACCATGAGAAAGGACTATGTCAACATAAAGAGTAGTATCTTCACAGGGGCGTTTACACTGGGCCATACTGGTCATGACCTATTTGAACCTTCCCCAATATAAAAGGAGCCTCACTCCCAGTCATTTTGATTCTTGCTATCCAGTTGCAGATATCTTTTCTGCTACCCTAACTCCTTTTTTGGGTCATTTAACATATGTCTGACTAGAAGATTAGTGGGTTTTTTAAGGGAAACAAGCAAGAAGCTGCTTTTCCTCCTTTATCTCTCCTGCTTTGCACAGAATTTCAAGAGGATCTGCACGGATTTTTAGCCAAGAGGAGAGCATTCTTTGGTTTGAAGTTCTAAATTCTGTACAAAATCAGAAAGACAAAATAAAGCAAATCCAATGGGGATATTGTCTATTTCTCTTACTAGCAGTATTTCCACATAAAAACAGAGAAAACATCCATTATATCTTAGAGGAGCAGATCTTTGGGTTAGGGGATTGAGGAAAACGGCACAATCTAAAATATATAAATCCCTATGGCTAAAATTAAATTTCTTATCCAGTGAGTGTCACAGATGGCTGGAGAAATTTAATACTGTGACGTTCTAAGCAATTTTATTGCTGTGAAAAACAAGCTGAGAAAAATAGATTGTGTCTGAACCATTATTAAAATGAACTTACTGGAATCTCTTCAATAATAGAAGAATCCCTGATGGGCAGAGGTTTTATCTTTGTTAGCAATCTAAACTGACTTGGATAAAAAAAAAATCACTCCTACTCCCATCTCCCTGGAAGGGTGGGATGTTCATGGAATGCACTGGTTTTCTCCCAACAAATGTAGGCTGCTTAAAAAGCAGACAAATAATTTACAATAAAGAAAGTACCAGCATCCTTACACTAAAATACAGCCTGAGCAAAAGATATCAAGAAAGTGCACAAAAATGTAGAATAAACTGCATAACATCCCTAGAGTTATCATCTAATGAACAAATATGATCTGAGATCAGTGGAATAGACAGGAAGAATGAATCTGAATGTACCCTGTACTACATACATTCAGCTATTCAAGCTCCAAGTTAAAGGGACAATATCAATTTAAATAGGGCATTAACATTTATAGTTTGTAAAAACAAGCTTTTATAACACTGAAGAACAACAGAAAGGGTCAATTAATGTTCAATGTCAATCAAGCAGATTGTGATAGGGTTAAACATTTCCACAACTTAACAACTCTAATGAAAATGGTTATTTTTAAACCCAAACACTGCTGTACTGGGCACCTAATAGCAAAACAGACAATGATGAAAAGTGACTGTCACTTCACTGCTGCTCACTGTCCAAACGGAGAGAAATGCAAAATGTAAACAAAGAGCAGAAACAGTGACAAGTACCCTGGATTTTTAAAGCACTAAAATGCTGTCAGTAACTTTAGAAAGAAATCTGTTTCTTTACAAAACATGATTTTTAAGTTGAATGTCCCTTTAAAGAATCTGGGAAAAGATACTCAGTCATTCTGAGACAGCATTAGGAAGTATCAGGAAAAGATGTGCTGCAACTTCCCTGCTGATACTACAACTCCTCCATGTAATAAAAACAGTTGTGAAATGAAAGAAGAGCCCAGAGGCTCACACACTGTTGGGATCCCAGCTGGCCTAAACTAACCAAAATCACCACACGCCCACCCATACCCAAGTTCAACCTGGAGTTTTTTCCCAACTAACAAGAGAGTTCCATTGTCTGGAGCCACTGTTTGAAAAAAACAATTCTGACATTTATAAGTGCCTGAGGAACAGAGGAAAAAGTTTCCCTGTCTCTCTCTACTTGGCTAAGTCCCACTGACCCAACAAGTCACCTCCGATGGAAGCCTTTGTATAGGGAGGATGTTTAGCATTAATTAACTTTAGCAGGCTGAGTTTTTGCAGTGTCCGGTGTTATCATTAGATTACGGAATTAAATTGTTAAAAATCATTCCAGTTCCGCCCCCTAACTCCCCCAGGAAAGGTCTCATTTGTTACTTACCCAAGACAGCTCATCTTTCCCTCTTGCTGCTGTATTTCATCATATCTGAGCAGAACTAAAATTGTGCACTTTACTATGTACACCAACCATATGGGCAAGGGAGCTGAGTGCAGTGAGGAATTGGCACAGCACGTGCATTATCCCTGCTATCCACCACGAAACAGATGAAAATGTCAGCAAATTAAAATCTGCAGGAGCTTAATTCTGGATAAATGGGCTGAAATCCATCTGAAAAAAAAAATCAACCCTAGCATGGAGGGAGGGGGAGTGTTTCGCCAGAAGGGGGATTCGATTGTGTGTTAAATCTATGGGCTCTTGAGGTATGCCAAACAAACACCTTGCAGGAAATATGCTAAATCATTAAGGGGGGAGACAGGGAGGCATATGGAAGAATCATCAAAGGAGGAGACCCAACAGCAGCAGCACTATCCCAAAATTAAATCCAGCTAGTGCAAAGGAAAGATCCATCAGGCTGCAGCTAAGTTAGCGACTAAACTGGGGATTTATAAGCTGCATTACTCTGCACGCAATACATGCCAGCACGGAAAAATCTGCATCACATTCAGAGATGTGCTTTCACCAGAGAAAGAATGTGCTTGTGATGCTGTGATCTGGGGGAGGGGACAGTGCACAGTACACTGTGGGCTGAGAGATGACAACTAAATGCACACCCTGCATGAGGGGCACAGAAGGCCCTATCAGCAGAAAAACTGGCAGAGTTTCACTGCCCAAGGGGCAGCCACAAAGGGGTTTGCGATGGGACTCAATTAAAACACTCCTAATCTCACTATTTCTCTGTGAAAAAAATCAGTAAACTTGTGCTGAAATCTACAATTAAAATAATTCACCAGAGAGTTAACATGCAAAAGGACTGTATATAGTTTATTGTGAAACCACTGGATTCCAGTGATAAAAACAAGAATACGTAGGCTCATGCAACACATCTCCATTCTGTTTATCTTCCACTCCTGGATGCACACTGATTCACTGGATGCCCCAAGACTTCAGATGCAAAGCACCGCACTGGTTTAGAAATGGATGTGAAGTCAGCGTCCATCTGTACCTCCGATATCTAGGGATTTATGTGGCACATATCACTCCTGTATCTGTGTCTAGGAGTCACTTGGGTGGGGAGCGGAGTTGCAGAGGACTTTACTGGCTTTTGATGTACTATGGTGCTAACGATTTCCTGTCTTGCACACCTTTATAAGAGAAAATTCAGCAGTCACGTTGAGTGGCGGAATATACAGCCACCAAAAGAAGTCAAAGGCACGGGCTCCTTTTCTTATGTAGAAACTCAGCATTTGTAAAACCCATGGCATGCTGACCACGAATGACTGACTCACTACAGAAAATGTAAAGGAAATTAAACAGAGATGCTGGGAGAAGGTTTCAATGCTGGTGAAAAGTACCAGAAGACCTAGGTTCCTCAGTTTATCTCCAGCACAAGTATAGAACAGCAACAAGCCTTCCCTACTCTACTCTACCCTGACCTGAGAGACCACCTCCCAAAAGGAATTCAGGCTTCAGGGCCCATTTAGTGCCTGGTCTTTCTTCTGAGACTGCCAGCAAGGAAGTCAACTAGTGCCATTTGTGATGACAGGCTTTTTATTATGTGGACACCTTTCTACTGGATAGAAACCAACTCATTTCACCCACTAAATGACCATCGGTTGGCAAGAGAGACAAGGTAGGGGAGGTAATATCTTTTATTGAACCAGCTTCTGTTGGTGTGCAAGACAAGCTTTCAAGCCATACTGAGCTCTTCTTCAGCAAGGTACTCACAGCAAAAGGCAAGATCGAACAGATTATTTAGCACAAGGAGATAGCATATATTGTAAGGGACCATTAGTTGGGAACAAATTTCAGCAACCTGAGATGAATTCAAATTGACTGCTAACAGGCAACAGGTTCCATCTCATTTCACCTATTCTAAATCATCTACTCCCCTTCCAAAGGGCATTTGTGAGTTTGCTCAATTTATCTCAGTTTATGAGGGTCACATTCAATTCATTGGCTGAATGAGCTCTGCACAGGTGAGCTGCTGTCATTGTGGAAACTCTTGGCTTCATCTGAACCTCACAAACTAAAATTTAAGTCACATTGTTCTCAGTACTGCATCAAACTCCTTATGTAGCTTATACTCAGGCAAAACCATTCACTTAACTGGGAGTGTGACAGAGTGCACATGCCCTGGCCCTTGACTGGCAGGGAAGGGATTAACCTGTCTGCTTAGGGAGTGCCTCAGCTGCTAGCAATAATTGCAGAGACAGCCAAGGCAAGGTCACATGACTGAACAGGGTCAGCTGATAACTGGGCAAGCTCTGAGTTCAGCAGGAGAGATTTGTAGGGAGTAGCAGGGTTCTTTTATAACAGAACCAGAGAATAGTGAGATTCTCTCTACAGTGGGCTAGGGAGACAGCCAGAAAGGGCTGATGGGAGACCAGGGACTAAGCAAACTTGGGAGAAAGTTTCTCCAGAGAGGCTCAGGGCCTGGAGTGAGAGTAGCAGAACTCTATTCAGAGGGAACTGGGGAGCTGAGGTGTGAAGGAAGGGATCCAGTGGACTTGTGAAGCTCTGAGATGAGGGTGATTGGGGAATCTAGGAGGGAAGTGAGCTACAAGGATGTGGGGAACTTTGAGATGAGGATGAAGAGTTGAAAAGACTTGGTGATGATTATACAGGGGTGGGAGTGTGGAATGACTCTACAGTTTAGCAGGAGTCTCCATCACTTAGAAGCACTGGAACTGGCTTGTGTGAGATGGGGGAGACTGAAGTGTCTGGAGCTGGGAGATAAGGGGATGGTGTCACAGGGAGTCTTGTTTCTGTAAGAATGGAGCAAAAGCGGTGTGAACTCCTCAGAATATAGCTCGTGCAGAACCCTGGTGTTTCAGGTGAATGCTGAGGACAGTATCTTCAAAGTGTTATTGCCCATTGACTTTCAAATGACAGTATGTTTAATTCCAAAAGGCATAGCTGGAGAAAAACAGATGCTTAAAAAAACTCTCAGCCTTCCTCCATCTGGGTGTGCATGCATGTGGTGGGTTTGGTTTTGCTTTTGAAGTGGTAAAGAAGTTTGGGAAGGCTTGCTTTTTCTTTAAAAAAAAAAATTAGCTGGGAAATTTCTAGTTAGACTTAAAAAACGGAAACATGTAAATACATAGTTAAAGTCAGTCAAATGTCTTTAACTCTGCTCCTGCATCCCTGCCTAGAGAACTCAAAACAAGGGGTTAAATCCGCTCCTAATACAACATACATCTTCAGCTCACCGGTGACTGCAAACACTGAGAAATGATCTGACTAGCCAACCTCACTCGGGTTGATGGACTGTGCACTGCTGTATCATTCACCCTGAAGAGTGTCTTCTGATCACTACAGCCAATGACTTCTGTCTAAGACTAGGCATCTGCATCTTAAGTCACTTGATTTGGGACAATGCCCCTAATATATGAAGGATCTTAAAGAGTAAATGTGGTGGCATACTGAGAGACAATATAGACACTCAGGGCTGGAATTCAAAACTGAGGTAGATGTTTTTGAATCTCCCCCTAGGTGCCTACCGACAAAATCTGGTCCATGAGTGAATTCAGCATCTTGCAAGGCTGGGCACTAAGTCCCACTAAAGCCAAAGGGAGCGAAGGATCCTTGGCATCTAGCAATAACAGACCCAAAGATACTGAACGCCTCACGTTGTGTCAGTCCACGTAACACTGAGCCATTCCTCTCAGGAAACTGGAGCATTCTTCAGGGTTTTTACCAGGCTCTGCACAGATGGCTGTGAGCTTGATTGGATTAGAAGAGCTCCCCAGATTTGTGCAGTGCCAAACATCCTCCCTGGAGACCCAGCTGACTCTCCAGCCAAGAGGTGATCTTGCCAGCTGCAGATTGCAGGGAAGGGTTAGGTCTAAATGCTCGATCAAATATTAAACCAAAAACACTTGCCACAGAGCTCCTCGACCACACACACAAAATCACAACCATTAATTATACTTAGTCCTCTTTGTCTCCAGGTCTGGAGGCATTGAATTAAAGGGAAATTATCTGCTTGCTTTGTAAAGCAGCTCCTTCTATTCCCAGTTCTCACTTCTGTCTCTGTATTGTCTCCAACCCCTGTACTCCAGGGTCACAATCCACAGGTGGCCAAGAGAGTTACAGTTCAGAGACATGAGAACTGTTGTTCTTGGTGCTGTGGTGGACGGTTTGTTGTGCATCACCAGGTCTCTGGTTTGCTGCTGCTGCCCAGCTTCTCTGGGGGTTGGCACCAGCAAGGTGGAAAAAATTAAATCTCACCTCCTCTCTGCCTGGATCCTGATCCTCCGGAAAGAGGCACTGAGCACCCTCTGCTCCATTGGGATGGAGAGTGCACTGCACCTTACAGGACCAGCACCTTGATGATTAACACAACACAGAAGGGTGGGCAGAATTCCAGACAGCATCTTCCAGAACGAGAGGGAGGAGCAAGTCCAAGTACACTGGGGTATGACAGTAAGAGGAATCCTCAGACAGGAGTGAGAGCCAAGGAAATCTCCATTACCCACCAGCCCTCAGCACAAACCATAATAGCCTCCTCCCGCCCCAGACAGTCACTCCAGGACCTCCATGCTACTCAGCCTTCAGGCTGCCTGTGCCCTCATTGCACGCCCTCAGGCTGATTTCAGAGTGGAAAGGAGAGAGGCTGAGTATTTGTGTTGGTTGTTTTTAAACAGCTAGGAAACTAAATTAAAGGGGGAGATGGCTCCTTTCACCATTTCCTTCTGCTTGGCTTGAAATCCTTGGAGATTTCACAAGTCTGCTGTGCGGAGTAGATTTCCATACGCTAGTCTAGTGAGGCTGAGAGAGGTTTCCATATGCTAGTCTAAGGACCCTGCTGCCCCAATACAATAGCTCAGAGTTAAGGAACGTATGATTCAGTTAGCAGCATCCAGAAACCCTTATCCAGTTTGCACTGATTGCCATTCACTTGAATGTGAGAATACAGTACAGACTCATGTGAATGATAGCCTGTGTGCATTCTGCCCAGGTACGCTGTAGGTCCACACACATTTCTAATATATTAACAGCAATACTTTTCCTCAGAAAACCTCCAGATGCTTTACAAATATTCCTTTCAAAGCCTCCCAGCCCTCCTAAGATGTAGCTATTATCTTACCCCTAGTTTACAGAAGAATAAATTGAAGCACAAAGAGGTTAAGTGACATGCCCAGGAGCAGAATCTGAAAAAGAACTCGGGGTAATGACTCCCTGACACTTGCTCTATCCATTAGACCTTATTCCGCCTCTGCTGCAAAGGAAATGTAACCTGACTTGTGCTATCTGTCTCTTACACTCTACAGCAAATTCAGGGTCTCGGCCCTCATCTTCAAGGCACTCAGTGCTCTGAGTCAAGAATACCTAACAGATCATCTAAAGTTCCAGGACAAGGCCCCTGGCTGACAGCTCTGCTCCTCTGGCCCAATGGAACCTAGGGATGTAAAATATTAACCGGTTAACTAGTGAGCATTAATCTTACTGGTTAACCTGCCTTAACCGTTAACCTCTGGGCCGGCCGGCCTGCCAACCCCAGCAGTCCTGGGCCGGCTGGCCAGCCAGCCAGCCAATCAACCCCAACCACACCGCCCAGCCGGTCCAACCCAACCCTAGCCCCAGCCCCAGACCGGCCGGAGCAGCTCCAGCTCCTTTCCCTGTAATCAGTTAACTGTTTAAACAATATAATTTTAATTGTTTAAATGGTTAACTTTTTAAACGATACTTTACCCTTGCAGTTGATGGTTCCATTAGGGATGTAAAGCTCACTTGTGCAGTAGACTGAACTTTTCAGAGACTGGTCCAAGACTTTGAAATGAACTTTCCCTGGAACTAAAAACTACCTCAAAAACTTCACTACCTTTGATTCCAAGTACCAAGTGCATTTGTTCCACCTGCCTTTGCTAATAGAAACATGTAATACAGCACACAGCCAAAACCAAAAAAGCCATATGCATTTTTCCCCTTAAGAAGAAGAAAGAGAAGGGTAGGGTGCACACATGACAGATGCTAGTCATATCACTTAATGCATTTATTGGTGGTGTGCAGATACCATGGTGATGGACCTGGTACAACAACCTGGACAGAAAAGAACAAATACATCAGAAGTTCAGGCCGGCCCAAGTTACAAAAATTAGATCTGGATCCAAATTTCAAACCTCCATCTCCAAAGTCTGGGGGTGGTTGGATCCATGGACTTGACTTAAAGCCATCCCTAGCAAAAAAGGCAGAAAGATACCTGATGGAACAGATCCATCTGAAGCCATGTAGGAATAACCAAAAACTATATACAAAATCCAGTAAGTCTGCAGCAAATCAGGGCATCTCATCATCTTTCATACTGGCTAGCTCACGGAAAAGCTCTGCTCAATCAGTAGCAACAGTCAAAAAAGCAAACAAAATGTTAGGCTAGAGAAACAATGAGATGGAGACTAATGCTGAAAATCTTCTAATGCCTTTATTCCTACCCGGAATACTGTATTTAGTTCATGTCACCCTGCCTCAAGAAAGAAAACACAGAACTGGAGGGGGCTCAGAGATGCTCAATAAGAAGTTGGAGAAACTTCCTCCTGAAGAGAAAGTGAATGGTCTAAGACTGTGTAAAGTTTTAAGAAAGGAGACAAATAAGAAGGAACACACTAGAGGAATACGAACTCTTATAGAGAAGATAAAGGGGTTGCTTCTATTTACCCTTTTCTCAAAAGGTGACATTTAATGAAACCAAAAGGCAACAAATTTAAAACTGAGTGAAGGAAATGCTTTTTACAGAACGTGTAATTGACCTGTGGGACTCACTGCCACAAGACATCAGTGAAGCCAAGCACGTAATAGAATTAGACATTTATATTTATATTTCCCATTTATTAGGGAAATAAACTCTCAGGCTTGAGCGCGTGAGCCAACCACAATGTTTTGGGGGTTAGGAGGGAACAAACCCAGGGCAGGTTATTCCATAATTGCCCACTAAGTGCTCCCTGGCCCCTTTCTCTGAAGCAGCTCATACTGGTCACTGTCCACCTGGCTTAGATGGACCACAGGTCTGATTTGCAATGGCAACTCCTGTGTCACTAACATGACACTTAAATACATCTGTACAGCTGGAGAAAGCACAAGAAATCATGCTAAGAGAATTCTGGGGCTCAGTTCTCCACTGTATCTGAGCTGGGCCAGGTGAAGGCACATCAAGCAATTTGAACCAGCTCCTTAATTCTGCATTGACAAGGCTAAGAGCCCCTGACACCAGAATGTAAGGGGGTTGATGCAGGTTTCCACCAACAGGGGGTTCCTCCTTATCAGGGGAATTCAGAGCAACATTCTGGCCCCTTCATACTGCCCTAGTGATGCAAAAACATCACCGCACAATGCAAAATCTAATCCCTGGTGCTAGACACATACAGCAAACTGAAAAACTGAACAAACCCCAGCACAGGCATCTTATATTGTATATAAGGCAAGACATACAGCCTGGCTTGTGCTTCCAACAATACAGCTGGTAAACAGGAACCTGGGTTTCTACAGCAATGTTTTCTCTCAAATTCATTTCATTAGATTAAATGGTAAATCTTTTCCTTGAGCTAAGTCTTTCATTCACACTGAGCTGAGATTAGCTGCCCAGTACACTGAGCTCTCCTACCCCAGCCCTGGCCTTTCACACCCCGGCACAGGGAGCAATTAAGATTTTTTTTTAATCAGTTATTTTCGAAATCACAAGAAACAAAATTTGAAGCAGCCTTGATGGCTTTCCCCTTTGGGGAATCAGATGCTAGGGAGTGACAGCTCTGCTTATGCTTCAGAAATTCATGAATTAGCATCAGGAGAGTAATAGATGATAGCTACTTTGACTTCAGAGTCTGACACAACATGCTGTGCATTAGGGAATAATATGAACAGTGAGGAAAAGAAGCAACAGGCAACGCTCCATGGGCTAAGAGGTCCAGATGGAATAAGTATCTGAAAGTTCAGGTGCTCATTTGAATCCCCCATATGGAAAAATTCTATAGAATTTCATACGAAGACAACATAGTTCCATAATAATGGAATAGGGTCTACAGAAATGATGTGAATACCAAAGAGGATTTCTTAGAGATTAAGGTCCTTTCTATAAGGTTTTTTGTTCTGAAGTTCAGGATGGATTTGAGTTTTGAGTGAAGGTTCAGCTGGGGTTTTATTCTATCCACACTGGTTCACCTGTCTCTGCCCCAGTTGTCTGTACATTCAGTCCCATACAATTTCAGTTGTTTACATTTTTTATCTATGCTTCCATAAAAATCTACTCACAACATTCATAACCCTGATAGTGATTTTTACATAATATAACAATAGCCATACTGGGTCAGACCAACGGTTCATCTAGCCCAGGGGTCGGCAACCTTTCAGAAGTGGTGTGCCAAGTCCTCATTTACTCACTCTAATTTAAGGTTTCACATGCCAGTAATACATTTTAACGTATTTAGAATGTCTCTTTCTAGAAGTCTATAATATAGAACTAAACTATTGTTGTATGTAAAGTAAATAAGGTTTTAAAAATGTTTAAGAAGCTTCATTTAAAATTAAATTAAAATGCAGAGCCTTCCCAGACCAGTGGCCAGGACCCGGACAGTGTGAGTGACACTGAAAATCAGCTCGTGTGCCACCTTTGGTACACGTGCCATAGGTTGCCTACCCCTGATCTAGCCAATATCCTGAATTCCAACAGTGACCAATGCCAGGTGCCCCAGAGGGAATGAACAGAACAGGGAATCATCAAGTGATCCAGCCCTTGTCGCCCATTCCCAGCATCTGGGAAACAGAGGCTAGGGACACCATCCCTGCCGATCCTGGCTAATAGCCATTGATGGACCTATCCTCCAGGAATTTATATAGTTCTTTTTTGAACCCTGTTATAGTCTTGGTCTTCACAACATCCTCTGGCAAGGCATTCCACAGGTTGACTGTGCATTGTGTGAAGAAATACTTCCTTCTGTTTTAAACTTGCTGCCTATTAATTTCATTTGGTGACCCCTTGTTATTTACTCCTTCTCGTAACACAAGATCACTTCCTTATTAACTTTTTCCACACCAGTCATGATTTTATAGATCTCTATCATATTCCCCTTTAGTCATCTCTTTTCCAAGGTGAAAAGTCCCAGTCTTATTAATCTCTCCTCACATGGAAGCTATTCCATACCCTTAATCCATACTCCAATCACCCTTTTGAATCTGTTCCAATTCCATCCCTAGGTCACAAGCCTCTCACAAAGGAGGTAAAAATCATGGTCTACATTTCCCAAATAAGTTAGCTGAGAGTCAGAGAGGTGAAACAGATTCAACCTGCCCAAAATCACACAGCAGCAGAGCTAAGAATAGAAGCCAGCTCTCATGACTCCCAGCTCCATGTCTAACTCGCCGGAGTCTGTTTACTCCCTTCACTGAGAAGCATTAGATGAATCTAGAAAGAAATGAACATAGCTGGAAGTTTCCCCACCATCTGCCTCCACAGAAAAGATAATATTCCGCCTGTAAATTCCTTAAGTGTGCCAGCTCAGCCTTGTATGTACGTCTTCCTGTGTCAGAGAGTGGGCTGAGCAATAACAATATTGTGAGCTTCTCTAGTGTCTGCCAGCCAAGGATCTCACAGTTTTACATCAAGTAATGAATGAAGGTGGGTTAGTGTGTTTCACAGATTGGGAAATGGAGACACAGAGGTGAGACAATCTGTCCCCAGGTCACACAATGGTTAATAGCAGAGCTGGGAGCAGAACCCTAATCTCCTGCCACCCCCTAGACTGTGCACTAGCCCCCAGACCACCCGGGATCACAATGGCTAAGCACCCAGAGAGATTCCACTAGGAATAAGATTTAATTGGAAAGACAGAGTTAATTTAGCTAAAGGGGACAAAATCCATTTTGATTATCTGGAATAATTACATGGGAAATATGTTTGGTTGGTCTTCAACCAGTGAGGGAGGCACTGCCTGAGACCTGACATCGGCTACGTCTGGCCCACCCTTTCTCAGCACAGATGCCCATTCTCGCCAAGGTCTGCTTGCCTGAGAGGTGCAGTTATTGCAGTAAGGAGAGAGCAGCCCCCTGGCACTTTCAAGCAGCATTCCCACGAGGTCAGAGAGAATTAGAAGTTACACACACACCAGGAGCTGCAGATGGTTGAAAGGTGGCCAGCATGGATGAGTACCAGAAGGCTGAGCCCAACTGTCAGTCATGTTTCAAAGGTGGCCATCGCCTGATTACATGCGGTAAATGCACTTGGTAAGGTTACAATACTTTCATCTGAAGCATGGTGTGACACTGAAGGCGGACAAGATGGGCTGCGAGCTCCCATCACTCTCTTTGAGTTGCAGTTCCCTTTGCAAAGGTTTCTAAGACTCTGTGCATGGAGGACAGTTGTTATGGTAACCATAATATCTTACAATTCCACTGATTAAACAGGAATTGGAAAGCCGGGCCCAGAGTGGAGCCAGATGGAGGCCTGATTCCCTAATGAACATCATCTCCAACGGACCCTAATCCTCATCATGTGTCCAGCATGCAGACAGATCCCACTGCAAAACAGACCTGGCACTGCCTGGCCATAAAAAGAGCGTGCAGCACCTGCTATACAGACTGTGGGCCCAATCCTGATCTCACTTACAGCAGGGTATTTCCACTGAAATCAACGTGTAACTCAGCTCAAAGTCAAGGCTTCTGTGCATGGGGTACGCACACCCACGCCATCATCAGCCTTAAACAATCATAGTCTACTGAGGACCACTGTACTAGCCAGAGTAACCACGGTTGAGGGGTTGCACTAGGCATCACTGCCCAGATCTGGCTCAATCCTGCAAATCCACCAATCTCTTGGCTATCCCATGGTCAGGGCATGCTCCCCTTTGCATGTTGATGGAGAGTTTGAGAGCACAGTGTGCAGGGGTGGCCAAAGAGCATGAAACACCTTTTCTGAGTATGAGGGACTGAAGAAAAGCCAGATCTCTGTTACACTATGCCCATACGTGGTGCCTAATGCTCATTTACGACTCAGGCCCTTTTACACTACTCTGGCAGTGACTGTCAACGTCATTTATGCCTACTTCAAGGCTATGTTACACTGCCGGACTGGTGTAAAGTGGCTTTTTTTGTAAATGAGAATCAGGTCCTCACTCTTTACACTTAAAGAGACAGGCACAAAGGCTCTTTCTGCATAGGAAAATCTAACATCTATGTTCCAAGTGCTGTTCGCAGTAGTATAGACACACTGATCTCCCCGCAGCGTAGACACTCAAAGTGATGTTTTTCGGGCTCCTTTTGGCGTGATGGTAGAGGCCAGTCTCTCTGCCACTCGGTGAGAAAAGGAGTTTCAAGGGCAGTAATTTTTCTGTAAAACCTTTATGTAGGGATTCAAGCTGTGCTGTAAGCGCCAAGCCCAGAAAAACCAAATGCCATGATCTAGTGTATCTACCGGCAGGTGAGGAGAGATTCAGGTACAGTGCTTATACATGGACATGCAGCCCCCTTGAGGTGCAATACACACCCATCTTCTCTGCACACACACAAATATATACCTTTCCCTGGGCACGCGCGCACACACACACACACACACACCAGAGCAAACAGCATTACCCAGGAGAGATGGAGCAATATTTAAAGCCTAGCAAACTTTTTTCCTTGACTGGAGGTAGTGACACAGCCTGTAAATGGCTCAGTGCCAAGTAATCTCCCAGCCTTTTGCTGTGCCCTCATTAGGTGTTTCAGCTGTGCTAGGTGTAAAAGCTGAGAGGAAACATCCCATGGGAAACAGGAAATAATGAATTTGCCACTAAATCAAGAGTGTGTGTTATTAAAAGAAAATTATCAAGCACAGAGCCAGCTTGTATCCTTCTGATTTCCCACCTCCCTGTCCAATTCCCTCATCACTAGTGGTTCACACTCGGGGTCAGGGGAAAGGAAGCTGTATTGTCTGGAAATGTCACTGGAGCTGGAGATATGAGCTGCTTTTTCCTTCTCATAATAAATATATTTTCCCTTCAAGTTTTGAAAGACAAATTATCCCGACAAGACCTTGCAGAGCCTGTGGCCCCCTGTTTTTCTCATGACAGGCAGCAAGTGTTGGGATGGCACATGGCAGGGCAATGCATTAATCGCAGGCTTCACTCAGCTCCACAGAAAGCTGACTCTCAGGCTGCCAGATGGACCAAGGCTTGTAGTGTGTTTACTGGGAAATGGAAAGTCAGCCACTTGCAGAAGTCTAAAGTCAGGAAAAAGATCCCCAACTTTGGTAATTTTACCACTGTCTTCAAAGGGAGCAGGATCAGTCCCTGTTTGTTCATGGGAGACAATGGGTTGGCGCCGCAGATTAATTAAAATAGTGCTGTTCCTTCTAGGGATCAGGACACACTGGAAGGAATTCAAAGAAGATCACCATAGTGATAAAGGACTGGTGGGGCTGATTTATGAGGAGAAATGAACAGCGCTAACCATGCAAGGCCAGGTTCCCAATTGCCATTCAGATGAGGCAGCATTTTACACCTGCTTTGCACAGGTGTAAATGACAACAAAAAGTGGAAGGCAGGAGAGAACGAAGTTAGCAGGTCTTGGCCATAGGGTGGCATGACAAAAGTCTACAGACCTCAATGTCCTCTTATTTACCTTAGCCCTGGTCTACATGGGGAAGAGAGGGGGTCAACCTAAGATACGCAACTTCAGCTACGAGAATAGCGTAACTGAAGTCAACGTGTCTTAGGTCGACTTATCTTGCGTCCTCATGGCACAGGGTCAACTGCCGCCGCTCCCCTGTCGACTCTGCTTCTGCCTCTGGTCTTGATGGATTACAGGAGTCGAAGGCAGAGTCTACACTAGACGCGATAAATCACTTGTCTACACTAGTTGCGATAAATTGATCCCCGATAGATCGATCACTACCCGCTGATCCAGCCCATAGTGAAGATGTACCCTTAGTGTAATTTGGAAGTCACCCATTGACATCAGTGGGGTTACATCAACATACAACTCATATAAGTGAGAGCAGAATCAGGCCCCACAAGATTTTTAAGGGTGTAAATACCAAGAAGGGAAAGGATTTTGTAGAGTGATTCAGGGAGTAAGGACTCCTGCTCTGGGGTAAAATTAAGCAAAGGAACATGCAGAAAAGCATCCTGACTGTGAGATTTATTAGGCCACAAAACTGCTCCTAAGGGATGTGGAAGCATTTGGGGCATCTAGACAACTGGACAAAGCACAGAAATAGACTGTAGAGAGCAATCTTGAATGGGATGTGACTCACCTTCCACTTCTAATGTTCTGTTATTCTAGAATTATACAGTCCCTTAGCAGTTGCTAGTCTACAACCAAGGCTACTGATGGAGTTTTCTCCTCTTTCCTTAAAAGATTGCCATAAATGTGATGCTTTGGAAAGTGGCTCACTTGAATTGACACAACCACTAATCTGTGTTTCCCAGACCCATGGTGTCCATGAGTGTTTGCAAGTGTGACCCATAGAAATGGCAACATCCCATTCCAGGGCAAGGAGGCAGTTGCAGCTCAGACACAGCACTCTGTAATGGCAGCAGGCAGGTGTAAGGTAAAAATCTGCTAGCCAATCTGGCAGAGATGAAGCCTTGCCTGCTCCCTCTCATTCTGATTCACCCTCCGGCCCCCAGCTTCCCCACACAGCAGTCTGCCTCTCCTGCTCGTCAATCCCATCACTGCCCTGACTGAACCCTAATTTATCTCCAGTTTTCTAATTGTGGATTTGGTTTATTTTCCATCATCTTCCTTGGTTAATTTCCAGACATTCTGAAGCTAATTTAGTTTCTATTTCAAATGATGTCCAAAAAAGGGATCCAATTAAAATGCTGTTAGTAGAGAGAATGACTCACCAAGGAAGGCAACAAACCAGAACATTTCTGTGAACTTGACAATGGGAGATTTCATCCCTCGACTGACGCTAGCCACAATGAACATCACCTCTGCAAACAGGGTTATGCATGACACATGCCCACATGCTAGGGCACACATCTCTAACCAGCTGACTACCTAATGAATGCATTTGCCATGCAAAGGTGTCCTGCACAATACTGTAGCTGGGACTCAAATCAAGAGCCTGCGATCTGTAAGCAGTGATTGTTGCAAGTGGGTTACATGACAGTGTCCTGATGGCTAATCTGTGGCCTTATGAACTACACACTGGAAAGAATTCAGGCCCTTCTGCTCTAATTTACAAGCCCCCTTGTTTGAGCTTCAGGACACTGTCAATTAGCTGTAGTCATAGCTCCGTGTGGCTCCAGCAAAGGGTGACAAAATCATATATACTGGAGTAGGTCTAATGTTCCACCACGTAGTGGGGACACAAACGCTAGTCAGAAAGTGCTAGATTTTCTACTGTACCTCCCAGCGAGCAGCTCCCATGGAGAACAATGTGTAAATGTCAGCTTTTGACAATCTGTCCTTGTGCTATGTTGAGTTAGTCTCATCTGCGAGTTAGTGTCTCCTGGCAAAGCTGATCTGATCTCAGTCAGGAGTCAAAACAATATAGTCGCAACTGAAAGTCACTGTGCAAGTCTTACACTTCCCAAATCAAGAAAGTGAAAGATTGTTGGTGCTGCTGATTGCAATGAAGGATTGGAAATGTCTCAATAATTAGAGCCCAATGCCCTTCATCCATATTCATCTCCACTACCTAGACACCCCATGTATTAATTACCTGCATGACAACATGATAGTTACTGATCACTTTGTACCTGATATTGTCAAGGAGAAGTTGATGGGATTCTTTGGTGAGAATCATGGAAAGGGTGTAAGCCAAGTACTCCACCTTCCTCTCTGCCGCATACTGTTTCAAGACAGTGAAAACTTTCTCTTTTACCTCTGGCTGATCTCCAAGAATTTTGTCAACCTGTGTGGGAGTGGGAGGAAGATACACATTAATAAAGGAAGAAACTGACATGAAACTCAATGGAAATAAAACCATCAGAAACACGTACTTATTTGCAATACCTGGACCAACACAAGGGAGGAAACAATTTACTTAAAAAATAAATAAACCCACCCTTTATCATCAAATGATCATGTTAGATGCTAGTGACACAAACTCAGGGCTCCCTGGGACCTCACAGCTGTCCTTTATCGCATGCAATGGTCAGGGAGAACTTACAGCAACAGCAGGATTAGAAATTCTCCTACTTCAAAAGCACAGAACCCCACACATGAGCTCAAAGATAATCTTCATTTGCAGCGTAGGGTATGACTCAGTTGAACAGTTCCGATTCTATCCTAACCCTTTGATTATCACTTGATTACACAGAGTGACATTTTCTTGCTATTAATTTCTTGAAATGCTGCAGAAGAATAGGAAATTAACCTTAGAGAAACTCTTGCCTTGGTGCAGAAAGTGGGAAGGGTCCATGTTAGCTCATACTTCCCAGCCACTGGGATGTGAACCATTGCTGATATCTCACTGAGATTCCAAGCTCCCTTTCTCTGTCTTAATGAAGAGTCTTGAGGTTAGTCTTCAGTGCATCTTGGCTAGCCTTCAATCACTCAGTTACACATATTCTGACCCACAGTGGACCCTGGCAAGGGGCTCATGACCCTGAAAGATCCCATCTCTGACATATAAATGAATGGGAGGCATACATAGGTACTGGCAGGTACAGCTGAGCTCAGAGTCTTAGTCTAGTTACTCTGTTACTCCAGTTACCCTAAAAGATTGGAACCTGCTGGGTAAGCTGGCTTTGGAGCCATCTGCTGACCCTGAAATTTATGACTTCAAAGAGTCTGCAGTCTAGCAAATGTTCTCCACATACAATAAATGCAAAGCAAGGAGAAAACTGTCTGAGATCTCCCTCCCCCTTCCGCACCCCTGTTCCTCTTTTGTTTATTTTTCCATTGGTGAAGCATTTTGTGGGGCAAGTAGTGACCCTCCCTCCCAAATGCTGTAGGCATCTGACTACTGGGGAAGGGCACTGCTAACAAAAGCCCTTAATCAGGTCCCGCCACCCTGTTACACTTACAAATACAGGTTGGATTTAGTAGCCAGAGAACTCATTCACTCTTTGCTCCTGAGTGACAAAGGGACCCGCCCTTTCCTTAGGTTGGGTTCTCCCCACTCCACAAAAATATCTAAAATGAGCAGAAAATAAAACCCATCTGAGAAGTGCCAGATGCTGGGTGACAGAGACCTTTACATAAGAAAAGGAAAAGGAGTTGTTGCCTCCTGGTGCTTGTTCCACTTTGAAGTTCTCCAAAGTCACTTCTCACAGGTGTTTCTAACCCACATCACAAACCACAAGGTACTTGCCAATTTGAAAAAGCCACCACGTGACCACTATTGAAATTCCCAGTAAGCAGCAGACATTTCAAGGTTATTAAATCTGGAGCAGTAAAAACAGCAGTTACACAGCATACAGACTCACATGCCTCTTACTCTCAAGAGCCTGTGCAGTGTTTACAATGAACCCGGTATTTTTAGTAGGCCAGATCCTGAGGTCCTCCTGTTAAAGTTTTTTCCGAGTCAAGACTTCAGGATTTAGCCCAAAAGAAATTATAAAACCTGGTCATATAATGAAAATTCTGGGCCAGAATCCTGGGTGTCCTCTGGCTGCTGCAGCTGTAAACCCAGCAATCTAGCAAGTTAAAGATTCCCCGGTCTAGAAGAATCCTTGGGGTGGAGCACAGTTACCAAAGCATCTCCTACACCGCACCCTCCAGCTACTTTCCCCTCTCCCATGCAGGGGTGTTACTCGGGAAAAGAGACTGGCAGGGCCTCTCTATGTCCCTGCAATTCTCAGCTCTAGAGTGGCCCCTTGGGCCATGGTCAACTGGTGAAAGTAGCACAGCTGGCTTGACAGCCATAAGCGGGAACTCTCCGTGTTTATGCACAAAGCAAACACAGGATGGGCAGTGACAGTATAAGAGATGCTCGGTCTCCATGATCCGTTCAGTCTGTCAGCAAGGGGGCCTAATGGTGCAAACAGTATCATCTACCACTGGGAAGAGGACTGGGACCGGCCATCTCATTCATTATCAGCAGCCACCAACCACGTGGGCTCAGTTTACACTGTACATTCTTCAGAGCCGGGACTGTCTTTTTCATTATGATTGTCTGTATGGTGCCTGGCACACTCCTGGATGCTCAGTGAATAACAAGCGGAGAGGGTGACCTGGAACTTAAAGCCTAAGCATCATTATTATGTAAATTCATCCCACCCCACCTCACCATTCAGACAAAGAACAACAAGCGAGGAGGCCAGAACCCCGTCTGTGGGTCCATTCTTCCCATCAACTTCTGTAGCTCCCCTTAGAGAGGGCCAGACTGGAACATTAAGTCCAATAACACATAAGGAACAGATCCTGGATCAGTGAGTCAGACACTGGGAATGTTTGGATGCAGATTCCAGGTCAGGGATAGGTCAGTGAGGGTTTGGGTTCCTGCCCACAGCATAGCCAGCCATGACGATAATACCAGTACTGCCACTTGAGTCACCCAGCCCCCTTCATGCATGCTGTTAGCCCAGGCAATCAAATAAGGTAACGATCTAGCGCTCAGTGTAGGAAAAGCCTTCTGCATCTCGAGCTCACAGAGCACACAGCAGAGAACCCGGTGCTACCACAAGCACCCTTAAACCTTTTAGCATGTGACCAGAGCCTGACCCCAGTGATGTTGTGAAACAGGGGTGAACTAGTAGTGCATTCTGGGTAATGGCATGCAGATGAGCTTCCCAAGCATCCCTCCCAGGCTTTTAGGCTTATTCTATCCAGTTCTACCACCACCAGCTCTAACTGAAGCAGTGTTTACTGACAAAGGGTGGGTGGAAGCACTCTATTGGGTTTTATTATTTTCTGCAGCTTTTTGAAAATTAGGCTGCTTAAAACATCTGAGCCATTACACTCTTGCTCCAGAAACCAGCAACCCACAAAGGTTTACAAACTCATTTCCACTCAAACACTCTGGGGAAAAAAAGGCTGGATGAGCTGGTACAGAAACAAAGTGTGTGGAGGGGTCACAGCTTGCAAGCAGTGCAGATTGATTAAAGTTACATAGAGATGCAGCAACCACACCTACATGTACATCCAGCTCCATTCCCATTGACCTTAGAGGCACACATTGCATGAGGAAGAGCCTTTCCAAAATCATTAATGTGCTTGCTTCCTAAATTTTAACAACAATCATCCAATAAATATTTACTGTGGTTTAATCCAACTGCACTGGACAGTGTAAAATAGACCAACACCTTCATCCATTTGTTAATCCTCAGTGATCAGGAGGTATCTGTCTAACATGCAGTGGGTCTGCCTTTGGAATCATAAATTAAATGCATATTTGGGAGCCCTTCATTTAAAGGTTGAGTGAAGAGTGAGATTCTGTTGATACGGACACATTTATTTATTAATGTCTTGGTGTATATCAGCTTGGGATCAACAAACACGACACGGTTATTTCATAACAGTATTTTAAAAGATTACTTTGAAATGGAAAGTAGAAAGATTAAAGAAACAACAGTGACCAAATTTATAATTAGTAAGAGGTGATGAGTTTGGCAAATTACCCACTGGGTAACCATCAAGAACACAATGAAGCTGTAATTACTTTGATTTTTTTCGTTTGCTGCAAAATAAGAGCTAAATTTTTTAAAGGCTGATATGATAAAACTCTGAATGAATATTTAGATACTGAAGAGAAAGATATCTGGACTCACAGATTATTGCTTGACAATAATTGTGCTTTAATGGCAAAAAATTAATAATACTTGGCTCTTCTCTTCAGCTTTCCATCCAAAGATCTCAATGCCTTTGCAAACATTAATTCATTCTTACAATCCTCATCTGTACAATGATGGGGAAACCGAGGCACAGAAAGGGGCATGATTTGCATATAGTCACCATCCAGGTGGTCAATGGCAGAGCTGCAAATAGAACCCAAGAGTCCTGATTCCACTCTCACCAACCCAAGTTTTATCCAAATGTAACTCCACTGAGTTCTATAGGGTCACACTAATTTACACAGTTATAAATGAGAACAAAATCTGGCCCCAAGTCTCCTGACTCCCAAGCCTATGTTTTAACCACAAAACCATCTTGATAAATCAGGCTTCTCCCACAGGACCATCCGCCTTCTCCTTTTGAAGACATTTTTGGTAACAGTGAAGGAGAATGTTCCCAAAAAGCTTTCCTCTGTGAACCCTTCCACTGCACAGATCGAATCCATGCATGGGAACATTATCGTTTCCAGCTAGATCCAAGAGGCACATCCCTGATTTTCAGAAGTTCAGAGAGCCCCCATCTCAAACTGAAGTCAATGGGAGATGCAAGCGCTCAGATCAAAGTCAGCCCCCAACACTCTACTGGCACTGAAAATACTATACACACCAGAAAAACTGTAGCAGGCAATGAGGGCTGGGCTTCCAGGACTCTGCCTTCAGCAAAAAGTGGCAAGAGAAAGACAGCTCCACAGGTTCCCTGTGACTTACATGGTGGAAGGGCAATAACAGGAAACGGCCAAGACACCAGCAAATCCTCCTTGTTTATGGATGAATAAATAGGCTCCTGTCTCAACCAGGAAATAGTCACAACCCACAGTCCCTGACTCAAATCGCATCTGGCCCCCAGTATTTGAGCGCACCTGGGATGACTGACAGATTTATATGGAGATCACATAAAACTCAATGACTTGAATGGAGCTACCCTGATTTACACCGGCTGAGGATATGGCCTTTTGGTCTTTGCATTTTGTGAACAAACCCAGTGCTCATGGTAAAACTCCAGGGGATTTAAATTCCTGAGACCAGAAGTGTCCCAGTTTCACTCAACTCAAACATCAGTGACCCCAGTACATGAGAAAAGGGAAAATATGGATCTATATTATCCAAATCTGCTAAGATGTTACTGGGCAGATTCTGTTAGTAGAGCTCATTCATGAATAATACTTTGTGTGTTGACTCTGTGTGCGTCCCTTCCTTGAGTGAAGAGCTCCATTAAGTGCTCTAATAACAATCCTCTATGAATACGTGGATCTGGCCATTTTTACCACAGCCTCCTCCCCTTCCCCGGCTTTCGCTAGACTCACAGTGTGCTGCCAGACTGCCACCTGGCCTTGCACCCTGGGCTTTACCTTCCTGTTGAATTCTTGAGCCTTCTGTTTTCTCTCTTGGTGGATGGCGTCGGCGCTTTGGACGAACCCCCGTACGCTGCTGCTGGTCCATCTCTGCACCCGCCCCAGCCGCAGCAGCCCCAGTCTCAGAGCCTTCCCTTGGCAGGATTTGATCATGGCAGCTGCTGCTTCATAAAGCTTCACTGGGATCCCGTTGACTTCCAGCACATAGTCTCCCGGTTTGATTCCACACTCAGAAGCAGGCGAGTCTGGGGCCACGCTCTCCACTTGCAGGGGGTTGCCACTGTTACCCATCAGGCTGAAACCAAACTTTCCATCTGGGCCAGGATTGATATCCATCTGCTGGATGCGTGAGACCACTCCAATGCTGGGAGGGACATTCTCACTCTGCCTCGCCAGGGTGATGAGAGTCTCGTGGTTCATGGCGGAAACATTCTGGCCTTCTATCTCCAAGATCTGGTCTCCGGGCTGAA
Source organism: Dermatemys mawii (assembly GCA_007922305.1). Classification (NCBI taxonomy): domain Eukaryota; kingdom Metazoa; phylum Chordata; order Testudines; family Dermatemydidae; genus Dermatemys; species Dermatemys mawii. Next base: position 2,579,954 of record ML677381.1, read on the forward strand.
GACCAGCTACATAAGCGCTGCTGCCTTCTTCTACTGCAAGGATGTAGCAAGGACCATTTCCACTTATTTTAAACCCAAACTCTTCAGGCCACCCCTGATTGGTAGCCGGCATGGTTGTAACTGGAGAGGGAGGGAAAAAAAATGTTGTGAAATACAGTCAGAACATTAGGTCCAACTGATATTATTTATGTAGGATGTCATCTGGTGGGAATCTAGTACGCTCTTTGTTCTCATCCCTTTGGAAAGGAAATGCCCATGATAGGGTAGGGAGAAGATCCTTTTTATCCCTCCCTAGAAACTTCTCCTTATCCTTCTAGTCTAGTCCTTTTGTTTCCTTTGGAAGCTGTCTTTTACCCACATAGTGAAACCATCATTTCATATTCCTGGCAATGTCACCGTAAAAACCAGGTCATACAAATGACTCAAAATGAATATTTCTCATTACCCCCAATGACTGCAAAAGTATCTGTATTAGATTTTGCCATATCCTCTAGATCGGGATGGGCAACCATTCTGGCCCAAGGGCCACATCGGGGTTTCAAAATTGCATGGAGGGACAGGTAGGGAAGGCTGTGCCTCCCCAAACAGCCTGGCCCCGCCCTCTATCCGGCTCCCTCCCTCTTCCCACTCTCTGACTGCCCCTCTCAGAACCCCCAACCCCCACTGCTTCTTGTCCCCTGACTGCCCCCTCCAGAGGCCGCCCCCGGCGGGGGGGCCGCCGGGGGGCCGGGGCCCTGACTGCCCCGCACCCTCCCCCACCCCCCACCCCCCGGCAGACCCCTAGGACTCCCCCCCCCCCACCCACCCCCCCCCCCCCCGCTCCCTGACCGCTCACTTCAGAGACCCCCACCCCTAACCACCACCCCGGGACCCCGCCCCCTATCCAACCCACCCTGCTCTACTTAAGTCCTGTGGAGCCCTCCTTACATTTTTTATTATTTGGAATTCAGCAAGAGATTAAAAGATTTTTAATATCCTATTAAAATCCAAGTAGGTGAATGACAAATATCTCTAACCTCCTTCTCTTGGCAGGGATGATATAGAGCAGCTTGTTCACAGGGGAAAAAGACAGTGCGGGGAGAGAGAGAGATCCATTACTATAGAAACCTATATTAATAATCACCGTCTGGATCTGCTGCTGCAAATAGCTACCTGAAGCTGTGCTGTAAAGGCAACTGGGAGGATTGTCTTACAAAGGAATATTAAAAGAACTAAACAACAAGCAATATCTAAAGGAGAGATATAACTATTGTCTGTGAGCACTGGATGGGTGAAAATGTCCAGGAGAGAGTGTAAGTGTTCAGGGTGGAACACGTCTGGGATTAATGGGGTGAAATTAAGCAAAGGAAAATGTAGCCTGAATATCAGGAGAGCTATTAGGTTGCGGAGTGAGCTCCCCAAGGGAAATTTGGAGACCCCAGACAAGGGCCATATAAGTAGGGAGACAGACAGACAGTTGTCCTTCTCGCTGGACATCTAAAATGACACTAAGCAAAACACTGGTGATCATATACTAGGGAACAATGCCGCTTTGTCTAAAGGGAGATGGACCAGGTGACCACCTACAGTAGGTCTTTTCCAGCTCTAACTTCTATGAATCTGTGATACGAGAAAAGACTTACAGAAATCTGTGGCCCTCGGAGGCAGGCCAGCCAGGCTCTCACAAAGGGCATGTTTGTCCCCTTGAGGTTTCAGGACAGTCTTCATTCTCATCCGTTTCCTTCAGAAGCCCATATCGCTGATCCACACAAATTCTTTTTACTCCTTCAGACAGCCAAGTCTGATCAGCTGCTATATCCACAATCCAGCAGTCAAGGTTCACTTCACTGCGGGGAAGAAAGCCTATATGCTTTTTTTTCCTTAAGGACCTTAACACTTATGTAAGGCACTTTAATGGTGAAAGTGTTAAGATCAGCAATATAAAGAGAGATTCATTCAAGCCAAGTTTCATTTTTCCCAACTTGCTACCACAACAGACTGCCACTAAAATGACCTTCCAGTCTCCTTTGAACAGAAGTGGTTCCCTTCAAGATGCTGTGTGTTAGGTTCATGCGTATTTTGCTTACTCTGTTTAATCTCACTGTCACTCCAAAGAGAACTGCAGACTGATTACACTGTTGGTAATGGCTTATCTCACGCTGACCTGAGACTGAGACCTATAAGTGGAATTAGAATTTGAAAGGTGTTAAAATGGATTAGAGCCCAAGCAGGGAAATCTACTATCCGTATGAGCAAATCAAAATAGACAACTATGGGATGTCAAAGCAGCAGAATACAGAGCTAGAGAATAGCCAGAAGTGCTGTCCTGGCCTGGTTGTGCAACCAGCTGTGCTGGGGAGAAAATCGGGGATATTGTGCTGGGTAGGAATGTACCGATATGTATCAGGCACACAGAGGAGCACCTCACTCGGATGACTGCTGAGATCTAGGCTAAAGAGTGTAATCAGAACTGTGTTTCCTACTTCCTGTTCATACTGTTCATACCAAGCAAAGAAACCAGTGGCCCTTCTCCTGGCTGGGAATGGCTGAAAGAATTGGACAGAGAAGGACAAAAAGGCAAGGAAATGTGTGATAACATGGACTGAATATTAAACTGATGTCTTCTGATTTTCTCCTTTGCGTCCTCAGCATTTCAGGATCCCTGGGCTTAGGAAGACAAAAGGTTTTAAAGTGGTATGCCTCCTGCTAAGGCAACTGCAGGAGCTGGGGCCTGGGGTAGAAATGTGGGGGTGGGATATTACATCCCTTTAGGAACCACACAGCATGACTTTCTTCTGTTTTATGTGCCAATGGGGGCTGAATAAGAGGAGAAACTGCCCAATGGTGACATCCAGAAGGGCATGGAATAGTCCCAAGGAAATTGGTGAGAGCCCCATTACTTGAGAAACTTGACTGGATAGAACCTTGGAGAGGACACCATGGGCAACAATTCTACCTTGCACTGGTATGGCTGTGATGCTCTGTGGGTCTTTTCCATCTCTAATTGTATCTGTTAATGGCCATAAAGGTGTCGCTGCTGTAACATGCATAAGCATCTGTCCCCTCTCACCTTCTCTTTCTTGATTCCACAGGAATCATTACTTTTACAACCAGTCTGTTTATCCATCATATGCACCAGGATCTGAACACTTCCCTGGTATAACACTGTAGACCTCAGCAGTGATATGTGCAACCTTGTATTTACCTGGGACACTGTGTACATTTTCCAGAACTAAAACAGAGCTCTGCTTGAGCTCAAAAGCTGGTCTCTCTCACCAACAGAAGATGGTCTGTCTAATACCCTGGGACTGCCACGGCAACAACAATGCTGCACATGTGCCCCTAATCCATTTTAATGCAGCTTCAGTCTCTTCAGTCTCTGGCCAGGCACAGAAAATCAGCAGCAAACAGCAGCTTTCTCTCCTGGAGGATTGTTTGTGTGTGTTTACTTCCTGACAACACTCTTCTTTCTATATTAAATATTTTCACTGCTGCAGGATGTCTAGAGCAGGACAAGGCAGCATTTAACATCAACAGCTGATGACTAACTTCTCACTCGGCTAACTGGCCAATGTACTTTCCTGCTCTCCTCTAGCATTGCTGTCTGTGTTTCTGTTGTGCTCCTTACTCTCCCCTCCCATAATCTCACACAGTTTGGTGCTGATTCCTACACTGGCTGCCATATTCCCAGGTGCAAATTTAACTTCTCTTGATCAGGGAATGGAGGAAAGAAGCTGATAAGGGATTTGGGTCATGACAGAAATGCTGAGCTTTGGGAAGATCACAGATGTGAAGAGTTGCATGGGAGGGGTGTCTCTGCCTAGTTCCAGATTGGCATTTGCTCACGTCACAAGTACTGTCTCTGCTCTGAAGAAACCTGAGGCTGAAATAGCAAAGTGTGTTGCAGACCAGTATCCTGGCAGAAATTAATGGAAACTGAGGAAGTCAGGACTAGAATAAAATAAGGTGCTATAAAGCAGAATTGAGGTGCATGGGTAGAACTCAATGGAAATTCCTGAACGAATCTCCAATAGTCATGGCTGCTGCAGGTCTGGACTGAGGTTAGTTTTCAGAGTTGTGAGGACTCATGATTGGATTAGCAGAGGGGGCTGCAGGTTACGACTGAAGTTCATTGGCAGAGCTGAAGGGGGGACCCAATGGCTGAAGAAGCACGGAATGATCTAAATCAGGACTGAGATGCACTGGCAGAGCTGTCAGCGGGAGTTTGCACATCTCTCCTCCGTATGCTTAGCTCTTCGACTCCTCACTTTCATCAGCACCAAAATCACACAATAGCAAAAATAAAGGTAAAATTTCTAGTACAGAACTGCTCCCACCTCTGCACCCCAATGTTTGTCAGGCACCTACAACATGTCTAGTTAACATGGCATGGGTGTTATTGATTAGGGAAGAGCTAGGGAACCCTTATAGCTTATCACTGGCCATATTAAGAGCATGAAGAACATAATACCTGGTGACAGGTCTTATGTAAACAACAAAACCAAATGTCTTACCATGTCCAGATACCTACAGAATAGAGAGAAAAGGCCAAGATACACTGGGATTGCAAAAGGAAAACTTCTTTGATCTGTGGGACCCCCTTTTAAGAAAGTCCATAACTAATAAAAAAATTCTTTTTTTACCAGCTGAAAGGAAACAATCTTGACTTGGAGCACTAGCTGGTGTATTCACTGCCCTCTGGTGGTGACACAGAAATAAAAATAGGAATTCTAGGAGAGATTTGCTTTAGCTATTAAACCCACTCAATATGAATGAAGGTCAATAATTGTGATGGATTTTCTTTTTTAGCACATAAAAAGACCTTTGTCTCCTTTGCCAATTAATTTTCAATATAATTGGGTAATTTAAGGCACCAGACAGAGGCTTGACACTGAGCTCCGGCCTTTGGTCTGCAAACAGAGCTTTCACAGGAATTAGTAATGGCCAGGGATCTCTGGGCTAAAGGATAAAACTCTGGATTAGAAAAAAGATTCATTTTGTTTCCTAATAGACCATCATGCAAACTTCTGGATGAGATACAGCCTGGTGTGCGGTGACTGCTCGGCACAGCCTGTAGATTAAATTATCTTTACCTACTTCAGATTCAAACTAATCCTAATATTATTATATTTAAGCGGGTGAATTTTTATCGGAGAGTTTGAAAGGTCACTCCCCAAAATAATATAAAGCTGCTGCATCTGTGCCAGCATGCAGCCTTTGGTGGCTCTGTGGTATTCCTACAATTCCTATTTATATAGCCAGCTCTATAGCTGTGTGTGGCACGTTGCAGACAAATAAAATTACAGTCCCTTCCCCAAGGATCTTACAACCTAAATTAGACTTAAACCAGAGCTCCCAAACCATGCCCAACCAAGAGTCCCCTAATAACTCTTCAGGAGAGACAGGGCCAGGCGTAAATTGTACATACATCACAAAGAAATATACACACCCAGAACATCTTGCACTTGAATCAATGCACAAAACTTGCTGGTTGGTTGTATCCACCAGCAGTAAGAACCAACGGTTCCTTAGCTTTGTCTCACACTACGATAATAGGAACCAAATGACTGTGGGCTGCATTGTAGCCTATAAGACACCACACCTGACCTTTGGGTTACACTTTGGGGTAGGTGTTGCCCTACAACTAATATTTTTGCTGCATTTTTTGTCTCCTCCAATTTTACTTTGGCACTTTTTTGTCAGGAATTTACCAGTGAACTGGTTTCCATTGCCCTAAAAAATTACTTTCCGGCTTTCGCAAGCTGCTCTTCCTGACTAGAAAAAATATTTTACTCTCAGCATGAAAGCAGCCCATGCAAGGCTTACCTCTTCTTCATAGGGTCTAGCCAGTAGCAGATTGGAATAAGGAAAATTACCAGACAAGACCATCGCAACAGCTTCAAAGCTTTTGGATCAGTTACACGCTGGTGACAACTACTTGAGTTTCTACGGCAAATTCTATCTGAGTATAGTAACCTAATAGGCCATTCATTAGCAAACCGACCTAAAGAGCTTTCTGGAGAACAGGAGTACAAAGTGTGCCAAGCAGGCACAGGAGAGGTTTCAGCTAACACTATCACCATGTTTGGAACAAGAAGAAAATTCTCAGGCTCTTAAAGCTTTAACTAGTTTAAACCTTAGATAGATGTAAATTTCAGGGGAGAATTTAGGAAGCAACCTCCAATGTATTTGCATGGGAAGATGCTGCTAACCTTAAATAGTGAATTAAATTAATTCCTGTTCTAACTCCAAGGATGTACATCAGAGACAACCCTTTGTGACTGCAGAGGCACTGTGCAGCCAGTGGAGATATATCTTACAGCTCCTGCAGAAGCCAAAGGGTTATTTGCTTAAGAAAATGTTTCTCCTAAGAAAGCTGCAGGGGAGAGGAGGCAGCAAATCAGATGAATTCTATGCTGCTTTTTAAACACACGCAAAGAATAGCAAATACCATATATCTGTGTTACACAAAATCTTTCCTCTTGGGTTTTGGCATTTCCAGGTGACCTCAGCTTTCCAGATCCATCTAGCAGTACACAGTGATCAGAAGGAAATTCAATGGAAATCTTTGAGAATCTGAGACCCAAATGTATTTACACTAGGGCTGTCAAGTGATTAAAAAAATTAATCACAATAAGGGCTGTTCCTCAGTTTGGAGCCATTTCCTTGGTGGTTTTGTTTTGTAATTGCTTCATTTTGAATCCATTGTACCACTTGTCTTATTAACGAACCTTCCTGTCCCAGTGGTTCCTACCCCTTATAGAGCTGCACCCATGGACTGGTCTGCATAATACAGCTGAATCCATGCATAGCCTGGGAAATAAACTGGGATCCAAGAAGAGACTATAGAGAGACATTTTTCCTTTTGAAAATAAGGCTTTCCTCCTACATTAAACTTCATTCTGCACTTGCCCGGATTCTGCTTTCTCTCCAGGGGACCAATGACCCCTTAAAGGCCTAGAATTAAAATTTAATTATCTCAGATTCTTAGTTCAAAGGAGGGGAAAACACAGGTATGTGTTGGGAGCTGAAGTTTCTGTGCTGCCTCGGTCAGCTGGACAAGAGCAGCTCCAGTCCCTTTCTGGCCTTTTCTTGGTTTAACCTCTCAGCAGCCATTCTCATTACGTTACATAAAAAGAAATAACATAAATGGAGTCAGTATTAAGCAGTTAGTTAGGGGCTAGGGTGCCCTGGCTCCAAAACCAGCCTGAGCCATCTGAAAGGGAGTTATTAGGAGAGTCCCAGTACTAGAGGCTTATCCAATGACAACTAGCTTTAATCTTTGCAGCCTCTAATAACCCTGTCTCATGATTCTTCTTATATGTGGCTGGCTGCTGCACTCTTCTTAAATTTGTCTATCTTCCCTCTCATTAAACCTTAGTGATAAACGACACTGGAGGATTCTTCATCCCTCCCTCTTCCCCTACCTCAAAAGATCCTTGACTCATCTATCCCAACTGTTGATCTTGCCTCCTCCCATGACAAAAAAAACCCCTTATTCCCCTTTCAGGAAATTCTTCCCCACATGTACTCATAGCTGTCACTCTGCCCATCTGGGGGCTGGAACCAGGAGCAGAGAAGTGGGGCTTTTCAGCAGTTGGGAGACAAGTCTAGGGGAATCTGGGAAGATTTCTGGCAGGAGAGATAAGTAGATGGAGGAGGAAGCCCACACCAGGTGTGATGCGTGAGGGCTTCTGGAGGCAGGGAAGTGGATCACATAGGAAGTGCATATAGAGGACTCTTGGAAGGTTTTCTGGCAATCACATAGGCAGTACTTGGAGTGAAAGGCACAGGTGGATCACTCTATACTTGCTATGTTCTGTACACTCCCTGGAAGTCATACTCACTGTCAGAGACTGGATGCTGGGATAATTGGACCACTGGTCTGATCCAGTGTTGCAGCTCTCGTTGTCTAGTTCTTGTGAGCTGTGCAGAACCAGTGGGAATTGGGGAGGCCTCCAACAGCAGGGAGGTTGATTTGGTGAAAAGATTTGGGCTTTGTCATTGCACTAGTAATAAACTGCTACCAAAGAGATTTCAGTTCTGGACTTTGAAGGCTTAAAGGCACATTATTAGGTTATAAATCACAGCATCATTACCAACCAGTTCACTGACTGGATTATTAAACTACCATTTTGCAGGGCTCCTGTACAATTTCCAGCACCACTGAACTATAAGTAACACGTCCTGTTGTTGTAACTGTGTTGGTCCCAGGATACCAGAGAGACAAGTTCTTTGAGGTAATATCTTTTATGGGACCAACTTCTGTTGATGAGAAAAACAAGCTTTTGAGCTTACACAGTGCTCTTCTTCAGACCTGAAGAAGTAACAGATCCTGGATGCCATTATTACACAGTGCGGTGTTGGAATAGGTATTCATTGAGTGTGGGGATGAAACAGATGCATGCCTCAGACCAAGGTTTTCTGGTCAGACTGGATCATTTGTTCTTTTTTTAAAAAATAAATAAATGAATTTTTAATTTTCCAGATTGTACCTCGTCTTTGATCATTCTTCTTCTTGCTATCATTGGCTGCCAATTTATTGCTATTATGTTATTTTGTTTATAACTGGCTAGCAAGGTGCTTAGAAACTGAGAATAACTGTCTTTATATCTTAAAGCACATGACAGTCTTGGTCTCTCTACTCAGAAGTCACTTCCATCCCACTGGAAGCAGTCTCTGTTCAGTGTTTCCAGTCAGACTGAAATTTGTGGGCCGGTCCCAAGTTTCACAGGGTTTAGCCTCCAGCATCCAGCCTGTGAGGCAGTTATGGCCTCCTGCATTTCAAATGTGTTGATGCAGCATCCCTGCATGAGGACTCATCCCTGTGCCCGGGGGTGCTGACGGCAGAAACCATGTATTTGTGTTTATTAGAGCTTAAAGCCAGGGGCTGCGGCAGCACCCCAAGTTCCATCACCTATGCCTGGATCCTTCTTATGATGACATGGCACCTTGCAGAGTCCTAACAAAACAGCTTCCTTCTGCAGGGTGTGGCCTGTTGATGCAGGAATAGCGATTTGAAGACAGTGGCATCATCCTGCAGCAGCGGCAACCACCTCGCCCAGTGGGCGGTGATGTGAGGATTGGGGCAGCATCAGGCAGTAGCAGAGTAGGTTGTGACATCATGCACCAAGTCTCAGATGGGGGCTGTGACATCATGCAGGGGGCTGCGCACCAGCATCACCGCATCAGCCTACAGGCCAGTGTGAGGCTAGTGATGTCCTCGCACCACAGGCCACGACAATGGGCGGTTTGGACAGACGGGTAAAAGAAACTTGGTTGGCAGGAGCCACTCCTCCAGTGTTCTTGGATCAGCAGACAACGATCTTCCGGTTGGTCTGACCGAACTTCCGGTTGAATAACTAGGCATTCCTTCTTAGTAACCGGAACTTCCGGTCCCGTACCTGTCAATCACGGCGGGATTCTCAAAAGGTCGACTGTATGACCCGAGTTCTGACTTCCCAGAGAGGGGCGGGGTCCGGAGCCTCCCGGTTACTAGGCAACGACCCCCTCCGTGACTAAACGATTCCTGAGCAGCCGGCCGCTCGGCGCTCGATTAGCCGGGCCCGGAGGGAAGCTGGCGGTGAGGGTCTGCCTCAGAGCCGGGCTAGGCCCAGCCGCGGCCGGGGCCCGGCTCAGGGGCTGGGTCCCCTGGGCGAGTCGCTTCCCGCCCTGTTCCGCGCGGGTCCGCCAGGCTCGGAGCCCGCCGGGGGAGGGGGCTGCCCGGGCCCGGTGGTTGACGCGGTTGGGCGTCTCTCGCTCCCGGCTACGGCAAGAGGGGCCCGGGGTGGGGGCTCGTAGCAGGGCGGGGACGGCCGGCCAGGCGGGCCGGGGTTTTAGGAGCTGCTGGCAGGCTCGGGCCCTGGGGCAGGAAAAGCCCCGTCGAGTGGCCATGGCTGGCGCTGGGTAGCGCGGCCCCTCAAGCGGGCGTGGGGGGAGGGGCAGTACCGGGGACCCGGCGGCCTGTGTCCGTTGCGAGTCCAGCAAACCTCCGCCTAGAAACGTGCGTGAGACCTGAACATGTAGAAATGCCGGGCCGGGCCGGGCCAGGCCAGACTGCAGGTGTCCTTGGGCTCTGCACAGAGCTTGGTGCAACTCGTCCTTGTGCACCCTAGTATTAAAGGGGAACTGAAATGTTGTGTGTTAAACCTAGAATATCTGCAAATGTTTCAAATGACAGGTTATTACTGGTACTTACATGGTGATATCACCCATAGATCCCAATCGGGGCTCCACTGTGCTAGTCAATGGCATTATATAAACATACAACACAAAGATGTTCCAGCCCCCAATCAGTTAGTCCAAGTAAAAGACAAGTGACAGCAAGTGGATGCAATAAATAAACAGAATACAAGGTAAGAGCAATAAATACAGATGAGTACTCTTAAAACAAAGACAAAAATTGATACATTTGTCTAAACTTCAGAGTTCTGAGTTTCCCCTGCTGCTGCAATTTATTGTAGTATCTATTGGCCCTAGTCTGCATTGGTCCTATTATGCTGGGCTGTGTGTAAATACAAATGGATTATTACTGCCCTAAAGGGGCTGAAGCCAGTTATTGAATGAGAGGCAACTCCTTGTTTTGACTGTAGATGCTTCTAAAATGTTTCATGCACACTATTAGAGCTGTATAGAAATACATAAATAATGTTTTGAACTAGATTCTTTGCCTGTTTGTGCCATGCCAAAGTATTTGTGGAGATTTCAAGGACTTCTTTCCATCAGAATTGGTTACTGTTTATAAACGTTTTGATAAATAATGTATAGCATTTCTAATCCTAGATACCAGCACATAGAGGCTACGTATACAACAGCAGTAGGCAACTCCAAAGAGCTGCTTTTTTTTTGTTGCAGGACTCAGGATGGACTTTTTGGCTCTCTTCACAATTTATCTGCTATTAGTTTTGGCTAGCGTTGTTCTGGTCTACATCTATTCAGGAAGGAAACAGAGTTTTCCTACAAGAGGCCTCAGTTGTATAACTTGGGTAAGGAGGCTAACATTGGTCATATTCATATCATGTTGTGGTTATGTCTCCCCGATTTTGAGGATGAATACAGCTAGCACAATCTGAGCATCCAGTTTTCAGCTTTGTCTCTCTCTGATTGGCTGGTTGTGTTATACACCACACTTCAATTTCTGAAAAGGGTCATAATTTGTATGAATTTAAGCGTGTTTCTTGCAACAGCTATGTATATCAAATAATGCTCTGTAAACAGAAAAGAACCTGCTCCTTATTTGTTTGTGGGACAATCCTGGTCCATCCTCTGCTGGTTGTGGGCCTGCTCTTAGCAGAACTGGTGTGCAGTGATGATGTAAAGGGGCCCACTGATAGGTGGAAGTGTTAGGAGTGGGGGCAGAAAGGGGCTGGAGATGTGGGGGAAGAACAAGGGAAAATTGGCTGCTAGTGGATCCTCCAGCTGTCTTCTGCATGAAGAGACTGGGGCGCTGGGATAGAGTCTATTCCTTATAATCACTTTTGTATTCCTTGGTGTGTTGATTTTTCAAGGAATTTTGGTAGCAGTTTAATAGTTTTGAGACCTACTGTGGACAGTTCCATGATGCCATAAGAGTATCACTCTAATTAGATGTAAGCTGGGATCAGGAATGAAATACATCTTTCTTCTGTCAATCATTCTGCACACAGTGATGCACAAAGCTGGTGATGACCAAAAGTCTAAATGACCTATCTGAAATGAGGTTACTCTCCAGTTCACAGATGGAATGTAATCAATCTTAGCAGACACCAAAATCTGAGTGGGCCATGGAAACCGAATTTCTCCCCCCACCCCCCACGCTTTGTCTTGAAGGTTCCTCTGCTTCTGGGTGAGGCACACTGACAGGGATGCTTGTGTTACAGCAAACTGTGTTGAACCGCTCAGTAGATAAATGAAAGGTTTCCCAGGCTCTGAACCCACCACAAAATGTAGTCAAAACCAATGTTGTTGCTGCATGGAATAAACATTGTATGGGGTAAGAGCAGAACTTGCTGTTCTGTAATATAAAAATTACACTTGTTCAATAGCACTGCAAAATAATTATCCTTTAAAAAAAATAAAATAAAATAAAACCTGAGTTGCCCTACATTTACAATATTTGTAGTTCATATGAAAATAATTGTAGGGCTGTTTTAGTTGAGAGAATATAGCAAATGGGTCATACACAACTGCAATTTTAATAAAATTTTATTTTAAAAATGCTACTCAGTACTATGTATGTAATATAATTTGCTAGAATATGTTAACAAATAAGGAGAATAAAGAACTTTAGCTATATGAAGCATCTTTCTTTAAATGGGGGTTTAAAAATTTCATGAATGTTTGCAAATAAATAAAAACAAGAATAAACAAGTATTCCTCTCCTTAAATAAATCTATCTAAATAGAAAGAAATAGCACAGTATTATAAGAAGGGAAAGAAGAATGAAAAATCTGAAGAGTCAGTGAAGTAACTAGACACATTTAACATTAGTTACATGATTATGAACAGTGTTTGGCTTTTGTTATTGTACTTTGTTAGCAAGTAAAGGGAGCTGGGCAAATTGTTGATTGTATTTCTTCATTACTTAAAAGGTATCTCTCTCAGCTGTTTATGCAACAAACTAGATATTACAAATACTATTTGTAATGTAAAAGAAGTACTCACATTTTGCCAAAGAAATAAAATGTGAACATATCAAAGTTAAACTATTACAGGGTAACTTTAAAGGGGTTTTTATGTATAAACTGTATCTTTAAAAAAATTGGTTGATTTCTGACGGTAGTCCAAAATGCATAAACCCACCGGTTTATTGAAGGTATGACTGGTTGTATTATTTTAAGCACCTCAAGATGTGGATTTTGAACAATATGAAATCACTTACTTACACACATCATAGTTGTCTCTAGCTCACTGGCAGGTCAGCGTCCATCCCACTGCTCTCTTTTTCATGCTGCCAGTGTTCACTGGAGCAAAATGGTTGGCTTCTGTATTCAGTTCTTTCCACATTCATATCATCTTGCTTCCATAACGGGGAAAGACAACATTTTTAAGACCCTTTTTGCTTTGCTTTAACTTGAATGCTGTTTACTTCAATGGTGTGTGGGGGGAGCCCTCTGAAACACATATGCCACCTTCTTTTTTACATGAGGGGGGAAATGGGGTGTTTCCTTCTGTCATCTCTTGGCTGCGGTGATAGAGGATAGTAAACACATTTTCACACAGTTAATTTAAAGTCAGATTCTGACAGTTGCATAAGAGGTTTGTTTTTATATCTAATAATTTCTAATGCCATTCTAACAGCAGCCTATAGCCTCCTGTTTTTTAAAATGTTTTCATGAACTATATTGTAGTATGGGGCAGACTTAGTAAAAGTAGATACGCACCATCCCTCCCAAACCTGCCTGACTCATCTAGCTTGTGATTTTTGTCACATGTAAGATAAAAGGCCTTAGTGCAATTTCCTCTCCCCCAATAAAGTGATTCTCCTTTGCTGCTGAGCTTTTTGCACCATTGGTGGAGAGGGGTGTTGCTATAGAGAGAAATCATCTTCTCCCTGGCAGATAGAGACAGTTCCACAGCACTGAGTGTGCTAAGCACTGAGTGTGCTAAGCACGTCACTGAATGAAAACAGACAGCTTTTTTCCTTCATTGTTTATGGCAGTTTTTGAATTGACAATTAGAAAAACATGAAGCTATCAAACTGGATATTCTTAGCATCACACCTTTCCTGGTTGCTTCTTGACTTTCATTATAACCCTTTGATTTCACTCACTCAACTCCTATCAAAGTTCTTTTTTTGAGCTAAAACTTTCCATGAATATTCCCAGCCTAAAGGTGCTCTTTCCTGTTCAACAAAACATCTAAAGTTTTTTTAAATCACAAATAAACAGCAGATCTTTAAAATTTCCCAGAATTGGTAAGACCTCGGTGAAAAAATAACTTAATTAGGTGCTTCTGAACAGCTCATCAGCATCTTTAGGTGCCTAAATACCTTTAAAAAACTGGCCCTCAGTGCATCAGTTTCCCCCAAACCCCCCCCCCCCCCCCAAAAAAAAAATATGGATATAACAGTATTCACCTCAGAGGAATAGGGAAACTTTAGTGAACTAATGTTTGTAATGTACTTTGAAATCCTCTGATGGAAGGTGCTATAGAAATATTATTTTTGTTTGATTTTTTTCACCACAAAGAGGGAAAAGTGATGTGCAATTCAGATTGGTATCTTCATTTGCTCCAGGTATCTTCATTTGTAATCCCAACATGGCTTCAAAGAGCAACACAGAGGGTGCTTCACAGGCTCTTCCACACACGGTACCACACTTCTTTTTTTAGTTTGACATCCTTTACCTGAACTGTTTCTGGTCATTACTGATGGCAACCTCTCACTGGTACCAACCAAACTCAGAGATTGCTCTTAGAGGTGTTTCTCTCTTTGCCAAGGATGTTTGTCTGGGACTACAGATTCTTTTTAAAGTTAGCTGTGCTGTTCTCTCTCTTTCTTGCTTGCTCTTGGGAGAATGGAAATTTTACATAGCGTAGCTCCATAGTTCTAAAAGAATGAACCACATGGACAGATGTTCATCAGATCACTTACTGTATTACAGGAAGGTGCTCAGAAACTATGGTGGTAAAGATGGTATAAGAACAACAGAATAGAGCTTTTCTGTAACTGAGAATTCAGACTATAGAAAGCCACATATTACTAAGGCTATAGAATTGATAATACAGGTGTTCATCCAGATTATTCTTGGAACAGTGAAATTTAATTAACAGATGGATCTTTCCCTTAATCCACAGTAACCTCCCCTCCTACATGGGTGCACTAATTTTTGGGGCACAGATTCAGCAAGATGTATCTGAGTATCTAAATGCTGGGGAAATGGCACACTAACTCAGTTTAAATGGTCCACCTAATGGGATATGCAGTATGTTTTAGTTGTGAATAGGTGTTTGCCATCATTAACCTCTTAGTATGCTGCTCTCTTGTTCATAGTGCTGCTTCCTTTCTCTTATGGCTGCCAAATTGGTCAATTTTACTTTAATATTTTGTTTATTCTGTATTTTCAAAGCAATTCACGGGATCAGGGTGAATCTCTGACAGCACCAGAGTGTCGTCTAAGAATCAACCTTTTCCTGTGGCACACTTTTGTGCCCATAAGGGTCCATTTTGATTATGAGACTTTGATAAGATTTACTTTGAGAACCTCTCAAAGACACAAACATATTGGGAGTTATCATAAATTTTGGGAACTCCAGCCTTGAGATTTCTCCTTATGTTTAGGTAAAGCTGTGTTTATTGTGGTAGCTGTTTTTTTAAAAAAGGCAAGACAGCAGTTGGCTAGCCTTTTTGCTATCAATAAGGAATCCCAGTTAGAGAAGTTAGTTTGACCATGAGCCCGGTAGGAGCTCTTCCTGAGCATGAGGGTATATCTGTACTACCCGCCCCTCCAGCGGATAGTGTTCAGTGTATCGGGGATCAATTTATCACGTCTCGCCTAGACACGATAAATCGATCCCCGAAAGCTCTCTAGTCAACTCCGGAACTCCAGTTCTGCAAGAGGAGTAAGCGGAGTCGACGGAGGAGCCGCCGCAGTTGACCTGCCACTGTGGGGACAGCCAGGTAAGTCGAGCTAAAGTACTTCAGCTACACTATTTGCATAGCTGAAGTTGCATACCTTAGTTCGAACCCCCCTGCTAGTGTAGCCCAGACCTGAGAAAGCCTTTGCTGCTAAAATGTCACCTCTGAATGTGCTTAACTTGTATTTAGAACACTGTGAATTAAGTTGTCCTCTTCCCCTTTCATTACAGAAGTTGCCTGTTTATTGTCCTGCATGTAGCCTTACAAGTGGCAGTTTATGGTGAATACACTTGGGAAGTATTTGGCTACTGCCAAGAGCTGGAGTTCAGCATTCATTACCTTCTGCTGCCGTATTTGTTCCTGGCTGTGAATATGGGATTTTTCATTGTGTGCTCTGTGACCAACCCTGGTAAGTTCATATTTATTTTGAATTGTTGACTTCCTTGGGCAATTGTCATTTCACTTTTGACCTAATGCTTTTTCCCACCACCCAAGGTATTCTGTAATTGCCCAGAAATGCTGTGTGTGTCAAGCCTAATTGATAATTTGTTCCATTGGATAGTAGATAAGAAATGGCTCCAATGAATCCCATTTCTTTAACACTCCAAATAAGAAGTGCTGAAATGTACTCTCTGCACTTGCCCTGGGGGAAAAAAAAAAGAGAGAGAAAAAACAGCTGTGCATTGGTTTTTTTTAAATAACACTTTGCCATAATTAGCTCTTAATAAGGAAGAAAGTGGCCTAATTGCTTTTGGTGTATTTTAGTAACTCGATCCAAAGGCAGGAATATTCATGTTTACCACACAGTGTATTTCTGTATAACAAGCAGATATTGTGGTTAAATCAAAGGAGTTGGGAGTCCCAACAGAAGACTGGATTTTTATTCATGGCTCTGTCACTCACTAATTTACTTTGCAACCTTCGTCAAATCATCTCACCTCTCTGTTTAAGTCCTCATCCGCCAGTCACTGCTCTGTTGTTAGTTGCTGCTGTTTGTATAGATTGGCTTGGTTAGAGTGAGTGAGCCAGAAAGAGGTGCATACAAAGCCACAGAAGGGTAGAGTGAAGAAAAAGTCCTGGAAGAGTTTTGAAAACCAGGAAAGTATTTCTTGACCAGGCTTTGGAGATAAAAAGCCAGGGAAGATGATGTAGTTGTAGAGCATTCACCTGATTTCCAGAGCTCTAATGTCATCATTAGAGGGGGTGGGGGTAGTGATAGCTCAGCGGTTTGAGCATTGGCCTGCTAAACCCAGGTTTGTGAGTTCAGTCCTTGAGGGGGCCATTTAGGGATCTGGGGTAGAAATCTGTGGGTGAGATTGTGGCCTGCATTATGCAGGAGGTCAGACTAGATGATCCTAATGGTCCCTTCTGACCTTAATGTCTATGAATCATCACTGTTATTTCATTGGTGAACAAATTTCATAACCTTTGCTTTGATTTTACTGTTTTTAGAGGTTTGAGTCAGGTTAGAAACTTCAGTTTTCTGAGAATATATCTCTCTCTGCAAAGATGGTGTAACACCAAAATTGGGGAATAACACCAAAAATGGGCTTCTGTACTATTTCCACGCACTACAGGCATTGTAAGACTGTCGTCCCCTTTGAGATTCTGGCAACATAGGCAAACTGAAAGTGCATGAGCAGCCTCACACAGTGAGGCTTCTTGATTGAGAAGTTTGCTGCTATAGTGTTGTTTCTCTTATAGGTACAATAACACAATCAAATCAGGAGTCCTTTCTTAAGGCTTATGCATATGATGGAGTAATGTTTCAGAAAAGCACCATGTGTCCTACATGCAACGTGGAAAAGCCAGCCAGATCTAAACACTGCAGTAAGAGTCTTTATCCTTATGCTTCTCAGGGATATTAAAAAAACAAATTAACACCAGATTCATTTGCAATTCACCTGCCTTTAGCTTAGTTATCTGTCCAGTTTAATTATTGCAAAGAATTGTTAGAATTATAGCTCATTTTCAGGGAGATCTCAAACCAAGTTTCAGCAACATATCTATGCTGCCTTTAAATTACTCTTCTCAGAATATTAGCCTGGAGGCCATATCTTGGTTAGTTTCAGGGAATAAATTGCAAAGCAACCTTTTAGCCTAGGTTTGGAATTTTGCTTCATACAAAGGAAAACTGGCTAGTCAAGTTGGATCCTGACATGGAAAAGCTGTTGACCATCTGAAGGTAAAATTAAAAGCTTTTACCTGCCCAGATCTGAGCTCAGGGTTCTGTGTTTCTGTTGTTATATTTGACATCCCTATCACTTAAAATGAAGCAGAGAACTGTACACTCTACCTTCCAAATGATACTTTAGGTAGCACTAACAGGAGAAACCTTGGTCCCTGGGATCCAGCCTTGACTGGTGAGTAAAAGAGGAACTGTTTTGTTTCAATGCCTGTTAATTTTTAAACATTATGTTTCTCTTGCTGATTTCTAACCTGAAATGATCGTATTTGCTTAATCATTAAAAGCCATACACAGTGGTAACAAAAGAGGATGAAACATTTCATTTACCATTAATGGTAACAAAGGTCTTTGACAAATGTTCCTTGGCTCCTCTCCTATGAATCTTCTGGTCATAAAAGATTCCTTAAGAAATAAAAATTCTGGATATATTCCTACAAACCACACCGTATGCTTCGGCGCACACGTCTACTAATCACATGTGATCAGACACACACAGAGGTATTCTCATGTCTTAATGGCAAATGCTGGTCATGTTTCTGTATTTCCTTTGGGGAAAAAAATAAACTAAGCTTCATAAAAAAATCTCATTGGTCATTTAAAAGCCAAATGATTGTGCTATCTTGTGTTTAATTTTTGATCAGGTATATGTAACAATTGCGTACATCGTTTTGATCACCACTGTGTATGGGTCAACAATTGCATTGGTGCCTTCAATACAAGATATTTTCTCATTTACCTCTTCACTCTGAGTGCCATGGCTGCAGACCTTGCAATCGTAACAGCAGCATTTCTAATCCAAGTAGTGCTGCTATCAAATATGATGCTTGGAAGTTACACTGATGATCAGGGACAAGAACATGCAGTTGACATTCTCTTTCTCACTCAGGTAAGCTCACTGTAATGTCTGAGTTTTAACCGACTTCTGGGTTTGTAGCCTGAACAAAGTTGTTTTTAAGTCTCATCTCTTAAGAATCTTGCAGTTGGTCCAGCGGTTCTGTTGTTTTGTGCGAGGAGCAAGCCATTATAGTGAACCCCTTGTAGTGAACCCACTTTTGCTGCTCTAATTAGAGGCACAATCATTCCAAGGAACTTAAAAATATTGTAGAATGTCAGTTTCTTCAGTTTCCAGTCTCCATCTCCAAACCAGTTATATCCAATATAAATCTTTGATCTCTTTAGAAATAACCTTATAAACATCAGTTACCATGTACTGTACTAACATGTTTTTAAAGTAGTTCACAATCTTCTTTACTGTTTGAGATGTCGTTTGGAAGAGATGTTTAATTTCTATTGGCCCAGAGAGGTCTTGGTTTAAGATCTCTGGATGTGTGTTCTCTCTCTCTCTCTCTCTCACCCCCCCCCCCCCCATCATCCTAGAATTCAGAGACATTAATTTGTTTGTGAAGTATCTTCACAACTGCTATATGTGGGATTTTAATCCAGAAAATGTCTTAACTAACACGAAAGCTGTGACCATAAATCACCAAAATCCAATAAATTCGTTACCCAGGTGTCACTATTAAGATCTTCTGTAGCCATATTTTTTTATTTTTAGTGTGTAGATCACCCACACAGTCCTGTGTTCAGTATGCAAATTTAGAAGCTTGAGTGTCCCTTCATAAACACATTCTCTGAGGAAATAAGTTCCTGAAAATCTTTGATTTTACTAAAGGTTTCATATAGGATTCACCATATCTGAGCTGGTTACACTGTGATTAATAGAGCAAAATCAAAATGTTTTAAAATGGGACTTTATACATTATGACTTCAAAATAAATTACTATTTTATCTGTCTTTGCAGCACCTGTTCCTGACGTTTCCTAGAATTGTCTTCATGCTTGGTTTTGTTATTGTCCTGTCTCTGGTGCTGGGAGCTTATAGTTGTTTCATTCTGTACCTGGCCCTGACTAACCAAACATCCAATGAATGGTATAAATCTAGAAGATATGAATGTTCTTGCTGTCAGGCATTGCAGCCCCATGACAGGCATATTGTTTACAGAAATGTTTATTCTCAAGGAGTTTGGGTCAATTTAAAGGAAATCTTTAAACCTCCTACAAGTTCAGAAAAAAAGAAAAAAACATGAGGAAATAATTACATATTTTCTTATCTATATTTATTTTTTAAACTTTTCCTGAAGGATTTAACTCCAGGAAGAGCTTTTTGCCAGCACCAAGGACTCTTGAAATGATACTGTGCTTTTCATTAAGTGCTGTGGCTAAAAAGATTTCTTTTTCTAAATGACTCAATTGTAAAATATATTTTTATAACGCTGATCATTCTGTGGTGTTTGCCGAACTTCTAGAATGAATGTGCTAGTTACTAACATTGGGAACTAAGGCCATGGCTTGTAGACCTCTTTAGAAAATACCTTCTTTGGATGTCATAGCTCAATATTTCTTAAGGTTTTCTATCAGTACATTCTTTGGTGTTCAAACAAATATCCTGTACTTGAATTGGCTAACCAGCTTCCATATATAGTAAGCATATTCAGCAGGAAACTCCACATCTTGTATCTAATATTTTTGTTGTAATGAGGAACTGCATGGAAGCATTTTAGCACATGAATGTATAAGTCCTCAGGAAGCCATTTCAAGGTATCTTAAAGTGAACAGATCGTGACTCTGCTAATTAGGTCTTAAATCTTAGTGTATGGTTTCAGCACATCTACATGAATGTATCCAATATTATATTACAGCTCTTTTTGGATTTACATATTATCTAGATCTTGCTTCCCTGGGAAGGCAGTGGCTCTTGTATGGCTGCATTATGTGATTGTTGAGAGAGAAGTTTAGGCTGGGATCACACTATTGCTGTTTCTACTTCATCTTTGAGGAATTAAAAAAAAATTGTATTCTGTATTTGCTTAGATGCTGACAATTGTTTAATTTCATGACCTTGAAATTAATTCTCTTTACACATCACCAGTGTGGGTTTTACAATTAATAAGAAGCTGTGAGAATGGTCTCCTTTGGCTTAATAAGCCAAATGTTTCCCTGACTGTACTTGTGAAGGATACCTACTGTGAAGTAGGTCTGTAATTTGTAGAAAGTGGACTGTGTCCCTGTAAAACTATCCAATTTTCCTAAGATGGGTGCTGGTTTATCATGGAAGTTCTTTAGCCATTTTTGTGTGTGTACAAGGAGTCCTGCCCCGCCCCCTTCCCAGAGACCCCAGCAGCCCATCCCCTCCCTCAGGCTGTGCTGCAGGTATTCAGCTCTCGCTGGGATCCAGGGCTGCTCTTATATGCTCCACTGCTTCCTGTCTGTCCCAGCTCCCAGCACAGTATGGTGCCCCATGCAACTGCCTATGGCTATGGATGGTCTTGTAAGGTACCTACAACCATGAGGTCCTACAGTAAAAGGAATACTGGTAAATCCTTTAAGTTACTTTCACCCCTAACTGTAGGGTGCAGAATGTTAAGCTAATGCTGTGAAGAGAAATGAATTGCCCTGGGGGAGGAATGAATAAAACAGGAGGTGGCCTTCTGAAGCCCTAGTTTTGTTTGAAAACTCAAGCCCATGAGGGATGTGCCATGCAGACTTCAGGCACTAAGTTGAAGCCAAGTTCAAATCACCTTCAGTGAGGATTTTTTTAAAGTTGTATGTTTGGGGAATAGGAGGGAGAATGTTCCCTTCTCCTTTCAGAGATTCTTCATGGTGGTTTTTGGTGATCAGTTCACTAGAGGAGAAATACTGGAGCCATAAAGAACTTTAAATATTTTATTTTTTAAAAAAATGTATTCTATTTACACTCTGCAAGTAAAAATCTATATAGGGTTAAAAAATCATGTACAGTATGGCTTTACCCATGAAGAGGCTAGCTCTGAGTAGCCACCTGTGGAGCATTGCAAGGATATGATGCATTCTTTCAGAGATCTCTGTATAAAAAGGGCTATTGTCTGTGATAGAGAAACCTACAATACTATGCCTTATGAGGATTAAAGTAGTGTGGTTGGAAGGCATGAAACCACAGCCTTTCATCAGTGGTAAATTCTCCCGGTTATTAATCTGGTTCTTCTCTGTTTAAGACTTAAATACTAGAACACTACTGTCCAATGGTCTGAGGTAAATGCTTTGCAAAGGATATTCCTTTATTGGAGGCAGCGGTACAAAAAGTTAGACCGTGAATTAAGACTATTAGTCACTTTTTGCACCTTAAAGCTAGGCAGAGGTCTTTGATACTGGTATTTCCATTTTAAAATAAAAAAATGTATAATGTCCTACTTTATACCACTTTCAGTTTATAAAGTATTGCCTTATTTTTAACAAGAGCGCCTCTCTTGCTCCCCAAGCAACTGGACTAGCAAGTTTTAGTGCTGATTGAGCTTGTTTCCTGCCCTGGTGAAAAACACTTAACTCCAAGGCAGTGGTGGGCAACCTGGCCAATGGGATCTGCGGGAAGCCTCTGAGACACGCTGGCTGCCAACTGTGAACACTCGGCCACTGGGAGCTGTGGGCAGCCCTGCCTATGGACAGTCAATGTAAATAAACTGTCTCATCCCCTGCCAGGTGCCCACCATTGATCTAAGGTCTGCCAGTTACCCTGCATTAGCCCCTAGACAATGACTGTCTGAACTTCCACTTCCCCTTCCTGGGAGGCTATAACAAATTCTCCTACTTGCTCCATTATTTCAATATCCTCTGATGCAACCATTGTCACAGTTGCTTCCTCTGTCTCAATGCTACCCTCTGTTGTCAGTACAGCTCCTTCTCCAATAGCTGAAGCCAGCGTCATAGCAACTTGCTCTGTAAGACTTTCTGGTGTTGCTATGGTGATAGTGTCTGCAGCATCAGTAGTTACTTCAGAGTTTTCTGCCACTGTAACGTTCTGCACGATGATCTGGTGGCCAGAGTTTGCTTGATTTACTATTTGCTGAACAACCTTCATGATGTGACTGTCAACCTAAGTTAAGAAAACATTAATTTATCATTAATAATCCAGACAATTCTTCTTGTTCAGTGTATTGATTACTACTGCCCAGCTACAACTGTAACTGCAGCCTAGTAGCTTTTTAGTGAGGTAATACAAACAATTTAAATAAGTTCAGATGAATTCAAATGTTGATTGAAGGGATGGCATCTTAGCGAGTGAGATAGCTGGAGTCCTTCACTTATCTCTCTAAAGACCTGCTGGTATTTGAGGAGGAAGAAGCAGTTTGTATAATGAAGCCCAAGTTATTTTTAACAACTATTTAAAACAAACATAGGGTTGTCACACATTCTAGGTTCTCAAATACCAGAGTGATAGCCTCAGTGTAAGAACTTAGATGACCCACAATTTGTTATGATGTGTCCAGCAGGAGACTAGCCAGCCTCTCACTTTAACTTTGCAGTTCCAACCAGAGAGTTGAACCAAACCTGAACACTGGTTCAGAGGTTTTTTGACTGAACTGGAACTGAACCCCAAACCCTGCCCCCAGAACTGGTAGCTTGTTCCAAACAGATTCAGTAATCAAATGCTGAGGGATGTCTCTATAGTCTTTTGGGAGTGCTGAGGATGGGTATGCCTCTCTGCTCCAACCCTAGAGAGGGGGGTGGGAAAGAGACACACTCCACTTCCCAGGAAGTCATTTGAAGAGAAGAATGGGAGAGAAGGGTTCTGGGTACTGGTAGTTCTGGCTGTTATGCCTAGATAGGACTAGTCTTGAAAAAGAACATCTTCCAGAACACCTCAATCACCTTCTGCTCAGTGCTTGTTCCTCCTATGCAGGTCAACAGAGGATGCTTTCTGCCCTGAAATTCATTTTGTACATAACATAAGAGCAGCCATACTGGGTCAGACCAATGGTCCATCTAGCCGAGTATCCTGTCTTCCAGTAATGCCAGGTGCTCCAGAGGGAATGAACAGAACAGGGAATCAAGTGATCCATCCCCTTTTGCTTAGTCCCAGCTTCTGTCACCTTAACAGTCAAATGATTGACATAAGTCTGGAGGATGTTGTACTAATGAGTGCAAATAACTTGTTTAAAAACTTTCCACAGTGAAAAATACTTCATTGTATTATTTTGCTAGGAATTAGTGCAAGCATAAGTGTGAGACATTAACTTACAGGAACATCTGAACTGTTTAGTGAACCATCATTTCAGGTTAGTGTTTGAACTGGAACCGAACTGCAGAGTTAAGAAATGTTAACAGTTCCAACCAGAATTGAATCAAATGTAACCATTTGACTCCTTCATTCCATCTACAATTTTCTATATTTTTAGTACACTTGCTGGCATTCTTGAGAACAGTAAGTTTCACAAAGTTCTTATGGTATTAATGTGAAGTCCCCACTTACCCATTACGTACACGATTTTGTGCTGTGCCATAAAGCCCAGTCTGCAAAACTACATGGGGGATGGATTTTTTTTTTTTTTTTTTTTTTTTTTTTTGCAGGGTGAGGGGTGTGCTAGCTGGGTTTTGGTATACTTAGTGTAGCTTTCAGGCACTGTATGTTGTTAACAGTGGGTAATGGACAGCAAGGTCTGAAAGTAGTAGTATAAGCAGCAGCCTACCTCATGTCTTGTTCCCTCTATTATTTCAGTAGCTTCACTGGTCTCCATTTCTTCAGTAGCAGTCTGGAAAGAGACAAAAGATTGCTAACAAATACTATAATGGATCCTGTTTGTGAGAAGCTCCACAAGAGGAGTACGGGATCCCTCCCGCAACATTCTCCCTCTGCTGCTATGACCTGTCTTTCTCAAGGAGGCAGCTGTATGTAGTTCCCTCCAGGCCCTATTAACACGAGTTACTCAGAAGAGATGTTGGGTGTGCCCCTCTTAGCAGAGATTCAGCATCCTTTCGCCATAGCACCCTGTGGACTGATGGACTCATCTCCCCTATTTATTGCATTAGATGAGCAATGCACAGAATTGTGCAGGCATTTAGTTACAGTACAGGTTTCAGTGGAACACAAGCCCTTCTTCCCATCTGCCCTTCTTTATCCACTTGTTACTGCCAGCCTGGCATAGTGGCTTATTACCTCAATGATGTATTCCTGAGTATCTGCTACCACTGAAGAAAATTCTACTAGAACAGTATGAGGGTCTTCAGAAATAACTGTTGCTGCTAAATTGTCAGCTGATTGACTTTCCTCGGAAACCATCACTTCTTCAACCTCTTTCAATGCAAGAAGGCAGCCACCTGAATGATATTTCAGGAATGTCAGGAGAAACAAGGATTTTCACACCCAGAATCAAATGCTAGGTCCCACCTAATGAGACACTTTTTATGGGATACTGCTGGGTAGAAGTTAGCAGCAATTATCCCTTTGCTATTTTAATCCCTGTGCTACTGGGAGGCAGGTGAACTTGCATTAGTTTATGAAGACACCTGTTTTTTCTGGCCTCACCTAAAGCCTTGAAGAATGTAACAATTACAGGACAAAATAGCCAAACCCATCTTGTGAGATTCAGAGTGGAATCTGCATAGGAGAGAGACACTCTCCCCTTCCAAACATTGCATTTTACAGATCATGGAAGCTAGAATTTGAAACAGATAGCTCACAGTGTTTTTCCTGTCAGACTTAATACAATGAATTTGAATTCACTGATTTCCACTTTTAGTTATTCTGCTATCCATAAACCAGTTCTCTTGCTGATCAGTGTTGCTTTTGGTTGGAAGAGTGAATCTAGAAGGGATTCGTTTAGTAGTTTAAAGAAATGTTGCATCTTTTGATGCCACTCAACTGCAGGTAAACAATCAACAGCTTATGGGAAAGGCAGACAGAGCCCATTCAAACAAGACTGGTCTATCGGCCATTGAATTTGCTTAGTGTGATATGAGAAGTTTACTGTTACATGGATTCATACAAAATGATCACTAAGATTCAGCCATAGCAGGGCAGGTGGCCCAATGAAACCACAAGAGAATCCCACCATAGATACATAGATAGATACCTCCCTATCTCACCTTTGGTTTTTAAGTGCCTGTTAAGAGTGCCATGCTCTGCAAACCCACGTCCACACTTGTAACATTTGTATGGCTTTTCGCCTGTGTGGTGACGGATGTGACGAACTAACGAGCCCTTCTCCCGAAAGCCCCGGTTGCAGAACTGGCAGATGTAGGGTTTCTCTTCCAAGTGAGTACGGAAATGAACCTGCTGGGCATTCTGCAGCAGAAAGCGGATACAGGGGAAGAATGAATGATAGGAACAAGCCACTTAAACAACTTTTCACAGGGAGTATTATAGTTCTGACTTGGAACAGACACCCCTTTGAGGTTTTCCTCTCCAGCAAGGCAGGAATATTCTTCTGCCACAGGTACTGAACAGATTATTCCTGAACAAGGAAACAACTCCCCCTATTACCCTACTTAGGGATGAACTGCAAGGCCAATATATCTAATGGTAGAGTCCAGGATCCTTTAGTTCTGCTGGAACAGCTAAAGATTGCTAACTAAAATAACACAGACCAAAACTGCATTCCCTACAGTGCATTAGGAGTCAGACAGTGGTCCAGTGGGCTAACTGCAGCCTATACCAAGCACTTAAGAAGTAACTGCCTCATACTGTTTCTGAAGGTAAACTTCATTCCCCAGAGGTGAGTAGCTCATGCTTGTACATAGCAACTGATCTCTTAACTGTCATATTTGGCAAAGAAAAAGTCAGTTCACATAGCGACTAATTTTTTTTTCACCAACCTGCTAAGCTATTTGCCTTACCAATCCCCTGTGGCACAGGCTGTCCATCCAGAACAGGAGGGAATTTTCTCCAATGTTTGGTTCTTACCCTTCACTTTAAGCCCTTCATTCTTGTATTGCTGAATCTTAAAACCATTTCACATTTTTAAGTGTTTGTCAGTTCCCCATTAGACAAAGCCTGTTAACTTTCCACAGAGCATGACTTTGGGGAGCAAAGATCTGCAGGCAAGAGAGTTTTGAAAAAAGAGGCACCTACCTTTGTTTTGTATCTCTTGCCACACTTTGGACAGGAATATGGCCGCTCATCTGAGTGTACCCTTTTATGTCCCTTCACATGTGCGATGGTCTTGTAGAGCTTGCCGCACTCACCACAACGGAAGCGCCGCTCATTGACATGCACTTCTTGGTGCTTTTTCAACAAGTAGCCTTTCATGAACTCTTTACCACACTCCTCGCATTTAAACACTTTGTAACCTAGAGGGAGACGCATCTTAGACCACAGGCAACAGCAGCACAAGGAAATTCTGAAATCGTTATTGCACTAAAATAACAACGTTATTATAGCATGTCTGACTAGAGGGTTTAGATGGCACAGGGGAGTTAATGTAAGATGATGTGATACTTCTCCCTTTCAGAGCACTGGTTCTAATCAAGATCAGATTGATAATGGCTCCACTGGTACTATCTAATGGCTATTTTGTGTCTTACATAAAGCAGGTCTTGTCTAAAACCAGTTCCCACTCTCTGCCCACATCAGAGATCACCACAATTTGCAACTGTCGGCAGCATCAGAGCCAAGAGGACTGCTATCCATCTGTCCCCCCATCTTTAATAGCAATCCCTCCACCGGAAGGCAACGTGCATGAATGTAGCGAGAGCATTTCTCCTGCTAACTGTACTATACTTTTTATGTGGCTAAAATGAAAGACTTTATACAGAAGGCCATTCTTGTACTTTTCTTGGAGTCTAGTGGGGAAGAGGGGGAATGATTTTTCCAATAAAAGCATTAACCAATGGATAATAAATATGGTATCTTCTCCATTCTCTCATAATTCTATTAGATGTCTATTCATTGCAGGATCCAGCTCAAAATTGTACTTGTTTGCTTTTAAAGCAAGTCAAGGAGCTGTTCCAGCCACTCACAGATCTGGTCTCTCTTCAATCTTTTCCCTGCTCATGTAGAATCCAGCTCTCATGTTCCTTCCACACAAACTTCCCCTCACTGGGGCAAGAGCCTTCACCTCTGCAGCTCCTGAAATATGGAGCTGCTTTTGCATTTTTTAACCTAGACTTTACATCACTTTCAGATCTCAGGAGAAGTCTCTTAATTGTTCTGACCTTCATTTCTCTATTAGTGTCTTAAACGCCAATTGAACGTGCATGTAGTTGTGGGATAAAGTTTGCACAACACATGCTACACAAACAGTTCAGATATATACATTTTAGAGAACAGCATTTGCAAGTTGGCTTACCTAAATGACCTTTGATGTGTATTTCAAGGGAAGCAG
This sequence comes from Dermatemys mawii, assembly GCA_007922305.1. Lineage (NCBI taxonomy): Eukaryota > Metazoa > Chordata > Testudines > Dermatemydidae > Dermatemys > Dermatemys mawii. The sequence goes on from ML677381.1 coordinate 2,607,809, forward strand.
ACCCACTGAAGACTTCACTACAGTGAGGGCAGACATAACTTTTGTATCCGTTTGTTTCTGTATCTGTCTATTGAAATTAAATATAATATAAGTGCCTTTTCCATATGCTATGTGGAATCAATATTCATAATCAAAATTCATAGCTAAATGCACTTTGATTTAAAGACAAGAAAAATCAAGTTATCAAAGTAGTAGATGGTACTGACACTGCAAGTTCTAATGCACAAAAAAAATATACATTCTCTGCTGGCCACTATGCTGATACATAATGCACAAATATTAGAAGCATAGATACACTGAAGCTAATGTCTAAGGTGATCACATGTGATTCCCAACAGCCCATGTATTTCCTATAGAAAAGGAAAATGTAAGCTAATTGATAAAAGTGCATGATGCAAACATACAGTCTCTACTTGCTCTACTTCAACACACTGTTCCCCACACTGCTCTTCTTCCGCTTCCATCTCTTCATTTTCTAGTTCTTCTGTAGCAGCCACAGCAGGTTCATCTGATTTTTGCATCTCCTCCACAGTGACCTTTTCTATCACAATCCCAGAATTCCTCATGGCCTGCCTCAGCAAGTTCTCATTGTTCACTTCCCATTCACATGGTAGTTCCTCGTGATTTGATGGCTAAAGAAAGTCAAATAGATAAGAACAGCAGATGTGAAGTCAGCCTTTTAGACAACAGAAGTGTGTGTATTCCAGTGCTTGTCACTAGGGTGACTGGTTCTGTGATCTCAGAGACCATAAAGCAAGAGATGTGTCTGCTTCAGAGAAGTAATAGAGCTTGAGAAACTACAGCTGAAGGGATACTATCCAGCCCTTCACTTGAAGTCTATCGTCAGGGAGTGGCCATAAAATACAGCCATTTTTGGTCACTCAAATGTATACTAGGTATCACTGATCCCATACAGATACATGACAGATCACTTTTTTAATTTTACAAACAGAGACTCCACTACCAGATGCTCTAGTATGGCCTTTTCAGGTAACCAACACAACTATTTGTTCTCTCTGAACATGCAGGCTGTTTTCCTATGCTCTTTTGAGATCAGTTTCACAGCATGGGCAGGGAAAGCATCCTCACCCTTATTTACACCTGGCTTATTAGCTTCTTTTAAGTTTCATATTCTCATCAAAGTTAAGATGTAAATAAAGAAGACATTAGTAGCACCACAGACTTGTTTCTCCCCAAGCAAGAGGATATATTGACAACCAGATACCCTACCATTCTCAGTCATGTAAAGAACTAGTCAACAGCATGAGCTGCCATTATTTTCAAAGGAGTTTAGAATGTTTGCCATCTAGTGTTGGAACTGAAGTTCTACAGGAACATAATTAAAATTAGTCTATATGAGCCCTGTGCAGACCTTCCTGAGTAAGTCCTCTTTAGATTCCTCTCCTGTCAAGTGTGTCCTTAGGACTGATGGTAGAGGGAATTTGAATAATTCTGCCTTCCAACCCTATGTTATCTGACCTCTGGAAGGAGACTATTTCACCAAGTTTCCTTATCGGGAATTCACTGATCATCTGGCTAAGATCCACACCAGAGTCTCAGTGCAGAGAACCCAGGCAGCTGCTGTGGCAACTACTTAAAATGTTTTTGTACAAAAAGTGGGGGAAAATTTCAACAGCCCTGGCCAAAGAATAGCAATTCTGCTTTTTTGCATAAAAATATATGAAAAGTATCCAACAGACACAAAGACTCACCTCTTGACCCAAGGATTTGGTATCAACAACAGGAAGCTCCTGCATTTGGACATGGACTTCATGTAGGACATTGCCTTTTGCATCTGTTAATAGGTGAATCACAGGAGTCTCAATGGAGTCACTTGCTATAGGTGAAACAGTCTCTGTGTTTGAACTGCAGGATTCTTCAAGAAAAGAAGCACAGGATTAAACAACCACTTTAGTTCTGAGTGTAAAGCTAAACCCTATTTACAGTCACTTGACTTACTTCTACTTCAGTGTATCTAGAAATATTAACCTCTAGCTGAAGGACTGTTCTTTGCATTTACCATGTGTAATCCTTTTCAAGCATTGTTCCATACAGTGACATCCATCATTTTGTAGATAGATAAATTTCAACACTGATTTCCATGTTACTTGTGATTATAATGTCTTAGTGCCAGATTCTCAAATCTTCAATCTGTGATCCATATTTACTCATCCATGGCATGCCTATGTCCATGTGCACTCTGGATTGATAGGCTGGCTACCTGTCCAGAGGTAGTAGTTTCTTTCTAAAGAATGGGAGCCAGATGTCACACCACATATTATATATATATGTAAAAAATATGGAGGAAAATAATGTAATCTGAATGCCAGGAATGTCATGTGACCTACACTGTTTGTGTTGCATGACACGCATTTGCAATATCACTGACCTGCTGGCAATTCATCTTTGCTAACAACTATTTCCTTGCTCATGCTGAAACGGATTTTTTCGGTGCAAGGTGTCAAAGATTTCAGATGCCGTGTCAAAGCTCCTGATTCCCTGAAGCTTTTTCCACACTTCTTGCATTTGTAAGGTCGCTCATCTTGATAAAGTAAGAGAAAGCATGAATCCTAACATAAAACAAATTCTATTAACTCCATCCAAGAATTTTCACTTGATCAAACATACTTCTAATACAGAACTTCCCAACCTTCTGGAGCAAGTGTAGTTGCCTGTGCGCACTACCTTCCATCCAATTACATGCACTATCTGCAATGGCAAGAATTTTTGAAACTGGGCTTCTGAGCAGCTCCAACACCATGGGATTTAGACTGCACTCAGCCCAGTGCAAGGTGGAGAACATTTCAGCTACTAATTTAAGGCAATATGGAAGAGCCAAGAACACTCCAATCCAGCAGTTAGGAACCACTATAAGATCGAATTGCATGGAGAAGAATGGTTGGCGCCTTATGCTCCACTAGGAGCGAAGAGGACTAACTAATACTAAAACAGACAGCATCTTACCTGTGTGACGCCGGTGGTGTCGAATGAGAGACCCCTTTGTCCTAAATGATGTTCCACATAATTTACATTCATAGTCCTTCCTGCTACTATGAGTGATCATGTGAGCTTTAAGGATACTGGCCTAGAAAATTAGTTGATTTTAAAAACATTGGTAGAAATAGTCCTTTATTAATTGTTTTACATTTCAACAAATCAAAGACATTCAAGAACACTCACACTATTAATAAAAATATATAAACTGTATAACTGCTAGAATGTGTTCAGAAAAAACACAAAGCCATTACCAGGATTAAAGAAGTGCTTGTAACATTAAATTTACAAGTGCAGATAATAGACATGTTGGAATCCAGCCTAATGTAAAACTATAAGTTATATAGGCCTTCCTGCTTCTGGGCTTAAGCCAGTTACTACAGTTAAGAAGCAGCTTCCCCTGCAGATTATTCCATGATTGTCCATTATAGAAGTTTCACACTTTCCTCACTGGCCACTATCAGAGACAGGGTACCAGATAAAGATAATGGTCCACTGATATGAGCTAGTATGGCAATTCCTTTGTAGACTGTAATTAAAGCTTTATCATGAATGTCCAATTTGACTGACTGACACTAGTTTTGAAATGAGGTCAATCTCCAAAGAAGCTTACATAGTAGGAAATGAGTTTTCTATCAAGTCTGAAAAGATCATGATGCACAACTGTCCTACAAGATTTGATAATATGAACATTACTAAAGTAGATTGCAAGCTACCAGCTCCATAACTTACTGTTTTAAACGTCTTGTGGCATAACTCACACACGTATCGACCTTCTTTATTAACCAGCAGCTTAACCCTGATCAGCTCTGTGGAGCCATCTTGTTCCATGTCATTGGGGCTGCCCTGCCCTTCAGTGATCTCACCATCAATTTGGCCATTTGAGTTTTCAAAAACATGTTCTCCTGTGACAATGACTTCTTTCATGTGACCACTACCTGGGAAAATGACATGAAGACAGCTACGTTCTTTACATAACACAAGTTCACATGACTCAATGGATTCAATCTTTTAGGGTATCGAGTAGTGGAAAGAAAAGAGAAGCAGGTGACTAAATGAATGGTATATGCCAAAATCTATAGTGACCGATTAGGGAACTCTTTATAGCATTTTCAAAGTCATGCTAAAGGTGGAGCTCAGGCTGGATAGTCTTTGAAGTGGAGTTTTAAATCCAAATAAAATACATAATAAATATACTCAAATTAGAGTTGAAACAGTGCCTTGCAGGATTTCCACTCATCATGGTAGTTGCTCCCTCCTTGGTTCTACCAACCCCAGAGCTCAGGAGCTGTACACAGATCCCTATGTGACAGTTTTGACACACATTGTCTCAACCAGACTAGTTAACAAGGCCTTCTTTAATCTGCAACTCTGACAAGGATGTCATCTCACATAACCTTTCAAAGTAAATGCCACAATCACTTGAATTGGAAGGGACCTGTAACTAGGTTGACTGGTCAATTTCCCTGCAGCATGGATTTATTTTGTACAGAAAATAGGCAATACAGTGCAAGCCAAAATCAGTTACACTGCGGAAACACTAAAACAAAAAGTTGTATATCTGCCAAACCACATTACAGGGATGCAGTGATTATGGACCAATTGAAAAACTAACAGGTAAAGAGCTCATTTCAAACCTTCTAACAGGATACAGCTTTAACAGAAAAAAGTATTTTGTAATTTATGTTTCCTTTAAAGGACCTATCAGTTTACTAAAATGAACACATGCAGAAATGAATAATGGAAGTAAGGTTTCAGAAACATTAAACTCTTTATTTTAACAAGAGAAAATATTTCCATTACTAATTATTATGGACATTGATTTATAATTTCATGTGACTTCATCTGAACTAAAATATAAAATTCTGTTGAGAAACCATCTTCAGTTGCAGAGTTACCACCACCACACAAGGATCTACATACACAAGTTTATTCAATTACAATTTTTGCCTCCATTTTAGAATTCACTCCAGAAGATCCAAGCTATTTCTAAAATAGTCAAGGTCATTTTTGTGATATACTAGTGAACTTCTATCCACAAAACTTCTTTAGGAAGTGTACACATAGCAATTTTCAGTCCAGAAGATGTCTGGTATTAAAGTTAACTCCCTAAAAACTGGAATATGCAAAAGAAGCCATTAATTGAAAACTAGTATACCGTTTCATTGCTTAGAAAGCACCTAAAATCTGTTTCTCCTCATATGCACAATAGAGTGAAGCTACATCAACTGACAGCATACAGTTTTTTGAAATCAAATTCTTACAGAGCTAGTGAGTGCACAACTCAAATTTACAATGACTAACCTTTAGAGCAGGCCTGCACAACATGCGGCCCAAGGGCCACATGTGGCCCGCATGGGCTTACTGTGCAGCCCGCAGGGGGTGAGTAGGGGTGGGGCAAGCCAAGTGGCAGTGTGGGGGGAAGCAGATGGGGGCGGGGTGGGGGCGGGACTTTTCGGCCCACAGCTAGGTTTTTTGCAGTAATATGGCCCTCGCTGCTTTCTGAGTTGTGCAGGCCTGCTTTAGAGTAAGGAAACAGACTAAATGATAATAGATTACTAAAGTAATATCAGTTACATAAAGACCTTGCAACTTACCTACTATAGAAGATGCATTACTGATTTCTTCTGCTATTGAAGATGCTTCAACAACTATATGAGCAACAGTTATGGACTCCTCAACAGAAGGAACAACCTGCTGTAACAGATGTTTTAGTAGAAAAAGTTAAAATCATATCTTATGTTTGCCTATGTTAGATTATCGTTTTAATTATTTTGAGACATGGCTGTCACCTTTTGTACTTCTTGGCTAGGAAGACTCGTTGATGTGGCAGTAATGGCTTCTTGAGTTCGTTGACAGATCTTCTGTAATTTGTGTTGTACAAATTCTTCCAAAGAGGTGAACTCAGAATGGCAGCGACCACACTTGTGAACATCATCTTCATCTGCAATTTAAAATGTAAGAAATTATTAGATTTGGAAGTTAACATACACGGTGTTTGAGACTGTATGACAACAGCCCTTTGCCACCCAATCTACTAAATCTCCTACAATATAAAGAGAGGAAGTTGGAATTGGAGTGTGTAAGAATTAGGACTATTTCCATCCTATTAGATACATTTTTGCTCCTACAGCAGTATTTCCTTTTGAGGTCGGTAGAGGACTGTGATGTTAATTTCCTTAAGGGGCAACACTGGCATTTATGCATCACAGGGACATGGGCTCAATAGGTCACAGCCAGGCACAACAAGATAAGGGGCTCCATGATTTTGAAGCCAAGTTACATAAACACTTTGTGCAGTCTTGCAAAAGGGTCATGAACATTTACCAAAGCAGATGACAAAGCAGAAGATATTTTTTTAAAAAAAAGTCTAGTGACATGTTCCTTGCCCCCCCAAAAGTGGGGTTACTCATCCCAAGAGAATGAAAATTTACAAAGCTGCCTTACTACATAGCCCATTACAACATCTCCCTCAATCAGCACTAACCATCACTAAGTGCCTAAGAAACCTGAAGAGAAATAGGAAGCCTTAATCAGGAAATAAGGCCAAAGAGACAGCCTTTGGAAGACGACTTCTAGTGTCTAGAGAGCTACTTTCTAGGAACATAGCAATGGCCATACTGGGTCAGACCTGAGATCCATCTACTTAAGTATCCCATCCCCAGCTGTGGCCAGCATCAGATCCTTCAGTAGGGGATAAGAACCCCTCAGCAGGCAGAGGTAGAATAATCCTCTCCCCTCCCGCACGTTAGGTCTCAACCAGATTCCTACTAGTTAGAGATTAGTTTACCATGAAGCATGAGGTTTAATATCCCTTCCAAGTTTATTAGCTCATGTAACTCTGGATACTATCATTCATACAAATGTCCAGGGGTTTTTTTTTGAGCTTGCTAAATTCTTGGCCTCAACAATTTTGTGTTGCAATGACTATGCATTTCCTGAAAAAGGCTTCCTTCTTCAGTTTTGAATTAGCTGTTTTTAAAATATAATGGACAATTCTCTTGTCATGTTCTAGGACATGGAGAACTGAAGCTCCCTATTTGCCCCCAATAGAAGAACATTTCTCATTTTATCATATCCCCTCTTATCTCCTTTCTAAGGGAAATTGCCCCAATTTTTTCACTTCTTTGGATGAGGTTTTTTCCAGGCCCCTAATCATTTCCACCACCCTTTTCTGCATCCCCTCCAATTCCGCAACATCTTCTTGGCGATGGGTGACCAGCACTGCAGGCAATAATCCACAGGAGACCACACCACTGAATCAGGGAAAAGCGTCCTTTGGCGTCCTGGTCCCCATCCCACTCCCGCTGCAGCAGAACACCGTTTGGTATTTTTGGCCGCAGCTGCCCTGGTGAGTCCCAGTCCCGGCGCGGTGAATTCACACTCCGACACGGTGCGGGAGTAGTTCGGGCTCCTTCCACGTCCGTCACTTCGCATTCACCCACCGCGAACTCCCTTCGCCCGCTCCGCTCCCGGCCGACCTACACGACGGGGTCTCCTCTGCGAACTCCGCTCCCCGGCGGCTCCCCAGAGCCTGACCCGGGGCGCGGGGACGCTGGTGCGAACCACCGCCCCCATGAGGGGTCCGGAGCGGGAGCCCTCCCCGCCCCCCCTCAGCAGGCCGCTCTCCCCTCAGGCCCCGGCGAGGAAGTGGGCCCGCCCCAGGCCCGTTACCTTCCTCGCTGAAGGGCGCCGGGAGGCTGAGGACGGCGGTGGGGCCGGCGGGCGCCTGGGCCGGGCTGGAGGCGGCAGCCGCCGCCCCCTCCTGCTCCCCGGCCGCGGCTGCCGTAAGCCCCGCCGGCCCTGCGCTCGTTGCCATCACGGCCTCCATGTCGCAACGCGCCGCACCACCAAGATGGCGGCTTTACGGCCGTGTCGTCATAACAACGAGCCACAGGGAAGGGGCAGAGCAGAGATTCGGCAGGTAAGGGAGGGGGAGCAAGGAGCCTCGCTCTCACACACCACTCCTTTGACCCCTATGATCCCACACTGACCCCTGACCCTCCGTGCCCTTCATGAACCTGAGCTCTCAAGTGACCAGTTACCGCCAGATGCGACTAAGGGGCGAGACTCGGTTAGCCAATGGGCTGAGAAGAGGGCCTGTTCCAAAACCGGTTACCCAATGAGGTGTAGGGGCGTGGCTGAGGGCCCGATCACGCTAGGTTGCGGCACGATCGGATCCCCGCGCGACTTGACCAAGGTTATGGATTCTGTCACCCATTGGTGGGTGGGACTTCATGCCCGCTCCCCCAACGAGCAACGGCGTGGGCGGGGCTCCCCTTGCCAGTGTGCCGAATGGGCAGCAGCGTGGGCGGGACTCTCGAAGCGGCCGACCAATAGTCCGCGGCCTGGGCGGGGCCACGCGCGAGCGCGCGCGCCGGCCGGCGGGCCGGCTGTGGCGAGAGGGTCACCCAGTCAGACGATGGCGGAGGGCCTGGCGCGGCGGTGCCTGCGGCTGGAGCCGGCCGCGGCCCGGGAGGTGCTGGGCGCGGCCGACACGCTGCTGTTCGACTGCGACGGGGTGCTGTGGCGGGGCGACGCGGCGGTGGCGGGCGCGCCGGCCGTGCTGAGCCGCCTGCAGGCCCGGGCCAAGCGCCTCTGCTACGTGACCAACAACAGCAGCCGCACGCGGGACGCCTACGCCGAGAAGCTGCGGCGCCTGGGCTTCCCGCCGGCCGAGCCCCGCCAGGTCTTCGGCTCGGCCTACTGCGCCGCCCGCTACCTGCGCCAGGCGCTGCCGCCCGACGCCGCCGCCTACGTGCTGGGCAGCCCCGCCCTCAGCGCCGAGCTGCGGGCCGTCGGCGTCCCGCACCTGGGGCCCGGCCCCGCCGACCTGCCCGGGCCCGGCCCGGCGGACTGGAGCCGCGCGCCGCTGGACCCGGCCGTGCGCGCCGTGCTGGTGGGCTTCGACGAGCACTTCTGCTACGCCAAGCTGTGCCAGGCGCTGCGCTACCTGCTGCGGGGCGGCCCCGACTGCCTGCTGGTGGGCACCAACCGCGACCACCGCCTGCCGCTGGAGGGCGGCGCCGCCATCCCCGGTGCGTGCCTCGGGGCCCTGCCTCCTCTCCTCGTGAGAAGGGGGGCGCGGTGTGCCCCCTCAGGCCGCTCCCCCTGGCCGCGGCCTGCAGCGTGGAGCTCAGGAACTCCACCTCCGCCGATTTTTGTGGGCGCGTCTCTGCCTTACAAGAGGGATGCTCGGGGCTTGGAAATATCACCCCAAATATGTCCCCGTTCGGAGCTCAGTGCCAGGTCTGCGGCCCCCTGGGCTAGGCAATGCACTGGTTCTTGGGGTCACAGCTGTTGCACAGCTCCGGGCCCCATCTGCGGTCTCCTCAGCCAGCTGACGTGCTGTGGGGGCTGTCATGCAGCTCTCTGCCCCCATCCACAGCCCCCTTGGGTCACAGCTGTCACGTAACTCCATGCCCGTCTGCAGCCTCTTTGGGGGAGCAGTGTGGGGGTACCTGATGTCATATTTATTACATTTCTGCGCTCCATCCATAACCACCTTGACCAGGCCATGTGCTCTTGCCCTGGGCTGTCTCACAACTTCATGGAACTTCCAGCCTAATTCAGTACTGGAATGAGGAAAGGGCCATTCAGTGGTTCTTCATGTTCTTCTCCTAGAATATCAGGGTTGTCCAGATGACCTGAGGTCCCTCCCAGCCCTGATAGTCTATGATTCTTTGAACCTTTTGTGGGTACTACTTTAATTGTCCTTTTGCCCTGGCATGAGCTCCTTTGCTCTCCAGTCCATCCCCAAGTTACAGTAAGTGAAAAGTGCTTTTGTGAACAACGTGCTTCCTTTATTAGCATCCTGTTGCTTCTTATTTAGTTTCTTGACCCTTCTCTTTTTGTTGGGATATGATGGCAGTACCTATAGCTTTTATGATTTTATTCTTCAGTTGAATCTCCTCTGCTGTATTTTGTTAAAGAAAGTGTAGGAACATCTATGCAGCTTGTATATGGGGGTCTTGATGACACTACAAGATTTGGGGACAGGTGTCTTTCCTGCATACAGTCTACTGACTATGTAGAAACCAGCACTCTGATGGTGGGTGGTTGGGGACTACACTGGCTCCTGGCTCCATGGTTCAGGGCTGCCCTAGTGGAGTCTGGATCTGTTCGGGCCAGTGGTCCCAAGCAGCCTGATCTCTGTGGCTGAACATACAGGTTCAACAGGTAGAATTTTTCCAATTCCAGTCAGAGTAAATGAGACAGTCTACATTTAGAGTACTCTGGAATGTGAGAAGCTTGAGGGGTTTGGTCCCAGCTGACCCGTGGCATAATTTCCCTCTAAGTTGCGTGTCTGCGCAGCTGCCTATTAAGCCCTGTGCAGGGGCTCCTGGCTGCGGCTTGGGGAAGAGGGTGCCCCTGGCCCCAGTGCAGGTCTGCCATAGTGAGAAAGGGCTGGAGGGAATCTTCTCTCCCCACTACAGTCCCAGGGCAGCCTACACCCTGAATCCCTCATCCTCAGCCCCATCCCAGAGCCCACAACCCCAGTCAGAGCTCACGCACTCCAAACCCCTCAGCCCACCCCCGACATGAATTTTATCTGCACCAATCTGAAGGTGATGTGTCACACCCCACCTCCATATTGGTGCACATAAAATTTATTCTGCACATGGATGTAAAAAATTAGAGGGAACACTGCCTGTGGTCCCCATTTCACCTGTTCAGTCACAGAACTGGATTTTCTAGAAAAACCTGTGCTCTGCCCTCTGTTCAGTAACATGCAAGCATCCCCTTCTTTGCAGCTGACTGCAAGGGGATGCTTGCATGGGGATCTGGTGGAATGCAGGCACAGCATTGAGGTCTGTATGGCAGCAGTCACTGTGCATGGCTTCACTGACGGGGTAGCTTAGCAACCCCTCCTTAGTCATTGCAAATTAAAATAGTTTACAAAATGAGAGGGAGGGCTTGGACTTAATCTGCACCAGGCAAGCTGCCTCTTGCCCGTTATTAGATCTGTAATATTGTGGGGTTACACTTCTGAAATACCATGCCGTGCACCACCGGCTCATTTAGGTACCACTAGTCCTGTCCTATATTTCACTTAGCTTTTCTCTTCTGCCTTCAGGGACTGGCTGTCTTGTGAAAGCAGTGGAGATGGCAGCAGAACGTGAGGCATTCATCATAGGCAAGCCCAGCCGATACATTTTCGATTGTGTGGCGAGTGAGTTCAAGATCGAACCTGCTCGTACCATCATGGTGGGAGATCGCCTGGACACAGACATCCTTATGGGCAATAACTGTGGCCTCACCACCCTCTTGACTCTCACTGGAGTCACTACTCTGGAAGAAGTAAAAGGTCACCAGGAGAGTGACTGCTCTTCCAGGAAAAGCCTCGTTCCTGATTACTATGTTGATAGCATAGCTGACCTTCTTCCTGCACTTGAGGATTAAAATAGCAAAAACCTTCAAACTCCTGAAATGGTACCCATGTTAGTGAAGGGCAGTAGTTAATATCACCTCTGATTACTTTAACACACACAGTGTGACACTATTTATAATTGCAAACTGTTAGCTTTTAATCTTCAATTTGAGTCCTATGATAATTTTGTTTACAAATCTTATTTTTAAAATGCACTTTGAAATGAAGAGGGCATTATAGTGTCACCCTGTCTTGTTTTTTAAAGCCAACAAGTACATCCAAATGTTTGCAATATTAGGTGTCAGGGTATTGTTTTGCTGCACTGGGTTAAGGAAAATAGAATAGATTTTAAAAAACAAACCAATGTTGTGGTATGTTTTGATGGACAAACCGTAGCTCAGACTTGATTATTCAGGGAATTAACTCTTTGGGTATATAGCTGTCTAATGGCTCTCCTATGCTTGCACAGGCTGCCTCAGTTAGAATTTGGTCCCGTGCTGCATTCTTGATGCTTACTCAGATCCTGTTCTAGTCTATTGCAAGTGTAACTTCAGGGGAGAGCAATTCAAATATCTGTCCTGTATTTGATCATATAAATTGCAGTTGTGATACAAACTGGACTGGTTCTACATGCAAAGTATATTAATGGTATCTTCTGTATGTTGTATTTGTCCAAATATTGGATGTATATGTAAAGTATGTGTGGTTTATAAAGTAATTACCCTGACTGACACTAAATATATATCAGAAATGTTTTTAAAGTATACATTAAACATAATATATTGAGAATTTTATCTTATTTCCCAAAAGGAAGGATATGAGGAAAGGAAGGATATGAGGAATGTTCTTCACCCTTTATTAAGGATAAATTTTAAAAGGCACTTGCATACTAATGAGATAATGCAGTAAGTGTAATCACAGAACTGTCCTACATTATTACCATTTTCAAGAAAGAATTGTATCAACTGATTCTTTTTTTTTAAAAAAAAAAAAAGTCAGTTCTGATCATCCTTAGAATTCCCTAGTCCCTCAGTATCAAAACAAGTGTTAGCCTGGGCTCCTCCTTTGAGGTATCTGTAATAGTACACATGGTAAATCTTTTTTACATCCTGGGCTTATTGTGGGTGGAATAGTGGTTGAGTACTGGAACAGCATGGTGCTTCCTTTACATTTCTGATTTTAATATCTTCCTTCAGAGCTGGTGTGAGGCCTGACATCAGCTATTTGCCTAGGTAAGAATGAATGCTCAGGTTATTTTGCTTCGCATCTTTAAAATAGGCCTCCACATAGCTTTTGTTCTTGCTGCACTAACAGCCACAATGAATATTTTAAGCTTTAGTATTTAAAAAACTCAAGTAATGAGATATGCAAATTGTGTGTTCCGTTATTCCATAGAAGTTCTTTTGGTAATTGAAGGAGTATCTGTTTTAATTTCTTTCATTGTTCAGTCTGAACAAGTCTGGCAATGTATATTAGTGCTATTTCCTCGTATTCAAACACTTGAAACATGTAAATGTATCATCTTGTCCATACAGCAATAATTGTTCATAATATCTTTCAGTGTTACCAGGATATGAGCTGAAAAAAATCTTACAAAATAAATGTCAGCATTCATCTGTAACTCTGGAAGTGTGTAAGAGGCATGAGTCATATCTCTATCCTGTATTACGTCTCGTTTGTAAGCTTCAAAAGGCTTCAGGCTGAAATGCCTACGTGTCATGTAGAATTTGTTCTTGACACTAGTTATGTAGAATTGGACATAGTGGGCTTATTGCAGTTAGGGAAGACTTCAGATACAATATGTTCTTAGATTTATTTTCTAGACTTGTGCTTATCAAAATCTATAGAGATTCAAGAAAATATGTTAAGTAAAGGAGTAAATATTAGTGTGGTATTAAACCATATAACAGCTGCATATAATCCCTGATGAGAACTACACCTATACAATGGTACCATTACCTCTATTAATTCTGTCTTTCCCTAAGTATTGTGGAACTGTATTGGAGAAAGCATTTATTAAAGAGTCTCCATATACATTTTGTTGGAGTTGTCAATCCTATACTTGAATTTTACATTAAACATACAAACCTGTTTTTCCTCTGGCTTTTCTCATTGTTTCTGTGGTCTGTTCTGTGTTTACGTGTAATTTTACAACAAAATTAATTATTGCATCTAAAGAGGTGAAATATTGCATCTAACGGGATGTTATATTGCTAACTCTAATTTTTAGAACTAATATTCACTCAATCTTATTCTCCTTTTCAATACCAAGATGCAGCAATGAATGGGTTGTAGAAGCCTATGACCTGGATAGCATTTTCATATTCTTGCATTTTCAAACAAAATATCTTACTCAGCATGGCTAAGTAGATTCCTGCCCCTTTTTGTTCAGATAGATTAGACTAGTTTGTGAAAGAAAAGTCAAGTGAAATCTATCTCTGAGAGCATATAAGTGGTATAAACTCATTTGAAGGAAGGGTGGAGAGAGAGTTAAAATGTTGGTCAGTAGTTACTCTTGCAGAACTAACCAGTGCAGTTAAATTGCATGAGTGCCGACTCTTTCTTCATCAGAGCTGAAGCTACTTCCTTTAAGGAACATGTTATTGTGCCACAGTATTTCACAATGCCAGCATGTGCTGAAGAGTTATTTCCTTTTATTACTTTTAAAAATTGAAAGGAATGAGAAAAGTGGCCAGGTAACCCTCTGGCCGTTACAGAACGTAGACATGCTTTCTTCATTGTGTCACGAGAGCACTGTATATTGGTTTCTAATCATTCACTTCTCACGGTCTTCTCTGAATTTTCAAGTTAGACAGAAGTAGCAATAGAATGAGAAGCAGAAATTTCTCCGCTGTCAGTTTCCCTTTTTATATGTTTCTATTATAAACCAGTGGGTCCCAGATAATGAGAGTGGAACCCTCTTTGGTGCTCTGCACAATTAAACACTGAGAGGTAGGGGGAGGGGGGCAGGCTAGGTGCTTCAAAAGGAATGAAAAACCCAATGACCAGCCATCTTGCGCTTGCTCCTGCAGTAAGGCTTAGCCTCATCCCAAGCTTGTTATGAAAATTCAAGACAGTCCGCTCAGGGTTGTTAGAAGTATAAGGAAACTGCTGCATTACTCTTCTAGATCTCCTCTGGGTAAATTGGTTGCAGGACTTACAAAAGTCTTACTTGTATAAGATGTGCTTTAAAGAGGGTCCTCTATAGGGCCATGATGAAGCCCATACCATTTATTATACTAGAGGTTGGGCTTGATGTGGCCACATTTCTGAGCTCTAGTTAACCCCACAGGGATACACAGAGTACCTGGTATCAGTCAGCCTAGATCATTCAAAGTTAGAAAGAAAGTGGCAGTTGAAAAAGCTTGGTTTTCTCTTCCAATCTATGGGGGAAAACTAGGTATATGAGGATGAGCTCTACTAGATCTAAAATCTTGAAGGATTGATGACCAGAAACCATCAGTTCAATTCACTAATTAGAAATACTTCCTTTGCACTTAAAATTGATTTATTAAACAATGTTTTGATAAACATCCAATTTTATTTAATTTTTTTAAAAAATGCTGTTTTGTCCATTTTAAATTGAATTTGAATATTCATACAAACCACTAGAAATAAATTATTCATAATTTAACTTCTTAAATGTGAAAATTAAGATTCTGAATAAATGTACCTTAAGCTATATGATATCTTAAAGGTGGATAGAGCTTTTGATTCCTCCTGGTTAGCAAAAAGAAACACCAGTTTAGTGTAAAGGCTATATTTAGTTGCAAATCAACTTGTTTCAAGGATTACCAACCAGTGAGAATCAACCTTTCCTTAGGAAAATAAAAAAAAGTACAAATGCAAAACAAGGTTAAAACTGATTATTTAAATCAAGGTTTCCAGGTTGCTGATTTAAATCATGATTGAAATAGCTTTTATTTAAATCAATTCACCCTGATCAGAGCTAGAGATAAACAGTTTGAGTTCAGCCTCTCAGAGCTATCTGACCAGCATTATATTCACTTTGAAATGTAAAAGTAATTAGATAACAAGGGCAAATGGCTGTTCTCTCCTATTCATTTTCATTTTTCCCTAATAAATAAAACTTGGCACCTGCCATAAGTGTGGCTGGATAAAAGAGAAGGCCCTGCACAAAGCCTGTGATTGTGCTCCAGCTGAATACCTTCATCTGACTCACAAGGGGAGGCAGGAAGAGCATCTTTACGCCAATGACAGTATCTCTCCACAGTATCTGTTTTGCCCCCATTTACTGGATCTAAAGTTTCAGCCTCTACGTGGGTTTCTCTGAGCTGAGAGGCTGGGGTAAGGATTTTATTTGGCTGTGATGGACACATTCTTCATTTCCAGCTGCATTCAGAGTGTTCTGATCATGCACAAACTGTACGTTATTGGGAGACGGAGCCACAGGAGCAAGGGCTGCGTCTAGACTGGGAGGATGGAGGAGGAAAGGAGCAGTGCTGGCAACGCCACCTCTGCAGTAAGTATCCCCCTTCTGTCAGGGCACAGCCTGCAGCACCCAAAGCAAGGAGCCCAGTACCAGTTGCCTCCACAAAGTCCATAGTTCTGTGTTTTCACAGGTTGTTGAAATGAAGGTTCCTAGACTTTCCAAGGTGCTGAGCACCTGCAGCTCACATAGACTAATGAGCACTCAGAAATATCACAGCATTTCCAAAGTGCCCAGCACTGACTCAACTAGTTGGACTAAAATCTTAACTCCTGTAAACGTGGTGGAATCGTATCATCTGCTGATTTGTTGCAGATGACCCTATGTATATACAGCATAGAATACACATAGGATGAACTAGGATCCAGGGACATGCTTGTAGTGAAATCAAATGAAAGTGATACCAATCCATCGTAAAGTGCACATTGCAAGTCAACTGGAATTTGCAGAGTTTACAGAGGAAAGAGCTCTATGAAAGACAGGACTTCATTAAACCTTCATTATACAAGGGTTCCCTTCTCCATGTGTTTGTGTAAATCTGCCCTTGCAATCCAGGGGAATTTCACTAGGAATTTAAAATCCCATATCAATAACTCATGTGCAAATTTATATTCAAACAGGCTTTTGAATTTAAGTATCTTTAATTTTTTTATCTGTTATATGCTGTGGGTGATTTAACATTTAATGCATTTTGCTAGAATATACAGTAGATCAACAACTGTAAAGTATGTGTTTAAAAATATAAATTCTAACAACTTGAACTTTTAAAAGTTCATTTACTGTTTGATTCTAACAGATTCACTTGCCTGAAATTATTTGATTTATCCCTGTGCTTCAGAGCCTGAGGAAACAGGTTATTTTTTAATAAATCTGCATTTTGCTATTGTATTTTCGTGGTGTAACATGCTTTGTTTACAATCTTATGAAGTTACTACAAAAAGTATTTCAAACACAAGCATAAAAGTGAGATTGAACCTTTTCCATGTAGTATTGAAAATGTTCTGTGTATTAAACATACTGTGGAAACATTAGAAATACCCATCTGACTTTATTAAGATTTTTTTGCTTTAAGTAAAAACTGTCACAGGAAAATAAAAATAAGCAATTATCTTTTGTAAAAGAGGGGCAATGGACCATCGCTGCAATGTACAGGGAATTTTTTAAAAACTGATGACTTTTTTCTATTTCAAAACAAGATAATGGCATTTAATACTAAAATGTTTTTCTTCTAAATCATCCCCATGGTTAAAAGTAAGGTAGCAGCCTTTCCCCCCAGGAAGTCTGGTCAGTTCAAATAACTGTAAAAACATTTTAAGGGCTTCCTATCTACATGGGGAAATTACTGACAGAACTATAGTTGGTATAACTATGTTGGTATCGTGTCCCTGTAGACACGCTCTATTCCAGAATAAGTTCCAGTATCATTACTCTGCTTTGGAAGTTCTGCTGGCCAGTTTCTCCCATATAGACAAGTCCTAACACTTTGCCTTTAATCCACAGAGCTGCCCATCCAGCACCTTTCATGAGCAATAATTCATTTCTGCAACTTAAATTAATAGATGACACTGGGATGTTTAACTTTGTTTGCTTTCTTATTTATTGATCTGTGTCTTGGCTCCTAGGAGAGAGGACCTCTGGCAGAATCCAAAAGTCCTTCCAGGATACTTTGGGTCATCTTGTCTGTAATCTTGTTTTTCGCAATTGTTAGCATCAGTGTGGTGGTAATTTTCAGCTTTACCCATAGGACTACCAAGGTAAGGAATTAATTAATTATGGTTCCATATACATAGTTCAATTTCCTATGGGAATATCTTGAAATTGATTTTGCACGGGGGGAGAGGCCCAGAGGAAGCCTTCCACAAATGTTTTTCTTCCTTTTTACAGTAGATCAAATACAACAAATATTTAGTTACTTACAAATATCCAGAAAGTTTTGCCAGTTGCTTGACCTTGTTGTCAAATTCTGCCCTCAGTTATACTTGGAGTCAGTAGGATTACAGAGGTCAGAATTTTGTCCAAAGGATGCCTTTTACCTTGGTGAGAGCAGATATCGAATTTTTCTTAACTGTTCCTGATATTTTAATCGCTCATAATAAATGCTGCCTCCCAGTAGTAACAACATCATTCTCTGTAATCCCAGGGGGAGTCTGGATGGAGGGGAATAAAATCACTCCTTGGGGCTGGGTGCGCAGCCCCGGCTCTCATTTTGTGTGTGTGCTCTCAGCCTGTTTTGCAGATTGTGCGACTAACGTTTCAGAATCACCAGGGCTCCCAGACAAATCAGTCGGCCTTTGTTGACAAGTCTAAGAATACGGTTACTTACCATATAACTTCGCCAAGTAACCACACAACGGTGGTCTTGTTCGACAGCAAGAATGTGAGTGCAGCAGAGCAGGAGGGCTTTGCTTGGTGTTACCATCTCTTTGAGTGAAATGGGTGACTTTGCAATTATAAGAATAAAAGTTTTCACTAAAACATGCCTGAGCATTGTTAGTTTGAGAGCTACACACAGACAAGGGAGTAGGGATCAGCTGTTTTTTCTAACTGTCCTTTTCAGAAGCTTTAGGGAGGCACGTGTTGGCCCTTCGTCCAGGCAGCCTGAGGCAGTAATACATACCCTTAGAGTACTGACTCTGGGGCGTGCTGTTCCTCTCTGCCCATCAGCTGCTTTTACACAAATCCTAGAGCTGAGGGGGCTTTAGAGTTGGCTGCTGTGCTGTACTGGAAAGCTATGCACTGTGCACTCCCATCTGAATCCCAGCTCGAGTATCAACTGAGACTCTGTCCAAGATGGGGAGCTGTCCAATGTCATTTTAATGACCCCCATTTTATCCCCTATCTTCTCACATTGCTGACCATGCAACAGGGAAAGGATTCTGCAGCATGTCCTGAGTGATGGAGACAAAGCAGTCTGAGTAGGGGCCAGGACTTTGAAACTCATGAGTTCTAACTCCAGCTCTTACACAGACTCCCATTCACAATCCCAGGGACCCCACCCCCTTTCCCATTCATCATTGCCCACTCCCACCTCCCTTCCCAACTGTGATCACATCACACCCCCATGGCAACTGCCACAATTACTTGCTTGCTAAAGTATCAAAGCTCATTTAGCGACAAAAGGTCTTGTAGCACCTTATAGACTAACAGATCTTAGGGATCATGTTAGTCTAAGGTGCTACAAGACCTTTTGTCACTTTTGCAGATCCAGACTAATATGGCTACCTCTCTGATACTAAAGCTCATTTAGTACTTTCCTTCCTTCCAATGAAATTTAGCAGATGAAATGAGAAGAGTTTGCAAACTGTCCCTAGTTAGCTCTCTACAGGCAGCTTCCAACTGCTCCTTGGACCACAGTTGGAGAGAGACTGTTGTATATACAACCACAAATTCCCACTGCTGACCCACAGCCACTGTCTAATAAATCTCCACCCATTCCATTTCCAGGGCTATGCTCGCTCCTGTGGAAAGGCAGCCACTCTGTCTGCGCCTTCGCAAAACAATGCAGGACAAAGGGAAGACTTTCTATTCAGTGTTAGCTGTAGATAAGCACCACATACACACGTGCTGTGTCAATGAAATATATGCTGTTCTGTGTTGTGTTTTGCACAGGGCTATGTCTGCTATAAACCCGGAGGTCAAAATACATGTTACCTGCGGATGATGGACGATTGGGATCTTGAGAACGTGCAGATATCTTTCAATCTATCCGAGCACAGGGTGAGCAGTTAAATGATTTCTGCACAGGAGTAGCTGAGCTGCTGGGGGAGGAACGGACACCAGCTTCCCAAAGACTCTCTAGAATCTTGTTAAATCCCCATTGCTGGATGGATGTGTTTTTCTAGTGAATGTTTGTTTTTATAAGTCGAACCACGGTGATGCAAGAGAAGCTAACGGAACCACCAGCTCTTCCAGCCGTAAAGGAACGTTTTGACATTTCCTCATTTTGTATCATTTGTACTTCTAAGATGAGAGCAGAGAGCTATTTTCCTTCAGAGAATAGTGCCTCTCAATTCTGCCTCGCCCTGGTAGCCAGGTTGGATTGGGTTTATAGTGATTTAATATTTTTTGTACAAAACATAAAAAGGGGGATGGAAGGGCAAACAGTGGTGTGCCACGGGATGTGAATAACCGGACTTTAACAAACTCCAGTCCCACTGTACTGGCTTGGCAGATTCTGTTACCTGCTAATAATAATTCTGGGGAAGAAGACACAAAGGTGGTTTTGTTAGCAAATCAACAGTGAAATAAGTTTTGAGTAATGATGTATAACAACCCTCTGAACAAAATGTTAATGGATTTAATAAAGGGGAAAAGCCAGATTTGATTTCAAGCAGACAGAGGGCCCTATTTTTTGAATGTCAGAAAACAGATGCCAAGCTCTGGGCCAGCCTGTGCAGGATGTCCTTACTGCCTTGATAATGGGGGCTGCTTAACGCAGACTCGTCCTTTACTTTCCTCATCCCCACTCCCTTGCTGGATAAGGGCCATTGAGAATAAACTAACAGAGGAATGAGAGACCCCTGAGAACATCAACAAAATGCACCCAGGAATGAGAACCCTTCAGCAGAAGCTGTGTTCTGGCTTCAAGGCCTCTGCAGGGTTGTTAAATGAAACTAGAGTCACAGCTCCAGACGCAGCCAGAAAACTGCAGAAGTGACAGAGAGTCCTGTGGCACCTTAAAGACTAACTAAAGTGTTAGAGCATAAGCTTTCGTGGGCTAATACCCACTTCGTCGGATGCATGCAGCAGAAGTGTTTCTTCCGCTGAATGCATCCGACGAAGTGGGCATTAGCCCTCGAAAGCTTATGCTCTAACACTTTAGTCTTGAAGGTGCCACTGGACTCTTTGTCACTTCTGCAATTCCAGACTAACACGGCGACCCCTCTGAGCCAGAAAACTGTCTCTTCCAGTCACTCCATGTGGGGCCTCCGGGTCTCATTTGGACACTCTGGTGAGGGAGAGGTTCACACCTGTGTGTGGGTCAGGTGCCCCATCTGTCAGTAGTGAAGGACTTAACTATTGTCTGCGAGGCACTGGCAGATCTTTGGGTGGAAAGGCAAAGGGACATTTTCATGTGTTCTGTGCTATTAAAGTGACTTTTTCCCACAGGAGGCCTCGCAGTCAATGTGGGAGGCCTGCATCCAAGCTCCCCACCCCTGAGGTAATGTCCTGGGAGGAGGGCAAACCTCTTCTTGAGAAAATCCCTCCTGCCCCTCTCAGAAGGGTTCCAGCCATCGCTCATCCTGTCCTTCCTAGGCAAAAGGAAAGTTCCTGGGAGAGGGGAGATTCCATAAAGGGCCCTGTGCTTGCCACTAGCTTAGGGATAGCTCTTAGAGGGTCTGTGAAATGAAACCAGAGAACAGAAGTCCCTTGGGGACACTTCCTTTCCTGTGATAAGCCATGCTGTGATACTCCTTTCAGGTCAATCAGCTGCTGCTTCAGAATAATCAAACCAAGTACTACAGAGAGTTCCTGGGGATCCTGCCTGGGAGACAAGCAAATGCCGGAAGTCTAGGGGAAGCCATCCAAAGGCTGTGCGAACAGATGTCCATCTACTGGGTCACAAGGAAAGGGGATGGTAAGTTAGAGGAACTACCCCTCAAAGGAGGGGGCGCAGTCACTGCTTCTGAGTGAGGCTCATGGACTCAGCTGGGAACCTGGGGAAGTAATGGGCAAAGGAGGGGTTCAGCTATGTCGTATGTGGAGACAAGAGATCCTGTGACAGGAGTGCAGGTTATCACTGCTGCTGGGTGGACAGCCCTGGCGTGTGAAGTGTCTCTCACTTCCTAGACAGACATGGAGCTGTGCTAGTGCAAAATTCCCCAACTAGCATGATAATGAGCATTAACGCTGCTGACCTCAATCGCCAGGACCATTTGATATTGGCCTCTTTGCTCAGACTTAACAGGCGGCCAGGTGTGCTGGCTTCTGTAACATGGACAAGGCACTGTCCTAAGATCAAAAAACTCATACGTCACTAGTCACTGCATGGCTATTAGATGCTAATGACTTCCAGCCACATTGAGCTGGCTTGGTACTGAACTAGTGAGGAAAGGCTGCATCCCATTTCCCCTGGCTTCAGCCACTCCACGTGCCTCAGGTAGAGGAGTGGGAAAAAAACAAACAACGACCATCCCAGGGAACCACCTCAACGGCTTTGGCAGCTTAATATTCCCCATCTCCTCTCCCCCTCGGAAGTGTCCATAGAAGAGCTTGTTCTGTTTAACGGAGATCTTCGAGGACAGAGCTAGGAAGATCTTTACCACAGGTTTCCTGTTTCATTCTCCAGAGGGGCAGCGTTCCTACAGGTGAAGGATTTGCGACAGGCCAAGCTCTTCTTTCTGTGCATTTTATCTGGTTTTTTTTGCAGGCCCTGGGAAGAACCGGCTCATTTACCTCTGCATTGACATCTGTTTTCCAAGCAACATTTGCTTGTCTGTCTGCTTTTATTACCTTCCTGATTAAGCCCTGCACCAAGGGGACTGATTCCCCCCACCCCCAACTTCTCTTTGTACTTGAATTTAAATCCTGAGAAGCCTCTGACTTAAATAAGTTAATGTTTAAGTTATTCACATTACTTCCATATGAAAGGCGACAACTCTGGTTTCACAGTGCAATGAGAGAGGTTAGGAAAGTACCGAAAGGGTTCAAATTAAACAGGACTATTTCCAAAAAGCATATTGCAGCTCTGTCAATATGTAGACACATTTTATTTAGAACCTTCTGCCTGGGCTGTGACCTGTAGACATGCCTAGAGAGTAATTACATCAAATAGGGAGGGGAGAGGCTAGGCTCGGGGCTGCGTGTACTAGTGCTCAACAAAAAGTAATTGTTTTGAATCAGTTCAGATTGATATAGTCTAAAATTCCGCTGCTAAGTCCGTGCAATTGAGTTAAATAAAGTGACTCCAAAATGAGGAAGTGGTTGTTGCTCCTCTGCTACTCTTTCAAAATGATTCATTCCAGCTTCTGCCCGAGAGAGGCTGCTGGCTTCTTCCCTTCCGCGTAGAGGAACTTCCAAAGGCTTTCATTGCACCGTCAGTGTTGCAGAGGCCATACGGGGGTCACTGAGCTGCACTCAGAGGGGTTGGATAAGACGCCTCTGAGCTGGGCACTCTATTCAACTACGTTTCACAGTCTGTTCCAGTGAGAAGTGCTGGGGTGAGCAAAAGGGGGCAGTTTCCTTTTACTCTAAGGACACATTACAGGCAATGTTTTATTCTAACAAAAAAAGGGGCATCCAAGGCTGAGTCCATTAGTCGATCAGGCACTTGCAAAGCAGCACCTACCCAAAGCTCCTTTATCTTCTCTCTCTCCTCTAACCCTGCTCTAGTCACGCCACTGCAAGTTCCACACCACCTAGCTGAAGGAAGGATCCTTTAAGAGCAGGCGTTCATCTATCCATCAGGGGTAGCACTGCTACAACGAACAGAAAATTCAAGTGCAACCCCAACAGCTGGAGGGCTCATTCAATACTGCAGAAGTCTGAATTCAAGACACTGCCTCTCATCCCCAACTAGGATGTAAAAATCAAGTACGAGCTGCCAGACGGTGTTTACTGATCCTTTTTTACTTGAACAAGATACAGTGTCACAAGGGCAATCTCCAGCTGCTTCCATTTCATTTGGAAACAGTAATGGGAGAATGTCATGCTGCTGACTGACCGACAGCCCTGGAGAGTGAAGGCCTCTCTCTGTCCTCAAAGGCACTACAGGGCCAGCTTCCCTCGCACCCTGCCTCAGCCCTGAGCTGCAGGGATGCCCTGCAGCAGTAAGAGGAATTCAGTCTCCATGGCCCATTCAGTCCTTGGCCTTGCTGCTGAAACTGAACTAGGAGAGCAATTAGTGCCACAGGTGATGGATGTTTGTGGGGTTGGCTGTGCATCCACTAGGATTTGGACTGTGCACATCAGCCTGTTTCACACAGGCCCCGAACACCCATCTGCACAGAACCGCATCCAGCTGCTAACCTGAGCTGGATGGAGGTGAGAAGCTGTGTCCCCCTCCCACCCAAGACCCCCCTCAATTGAACACTACTTCAGTTTTGCTTTGCTTAAAGCTGAAGGCTGTTCTCATTCCAGGCTGAATGCTGCTTCTGCTGAAGATTCAGCCATCTCCTATGAGAGAGGGGGGCTGGTTACAAATGTATGTTGCACATACTCTTGGTAGGATACTTGTCATGAGAAGACAGCTGAACGAGCAGCGGTCCCGTCTCTCCAGCGCATGCACGTTATCCCAACACGCTATCGTTGAAAGCGAGGCAGACGACTGCTTTCTGGTGGCCACTGTATTCCCTCTTGATCTCACCAGTCTCCACACACCAAAGCCTGGCCAAGTTATCTGAGGAGGCTGGAAGGGGAGGCGAAGAGATATTGACTGTAAGGAAATTTCACACTTGTCCCTGTTTTTTCTTGCAAACATCCTTGGGAAATACGTACTGCAACGTTCCATACACCATGGAATACTCACAGGGAGTGCTTTGAAAATACTAAAACGGTCACACACATTTCAGGCTACCTCCTTACCACATGGGAAAAACACAGTGTACATTAGGCTTATACCAAAGAGACAGGACGGAGGAGGTAGTATCTTTTAATGGACCAACTTCTGTTGGGGAGAGAGACGCTTTCAAGCTTACACAGAGCTCTTCTTCAGGTCTAAAGGAAGTCAGGTGCAAACCTGAAGAGGAGCTCTGTATACGCTAGAAAGCTTCTCTTTCACCAACAGAAGTTGGCCCAACAACAGATATTACCTCACCCAGCTTGTCTCTCTAATATTCTGGGACCACCTCAGTGCCAACACCAGAGCAAACGAGGCATATGTCTGATTAAAACAAGCTGCAATAGGTTTTAAATAGCAAACCGGTAAAAATAGCTAGAATTAGAGAATTAGTCACCTATATGGTATCGCGGAAGAGTGTCTGAGTGGTAGATCAAATGCTTTCTGTGTGGGGGGAGGGGGAAGGAAGGGATCTTCCCTTCCGTTGTATCAGATGCATTTGGCACAAATGGGGGAAGTCTGCTGTCTTTGAACCATTGTCTATACAGGCCTCCCCCCGCCAAGGGATTCTTGGGCTATCTGGCCAGGGACGCATGTCTTACCAGTGACAATGTACTGAGAATCCCCAGAAAATGCGCAGTCCCACATCCAGCCCCGGGAGGTTTCTCCTGGGTTGTTACTCTTAATGCTCAGCTCCGTCATTAGAGAGAAGTTTGAAGTCCTCCAGATCTTACACGTCTGGTCTGCAGAACAGGTAGCTAAGAGCCTGGACGGGGAAGAGGGGAGAGAGACGTGTACATGTTTACAAACTGGTGCTGTGCTTCTAAATGACTCACTAAGCTGGTTCTGGACTGGCAATAAACTGATGAGGCACAGCAGACTGGGACTGTCAGTCTTCACAGGCTGTTTCCCCAACCCCGTATTAGAGGACAACGGTCGCAACCTGCTCTCCTTAATGCATGATAAATGGGGTAGACAGAGAGAGAGACTTTCACTCTCCGAGAGGTCAATAAATCAGATCTCTGGTGTAAATGCAGCACCGGTTCTCACAACCATAAAAAGGGTTGAAGCTTCCCAGAGCACTTCTGAGATCATTAAGATAAAACGGGGAAATAAGTGACAATGGTCCAACTAATAACTGAGCTGCCTCCTGATCCTCTTTCTCTCTCCGGCAGCTGGAATGCTGCTACAGAGCCAGCATCGTGTCAACAGCTGGGGGCACAGCCAGTCTCCTGGTACCTGACTTGAAAGGACACTTTTGTTTTCGCCACCAGTAAATACCTAAGCTGGCAAGTCACTCACGTGGAATCAGGGCTGAACTTGCACTGAAGGGCATAGCGGTTGTGTGCCGGAATTTTGGTCTTGGGGATTAGCTGAGTTACCTCCTCTCCAATCCCACCTGTTAAATTCCAAACATAGCAATTGCCCTACGAAGAGAGAGAGAGAGATTATTGCTGCAAGAGATCAGGAGACAGATCTGAGCACTACCCCTTTTGATCTTTATACCCACGTACTCTCCACCTCCTGCTCCATGAAACAGCGAACTCTGCACATCAGACACATGCACAGAAGCAAAGCGCTGATGTGCAAAGGCAGGCCGACTTTTCATGTGTTGCTGCAACAGTGACAATTCATGTTCCCTTTCTCCAGCTGCACTTACCGAACTATTGACAGCAGCCATGTAACTGGCGTCTGGGTCAATATGAACTGAATTGACCGAAACTTCAGGCTCTGGAATTAGTTGTTCATTGTGGTCTGTTTTCAGGTCCCAGATGTGAATGGCACCACTCTGATCACCTACAATTAGCTCAGCCTGCAAGAAACAAACATTTCCACAGCGCTCAGGAACACCAACTGGGGTAAACGTCTGTGTATGGCATACCCGAGAAAAACTGCATCAAATGCAGCTGCCACTCATTTACGAAGACTAGATTTTCCTATTCTATCCACTGAGTCATTAATATGGTAATCCTTTGGCTCGTCATCTCACTGTACAAACGTTAACTAGTTACTCCTTGCTGCCTGCTGCAAGCTAGAGGAATATTATCCTCATGTTACAGATGGGAAACTGAGGCAGAAAGGTTAAGGTCTACATTTTCACAAGTGTCCATTCATTTTCTGCACCCACCTATAGACATCTAGAGCTGATTTTCAGAAGCACTGAGTGCCTATAGCTCTGGCTGAAGTCCACTCTAAAAAGTCAGGCTCTAGAGGTCTAGTGGGCATCGAAAATTGAAGCACTCAAAATGAGTGAATACTTTTCAAACTGTGGGCCTAAATGATTTTCTCAGGGTCACAAGTCACTATAGGATTTGTTATGTGGAATCAGATCACTGGTCACTTTCCTTCCCTATTCTGTGTCAAACAGTGAGCAACAACTACCGCTTCTGAGAAAGAGGACCAGCACCCATCATGTAATTAGCTAATGGGGCAGTGCAATAATTTCTCCCTGATATCTGCACTGATCAGCTTCCACCCTTAACCATGAGATTTGATTGCCCCAAATGTTAGAACAGTCATTAAATTATCCAAGTCTATTTTTAAAACAAACAAAAAAAAACCCCTATCTGCAGAACCTGAGTCAATGACGTCCTGCTGCAGTGAGTTATACAGGTTGATGACACTATATGAATAAGTATTGCCTTCTCTTTGTGCTAATTTACTCTGATTTGCTCTTGAACTAATGTCCTTCTACTTCACTGTAGTGTTCTGCTTAGCCATGTTTTCAAATGCGAAAATTGTGTACAATATTGGACACTAATAAAACTTTCCATTTT
Organism: Dermatemys mawii; assembly: GCA_007922305.1. NCBI lineage: Eukaryota > Metazoa > Chordata > Testudines > Dermatemydidae > Dermatemys > Dermatemys mawii. Next base: position 2,634,898 of record ML677381.1, read on the forward strand.
GCACTGTCACTGTACAAACAGTATTAATTAGGTGAAGGTCATCACTGATCTAATCCAAAATTCAGCTCTTGCAAAATTAAGCTTTTACAAAGCCAAAAATTTTCAGGCTTATGCACTATTAATAGAGCTGAACAATCAACAGAGAGGAATCTAAAACCATAAGAATCAACACACAGTAAGAGAACACTTCCTGGGACTGACACAGAAGAGATCTAATATTTCACATATCTTGGCAGCATTGTAAATATTAAAGGTGGAGCAGATGAAGACATTAAAGCTAGAACAGCAAAAAACAAACACGCCTTTGTAAATCTAAAGCCCATCTGGACAAACCAAAACCTTGAGCTCCAAACTAAACTTAAATATTTCATCATCATGTAAAGTTGATGTTATATGGTGCTGAAAATTGGAGACTTCATAAGATCTTAAGATCTAAACTCCAAGTTTTCAGTTAGTGGCCTTATATAAATCCTCAATATCAGATGGGCAGAAAAAATTACAAGCCAAGAACTCTGAAGAAGGATGAAACAAACAGATAGAACAGGAAAACACAGAAAAAATGAGGATTACCAGTACATCCATGGAGAAAGATCTGAACAACATAAGACAGGCATTGGAATGGAACCCCCAGGCAAGAGGCGACAAGGTAGAGACTAAGGATAACATGAAAACGCACAACAGAAGCAGAACTGAAAGCTATCAAAATGAAATGGAAGAAGTTAAGACTGAAGAAGGAGACCAGCAATGAAGGAAGACAGCGATGAAGGCCCTATGTTCCATGTGGAATACAGAGGCATAAACATAAGGAGACCAAGGAAGTGTTTGTGATTTTCCCCTCTAAAATGACAATGGTTTGTTTTTCGAGACAAATAAACCTTTCCTTGCAATGTTTGCACAACACAAACATGGGAGTATTGAGCTTGTAGATAATATGAAACTGACTTAATGTGGATTATCTTTGTCACTTCTGATTTAACATGGATTATCAAAATAGAAGTGAAATCAAATGGTCTATTTGCATTGTCTCAGCAGAGTGAAATGCAAAATTTTCAGAAAGAGCCCAGATACATTTTCCTCTTATTGTAGGAAGAATTTAGGCCAATAACAGCTACAGTTTAAAATATGTTTAACGTGCAAGTCAAAAGTTTTAAGCCTCCACTAGAAGAAATGTGTCATTTTTAAATAGGATTAAAATTCAAAATCAGCCACCAAAATGTCCTTGAAAGAATCAAATGGACAATCTGATTAAGAATGAAAAAATGAAAAAGTTCTGGGTGCCTTTTTTATTTACTACACGAGGGATGTTTTGCTTTCACAACCACAGAGTGAAGAACATTTCATGGAGCAGGGCGCCTGAGTCTCAGTTCAGCAGGAGATCATAATTAACAAATAGGCACTTTGCACAGAACATCAAGAAGTGGATCTACAGCGACAAATGGCAGTATTGCTTAGGTGACCATCAAGCATGATGATGCTTATCCAGTAATGCCACCTAGTGCTCAGAGAAGCCCTGAACAATCAGAGAAGTAACTCATCTATCATACTCGCAAAAATTCACTCTTTGTGGAGACGGGTCATTCTCTGGCTCAAAAGTATTATAATATATTTGACTCCGGGGCAACCCCAGCATCTAGTAGTTACAGCAGGGATTGGAAGTCAAGACTAGTGGGTTCTAATCCTGGCTCTGCCTTTGATTTGCTTTGTGGCCTTCAACAAATCACCTTACCTCTGTGTCTCAGGGCTTGCCTACACTACACCTGCTACCATGGCGCAGCTGTGTCATTGCAGCACTTCAGTGCAGATATCACCTACATCAACAGGGGTTCGCTCGTCCATGTCATACTCCACCTCATAGAGAAGCGGTAACTAGGTCGATGGAAAAATTCTTGTGTCAACCTAGCACTATCTATCTGGGGACTTAGGTCAGCTTAATGCCACTCAGGGATGTGAATTTTTCACACCTCTGGCCGTCATAATTAAATCAATCTAATTTTCTAGTGTAGACCACGCCACAGTTTCTCTGTCTCAGGTGCTCGGAGACTGCATGGTTTGTAAAGCACTCTACTATCCTTCAACAGAAAGAGTGGAAGATATGAAATCCATTACAACAGTTGGGAAACTCAGATCTTGCTGACACTAATTACCTGATTCACACACCCAGGAAGCCCTCAGAAAAATATTGTCATATACAAGAGCATTTGCTGTAATAACTGCCAACATAAAATGATGTAGCACATCAGATTTTTAACAAGGAGAACATCCGTAAAACCTTCCTCGATCAAGAATAAGTCTAGTAAGTGCAAAAGAGGCTGTGTTTACCTGGTTGGGATGTAAGCAGACGCAATTAATAGGAGCATTCACTTGGAAAATACGTTGGCACTGAAGGTTACGTGATCTGGCAACAAAATGAATACAAGAGAAGTCACAGGAGAGGAGAGTTTGCACTAGGATCTTCCATTTCTTTGATTTGTTTTGTGGCATTGAACAAGTCACCTTACTTCTGGGTCTTAGGGTTGTCTACACTTAACACTGCGGTGGTGTTTACCCACAGCAGCTGTTTGACAGCATATACCACCACTGTACAAAAGCTTTGAGCAGGATCTGAAGAATCCCATTTCCAACTAAAACTTCAGAAGGGATTTTAGGGAGACACAATGTAAGTACTGTGACACAGAGACCCCTTGGCAAAAGGTCCTCTATTCTTCGTAAATAACTCAGCGCACACCTGACAAACTCATTACACCTAAAGTGTCATACAGGATATATATCCATAGTAACACCTGAGGGACCTACCGAAAGCTAATAACTTGTCTAGATTATATTGAGATGTATATACAGGTAGTGTTTAAGGAATAATATTGAAAATATGCTTTATGGACTTGGAGTAGAACTTGGTCACCAGGGTAACAGGTATCAGTGATGGTGCATTCAGGCAGGAGCGAGTTGTCACCCAGCCGTTTAGCTGGTGATGCAGTGCAAGGCTCAACTGCTTAACCCTGCCAATACCAAGACTTTCAATGGAAAAACATCCGAGACAACTGCAATCAATTAAACTCTCTGGAAGGTAAAACAGGAACATTATAACATGAGGTTTGCCCTGACTAGGAACAGAAACAAAAGACTATTTCACTATAACCCAGAGAAGGGAGAGGTCCTCTGTATCCTTTCACTGAGGAGGTATCTTGGGGAGCAGGGATGATCCTTTTCCTTTGTGAAGTCAACTAGCTCTGCCACAGACTAAACTCAGGGGGCAAAGCCTACTTAAGGGACCTATACATAAGTATAGACCCAGGCTCATACTTTACGCTTTTGTTTTGTAAACCATTTGTTTCCACCATTCTCTCTTGTTTCTAGTTAAATCTTTAATCTTTCTTACAGTAAAACAAAAGAGAGGTTTATGTAAGTGCTGTGTGGTTTACAGGAGCAGAGGTTTAAGGTAAAATTGGAGCACACTCTCCTTTAGGGGGGAAGGCAATCTGGGATTCCTTGAGTAGCCAGTGTCAAGAGCTGGAGAGCACAAAAAACCGATTCAAAGGAATTCAGCAATTGGGGCACACCCACGGTTAACCTGCAAGGCGTAGCCCAGAGAAGAGTGCTTGAGTCACTGAAAGGCTGGTGATGATAGGGAGCTGAACCCCACCCAGGCACAGGTAAGACTCCCTCACTCTGGGGCAGAAAGTAACAGAGTACCTCACAGCCTGGCCACCCCAAAAACTGTCACAATTACCCAAACTAGAATTAGCCCAGAACACTGGGGTTAACACTCCTACTTTTGTTAGAGGCTCTTCGGAATCTCTAATGATCCAAACTGGCCAGGACCTTGGTTTTACATCTCTTCCAAATAAGGCACCTCCAGGAGCCCCATCACATCATTACTTGTTCAGTATCGATTCTGGGGAAAGCCAGCTACCTTCTGAATCCCCACTGCAACTTCACGTGGCACCTGGCATTTCCTTGGAGACCTCCCATCCAAGTACTGATCAGTGTCAGCCTTGCTTAGATTTCATAAGCTCAAAGCCAAAGGACGTTTATGGAAACCTCAACTCCCTTAGTTTTGTCCCAAGTGGCCCAGCACAGGGAGATGGGCTGGCATCGGCGGTTACCTCAGGTCCCATATCCTAGCCATACAATCTTCTCCTCCCGTGTACATCCAACGACCATCTTCATGGAATCCAACAGAAGTGATGTTCTTACTTACGCCATCATAATTAATGACAGGGTTGGGGTTATTTGAGTTCAGATCATACATTCGAATGTGCTGGTAACCTGGGCGACAGAAATATGAACACTAATCGTCAGACACTCTGCATGTTTGGCTTCTATCGGAAAACCGCCAAAGCCCCATTCCACAACCTCCTTGCTTTGGGGCCACTAAAACCCAGTAAAGGCAAATTTCACCATTTCACCCACCTCAGCAGTCTGCAAATCCACAACTGCAGACGCACTGCTCACAGGACTACAGTGAGACGTGTTCATGAAATAAATGACAGTCGGCATTTCTGAGCCTATTGTTGGTAGCCAACTGGTAATGAAAATCGAATCACGTGCACTAGGGCTAAATTACAACAAGAGTTGCGGGAACAACAATATCAAAGGCTGTAGAACAGTTTCCACTCTGCAGGCCTGAGAAAAGGCGGGAAGAAGCCGATCAACAAGACTCACCTGCAGCAGCAATCATGCTGCGGTCTGGGGTGATCTCCAGAGCATTTACTTGCTAGCAGCACTGGTTAAGGTTAACGGAAGAGAGCAATTAGTTCTCAAGCAGAACAAAGATGTTATCTTAAATTCACACTGCCCTTAGAAAAGTAAGGTTAATGAGGACTTTCTAATCAGTGGACCTTTCTTTAGTGATTATCCATTTGGAAAAGGGGCACTTTAACACATTATGATATGTCAGGAGATTTTCAAACCAAAAAAACTCTCCTGTTTAGACTTTTAGTCTGACACTGCCTCAATTTCCAAACATGTTTATTTAAAAAGTGGGACATAAAAAAGGTCAACTCCTCCAACATGGCATAGTTAGAGGTTAGTGCAACTTGATTTAAGCTCAACATGCTTCACTGTTTAAAAACAACACAGTACCCTTGACCACTATGCTCTACTTTTGACACAGCTGTCTTTTCAAACTCTGGATTTTCATTTAAGATTGACAGTTGAGATCAAATACAGAAGCAGTAGACTAGCTCTTCATTTTGCCCCAAAAATCTGTCAGAAAGCATATCCAGTGTTGAGGAGCTGGAAAGATTTGTAGGGGAATCTAACATGGAGAGCATCAGTGGGGCTGTATTCTTACAGGCACAGACCAATTCCTGTTTATTAAATGTGTATGTGTACGTGGTGGGATCCAGGAGGCTACTCTTCATTGATTGCAAAGCCCTTTTCCCAAGATGTTATAAATTCATTCCTCCCCCTCCTCATTTTGCCCTTTGTCAACCACAAGCATTTATTTTCCCTTCTCTGTTTCTACTGAAGCACAAAGCAGCACAGTTGGGTTTTCTTTTCTTTCTTCCTCATCTGTAGAGTAACATAATGCATGATGCCATCAGCCATTTGCACTAGTCTAGGAACAGTGGAGGTTTAGTTTACTGATTTTGCTTGGTCATGACGGGGAGAGAGTTGCCCAGTTTCTGTTGGTCCTACTATTTTTTTTTCCTTTTTATAAAGCAAGCATGCAAATAGATAAGAAAAAATTCTGTGTGTTCCCCCTGACTCCCCTCCCCACCAAATTAATGCATAACAATGTTAGACAAGCCATTGTCTCATCGTATTTTGGCATCCCACGCAGCAGTTTCTGGTTGTGAGCAGAGGGTGGAAGAGATCCACCTTTCCCCCGCCAAATCTGACTGCTGTTTTAGAAAGCGTCTCTCCAGCGAAACACAAAGCCTGCCTCTGGCAGGGCCACCCCCTCGCATTTCCCAGAGCGCATCGTGAGTGTGTGCTGAGGGCGCAGAAAGGTGCACAGGGAGGAGATAGCAAAGCCGTTGCCTAAAGCGGAAAGGCCGCCGGTGGTTTCCCAGCCTTAACGGGTGTCCAGCAAGCGACTGACGCCTGGGCTGAAGTTCGGGTCAAGTGTCTGATGTGGGGTCAGCCCACAGCCCGGCAACGGGATGAGACGGACACGGGTGCGTGGAGGGAAGGGGAGCGGGTCTCGCCAAGGCCCCGCCAGAAAAGCTTCCCGCGTCCCCCGGGGCGCAGGCCTGCTCTGCGGGGCCCGGCTAGCCGGGGGCGCGGGGAAGGATACGGAGTCCTGGTGCTGCACGGTGCGGGTGCAGATGCCGCTGTGCGCCTGCCAGAACCGGACCGTGTGGTCGTAGCCCGCCGTCGCCAGGATCACCGGGTCGCTGCCCACCGTGCCCTGCGCCGCGTTCATGGCCGACCCCTGTGCGGGGACAGAGCTCCGGGAGGTGAGACCCCGGCCCCGGCCCCGCCGGCCCCGTCCTAGCCGCACGGGGGCGCCGCCCTGGCGCGCCCATCACCGGCGCGTCGAGGCGCCCCCCCTCCGGCCCGGCCCCTCCCAGCAGGCCCCGCGGCTCCCAGCCCCGGGGAGGGGCCGGACCCAGGGCAAGCGCCGCCCGTTACCTGCAAGGCCCGGCGGGAGGACCGGGCTTGAGAAAGAAAGCCGAGCCGGGCGCACGCGCAGAGCGAGCCGCACCGGCCGCAGGAGGCGGACGCGCATGCGCAAAGTAGCGTCGCTTGTCAGGAAAGGGGCAAGAGGAGCGACGCGCGTGCGCACGGGCAGTCTCGGGACGGGGGGGGCGCATGCGCAGACTGCAATTGTCTGTCAATACCTCAACGGGTCGATACCATAGGAGACAACAAGCGGAGGGAGGGGGGCGGGGATGAGACATGCGCACTCTGCTCGTGGTGGGAAGCAGCCCCCAGTCCATGCCTTGCTGGCCCACGTGTCTCCAAGAGGGGGCGCTAGAGACACTCCGGCATTATTTGTATCGCCTTAGCACCTCGGAGCCCCAGCCATGCACCAGCACCCAGCAGTGCTCGGCGCTGTACAGACAGGGAACAAAAAGCCAGTCCCTGTCCCAAAGAGCTTCCCATCCACGTGTAAGACAAGAGACTAGAGATGGAGACAGAGGAGGAGGAGGACCAGGAAACTGTAATGGCCAGCATGCTAGGCTGGGGTCTCTTGGCTAGTCCCCTGCCTCCGGGAGTTGGGGCTTTCAGAAACGTCCCGATATCTGAAGACTCATGATAGATTTGTAGGAATTGGCATGGGCCACCTTTGCCACCCCCGGCCCTGTGCAGGAGAGTGGCTGAGTTTCGATTTCGTCCAGCAGAGGGCAATGGTGCACAGCCAGTTTATCACCAGCAGGGAAGGCCCAAAGGAAAGGGGGGTGTTTCACCTGCTGGCTCCTTACCGTAGGTACTTTCCTCAACCTAAAAGAGCTGGAGGGAGAGGATCTAGCCCACAAAGGGCACTGGGTCACACGGGAGCAGCTCTAGCCATTTGCTGGCCAGGGCAGAAAACATTTTTGAAGACGAAAGAAAGAAAATAAAAGAAAAAAGGAACCAAGTGTTGCCCAGAACAACTGCCCTGCTCACCGTCGCCTCCAGCTGGCCCTGGTGTTAGTTCAGCTGGGGGCTTCATAATGCCTAGAGAACAGGACAAAGCAGTTTTTCCAGACGTCGGCTGGGACCAGGCGGGTGGTGAATGAGCAAGGACAGCAGGCAACAGCTGAGAGTCAGGCTGGGAAGCAGCCAGTGGCTGGTAGGGATCAGCAATAGCAACAAGATACAGGGCAGCAGCGAGCACCCAGGACCTGTGGGACAGCAGCAATGTGCAGAGGAGCCCCAAGGAGACCATGGACAGAAGAACTGGGCTCTGGATAGCCCAGCCTGGAGACCAGGACTTGATTGCCTCTGGGAGGGTGATACAGAGTGGAGGGAGTATCCCATATACGAAACATGAGGAATCCTACAGGGAGCTGTGACCTTTATACTCCCTCCTGGGCGGCCCCCAAGGGATGGCATTAGGAAGTAGATCTCTTGTACAAGTGTTGAAGTCCTTGTGTCTAGGGTATTTGCATCTGTTATTTCTTGTAGCCCTATTGAAATATTTGGTGTATTTGAAATGTGTGAGTGTTTCTAGGGCCCCATCAATGGTCTAGGGAGCCTTGTGTGGGGGGTGCCTACGACATTTGTAGTACACCAAGCATGGTGACAGACACCTAAAGGGGACTGGCACATCACAACCCACATAGTGGGGGACACCTTGCCGTGGGGTCCACTATGGAGTGTTCCATAGCCCCGAGATTTCAAGGGAGAAATTAAGTGAAGAGAATGAATCTCGTGACTTAAACCTTCTTGCTGTGCTGTTCTTTTCTTGTGTCCCTTGGGAGCTGCAATGCTTTTAGTGCTTCTTTCTTGTGAGTACATCTTGGCTCTATACAAAGCTGAGATGCAAGTTCATGAGCTGGTGCATAATTTATAGGAAGACTTGGCCTTTTCCCTGCTGGTTCCATTTCCTTTTTGTAATAGCAGAATATTTCCCCTTCACTGCAGGTGTTAAAATAAAAGCCCCTGTTTAACTCTCTCTCAAACACTCACACCTTTGTCTAATGCCTTACACCTTCTCCGATCAAAGCCCCTCATTTACCTTGATGGTTTGAATCGAGGCTAGTAAATATATTAACCCTCACTGAAAACACAGAGGACAGATGTTGACTGCACTGATATGCTTTTAATATTTGCCAGTAAGAAGACAGGAGAGGAAGGTTTTGGGGAGAGCTTTCAATCATCATCCATCCAGCAGCGTGAGAGTCCCCCATAAACCTTGTATTGCTCCAGTTCTTTGTTTTCCATTAGTACATATGTACAGCTGAAATTTAGAGCACACTTTAAATGGGAGCAAAGACTTGATAGTGCAGGCAGTGTTATGATTAACAGCCCTTTTCTTTCAAATCAGAGAGGAGCTATGACAACTTGGGCAAAGCCCAAGGGAAACAGGAATTTATCTTGAGGGAGACTTTCCTCTGTTGAAGATTTCTTGTTGCCATTATTATTTAAAGTGTCTGTACAAAACCACCATGATACAGGCAGTACAGCATTAACCGAAAATTAAAACTATATTTGGATAAAATACATTTAGTTAATAACACAAAGGTGAAAGAGGGTTTTTGAGAGGTGGGGTAATACTGCCAACACATGTTCACTTTAATCGCTTTAATGATTTCTTTCCGGCCAGGCTCACGCCCTTGGGAATTTGCTTTCTGCAGATACTCAACATGGTTGAGTTTTACTAGCACAAATGTGTGTGGAAAGCACATTTCAAATTCAGATGTGCAAAGATTGGTAGAAATTATATTTTACATTCACACACACAAGTATCTGTGCTAGAGCAGAGGGAGGATGGTTCAGTGTTAGGGCATGCTGTTAGCCTGGACTCAGGAAACCTCAGTTCAATTTCCTTTGCTGCCACAGATGTCCAATGTTACCTTGGGCGAGTCACTTAGCTTTCACATTTATTTCAGTGCGAGTTAAGCACCTAGATTCGTTTAAGGATCTGGGTCTTGGTCTCCCTATGCATCACTCCCGTCTCTGGAAAATGAGCTTTAGGTTATTGCTCTGCCCCACAGGGGGGTTGTAAGAGTAAGTACCTTCAAATTGTGAGATGGTTTGCAACTGGGGATGGGAGGGGGATATAAAAATATCTTAGCTCAGTAGTTCTGCAACTTTTGTACTGGTGACCCCTTTCACACAGCAAACTTCTGAGTGCGACCTCCCTCCCCATAAATTAAAAACACTTTTTTATATATTTAACACCATTATAAATTCTGGATGCAAAGCGGGGTTTAGGGTGGAGGCTGGCAGCTCACGATCCCCGTGTAATAACCTCATGACCCCCAGAGGGGTCCTGACCCCCAATTTGAGAACCCCTGTCTAAGCTGGAACTGCTTCCACGCTCATCCTATCAAAGCAGAGCGGCCTGTTAATTATCTCACCAGTCGTGGCTAACCAGCATAGCTCAAATAGCAAAAATTAGCATGCAATAAAATAAATCATAGAAATTCACACATAGAGTAAAAACAAGAAAAGAAAGTCTCTTATATTTGAGGATATTGTGAACTCGTCACAGATACTTCATGCACAGAAAAAGAGGCTAATTCATCATCATGTATGTAGTATGTTAAGAATAATTCACTCAGCTTGCAGTATTGCACATATTCATTTATACTGAAATCACAATCTGCTCATAAAAGGGAGAGTTTAATAGCACCAGCTAGAGAGAGAGTTAATGTGGCAATTGTTATGCAAACTTTCCCTACACAGCTCTGATACACTTCAGTCCTGCCCTCCACACCCTCTGCTTTCCTGAGAAGAGATTTGTTGATTAATTCATGGTGAGCACCACCGTGGTTTTGTGATGTGTAGGAACTAGGACTGCACTGGGGTAATGCATTCTCACTTGTGGGGTAGACTAGAACTGGAACCTGTGTCTCCAGGTGGAAAATGCTTCTGCACCATCCCGCTGGCCGGACAGGATTTAACCATCCATTTTCCATTTCAGTAATTTTACTTGCATGGCAAAACAACAGGTGCTGTTAGCACTAATCCACCAGGTCTGGGTGCCCATAGCAGGGCTGTGGTGTCTCTCCTGTGTTGTGGCCCATCGGTGACTCAGGCTAGGGAGTGCTAGGACACTGTATCTTCTCCCTAGATCTGTGCACTTTCTCTCCCTCTGCTGTTCTGGCTCCTCAGGCTCACTGATGTGCTGCCTTCCCTCTCTTGTATTATTTGCACCGGGGTGACTTTAGAGTCCTGCACGTCTGCAGTCCCCTCACAAATACTCACACCCAGCCACCCCTAATTCCACATCCATCTCCCCTTCTCAGAGACTGAGCTCCCTACCTGCCCTTCCTTGGAAAATGGCTTGTCAGCTTCACCTCCTCTAGCGTCCCACACCAGAGCCTATGGCGCTTCACAGACTGGTGGTGGAGGAGGAGTGCCAAAGGGGGTCTCAGGCAGGGAGAAGGCAGCTCGGGGCAGGGAGGTGGTGGTCCTGGGGAGGGAGATGGCTGGTCCTTCCTCATGTCAGGTTGCACAAAGTCCTGCAAGGCCCAGCTCCAGTCCTGCCTTTGCCAGTCAGGCGGTATCTGAGCAGGTCTCACGTGTAGCACATGGGGGTATAAGTCAGGGGACGGGGAGGCTAGTGATGGGCTGGGCACGGCTGTCCTCACCCCTCCCAAGATCTGCACCAGCAGTGCTAGCAAAGGAAACTCAGCACAGGGCATGTTAAACAGAGCACTGCAGCACTGGAGCACTTGTGCCCCAAAGCCCCTGCATGCACCCCAGTGCCTCCATATACCCCCCTACACGCACCATGATATCCCCATATACCTACCCTCCTGGATACCCCATGTAACCCACCTGACCCCCCCATACCCATCTATTTCCAGTACCTGCAGACATCCAGGTGCCCCTAAATGCACTCTGATATTCCCCCCAAATGATACCCCATATATCCCACCCCCTGCATGCCCCCAATACCCCCAAGTGCCCCACCTCCTGCACGCCCCGCTCTGGTCCGTGCCCCTTTAAGAGTGGGGCGGGGCGGGGCTGGGCTGAGCCGGCGCGGGGGGGTTGGCTCCGCTCCTCGCTGCAGGCTGATGCTGGAGCCTGGGCTGAGAGCCCGGCTCGTCCCCTGCACCAGCGCCGGGCGCGGGCGGGGCCTTGCTGCGGCTCCAGCCGGGCCGGGCCGCCCCCCTGCACCTGCAGCTGACGGTAGGGGCGGGTTGCATGAGGGCGGGACCGCCCAGGGGGAGATGGGGCCCCGGGCAGGGGTCACTGGGGGCATGGGGCACTGCGGGGGAGCTCCAGGCAGGGGGGTGCTGAGGGGGATGGGGCACTGGGGGTACCTGGCAGGGGCACTGGGCAGGGGGATGGGGCATTGGGGGTACGTGGCAGGGGCACTGGGCAGGGGGATGGGGCATTGGGGGTACCTGGCAGGGGCACTGGGCAGAGGGATGGGGCATTGGGGGGTACCAGGCAGGGAGGCACTGGGGAGCACCAGGGGCACTGGGTGGGGGGAGTAATGGAATACTGAGTACCAGGTGGATAGGGCACTGGGTGGATGGGGCACTGGGGGGCAGGAGATGGGACTCTGAGTACTGGGCAGAGGGGCATGGAGGTACCAGGCAGGTGACACTGGGGGGGTAGCAGAGGAGGTCCTGGGGGTTGAGAAGGTGCCGGGTAGGGGCACTGACCTAATTTGGGAGCATTGGGGCTGGTAAGAAGGCGCATGGGCATCAGTTGGGGGAGGGGTTGCCAGGAGGTCTGTACAAGTCTGCAGAAAGTTCCCTGGCTCCAGGGGCGGGGTGGGGTGCGGGGAGCTGCAAGACTCTGCTGCTGGTTGTAGAGCGATAAGAAAGTGAGACGGCCATGCCTCGCCACCTCTCCTCTCTTCCCCCTGGCCCTGGCAAGAGCAGTCGGGCTCTCGACTCTGGCAGGCGCTGTCCTGCACTGGCAGGGGATGAGCCAGGTTGAGGGCTTGGGGGACTGGGTGTTCCGGGGAGTCGGGCCGATCAATGTGCACCTTGAACCCTGCAAAGGCTCAGAGGCCAGGGGATGGTGGCTGTGGCTTATTGACTGTTACGAGGGTATTTTATTGGCGTGGCTCGAATCATCCTGTTAACCAGGCACTGTTAAAATGAGCACATCAGACAGAGGCTGATAATGATCTGTCTGTATCTTCATCCTGCCGCCATGGCGCCTGAACACCCAGCACAAGAATATTCTGTAACTGATCAAACCCGGGCACCTGGCTTTCCCACCCGTCGCCGTGCCTGATCCCCACTGAGGGCTGGGCTGCTGGCGTGTGCCTCTGCTGATGGAGGGTTCGTCTCCATTGCCAAGTTACGGAGGTGCAAGCCGGTAGGAGGGAGCTCTGTCAGGTCTTTTAATGATTCAGTTCAATTCTGGTGCTAGTGTCCCCTGACCTTGTGAGGCTACTTCCTGCTGAGTGCAAAACCACTTTGGCTGGATTGCAATTCATTGCAGGGATGGAGCCCCTCTGGGCCTGTACTGTCTGTCTCTGCTAAGGTAACATTTATTAAACTCGGGGGCGGGGGGGTTCACATACTCTCAGGCAAGGGGGAGAAGAATTGTACATGCCAATAACAGCAGGAGAATCATTTAAAATGGCACCGCAGACGGACCTCTCCAATGGTTGTGCTGCTGTATGAGGTAGCAGAATTCACAAGAATAAAATTGCCATTCTCTGTGTCCAGAGGACTTTCTGGACAAGCTGCATTTTCAAATCCGTCTGTCTCCTGCTGCTTTTCTTCTGTGCAGGGCTCCCTCCTCGGGCTACACTGAGCCCTGGGTGGCAAGACCAGAACACGGGTGATCCATCCAGCCCTCGGCCCGCTCCACTGTGTTTTTCAGGGTTCCTCTCTCATCTGCGCTAGAAAGGTAGATATTTGTACATAAATCCCAACTCCCCAAAGGAAATTGTTAAACTCTTTTCTGTTTGCAGCAGCTGGGGTGAATTCTTGGGGGGAGGGATCTCAGACAGTTACCCCAGGCTGGATAGCAAGCCATGTATCTAGCTATGTGTCAAGCCATGGTATCTAGGCATAGTGAGCTGTGCTCTGGACAGACACTTGTACAAAAACAAAATTAGAAGCTCAGTTTATTGTTTTCCTGGGTGTAATTAATTTTCTACATTTAAACCTCTCACCTTCTCTGTCCTTAGCTTTGTTATGTTGTTTCCAAAGAAAAACATTTAAACAAATGTGTAAAACTAGAGTGGCTAGAAGTGCTGTTTCCTTTTAGGCTATTTTAGAATTTAGTGCTCAAATTTGAGGAGGCGGGACTTTAAAGCTAGTCAGACCTTCTGTCTTGAGAAGCCTTGGGACTTGAACTCCAAGGATTTGGCTTCAATCGTATGCCAGTACTCTCCTAAAAGTACTTCTGTCAGCAGACAATGTCCGGTTAATGAACATAACGCATCCATAGTGTTCTCACGCCTAGTGAAAGAGACTGGGACAACCTTGACTGACTTGCTGCTGGAAATTAATTTCTTTACCTGTGTTATTAATAGCACCTTTGATTGTTGGAAGTGAAAGATAAAAACATTGATTTGTTGGTGTGTAAGCTCACTGTTTTTTTTCTTTGTGTCTTTCTGCTAGGACAATAAAACCCAGTTTCCCTTCTGCTGAGCAGGTGTAGTTGCATGTGGCCGAGTGATTGTAAATGGCAGTTTTCAATGGAATGTGTTAAAATTGTGGAAATGTTTCTATTGGACGGAGAAGGCTATTCTTCCAAAATTGAAATGCTGGGCCACATTTAAGTTGCCAATGCCCTTTTAATGTAGATAAAGCACTTCCCAGGTCACATTTGGAAGGTGATAGAGATGGGTGAAGTGTTTCTCTTGCTTATCTTTAATTCAAGTTAAGCATCCAGATCAGGTACTGGGGAGCTTAAAGGTCTGGTTCTCTATCCTCATGCTTGGTGCAGGAATTGGGGTGCAGTTGCAAAGATGTGTGTTACCATTTAAGCCAGGGGTTCTCAAACTGGGGGTTGGGACCCTTCAGGGGGTTGCGAGGTTCTGAGCTGAGTGGTGGGTTGTGAGCTGTCAGCCTCCACCCCAAACCCTGCTTCACCTCCAGCATTTCTAATAGTGTCAAATATGTAAAAAGTGTGTTTTAATATATAAAGGGGGTATAAAGTGGTGACCCCTTTCACACTCAGAGTCTTCCTGTGTGAAAGGGGTCACCACTACAAAAGTTTGAGAACCACTGATTTAAGCACTCTGTTCAAGCTGACTGAAAAGCAAAATGAAAGCTGGCAAGCTGATCTGTTTTAAGAGTCTCCATTGCTTATAAATAATCTGTCCCACTTTGTATTTAGCTATGACACTGTTTCCTAGACCTTTGTAGGAATCTCGAAAGCTTCTCTCTCTCCAAAAGAAGATATTACCTCACCCTCATTGTCTGTTAACAGTATCGCCAGCTCTCATGATTTTGTCATGAGTCTCATGATAAATATTTGGTTTTCTTAAAGCCCCAGCTCCTGGAGTCAGGTAGAGATTTCAGCCTTTGGTCTTAAAGAAAAAAATAGTTTCTAGCCTTCGTCACTATGGAGAAAGCTTCAAAATGTGACTTCAGTGCACCATAAAGTGGAAGACACCTAAAAAAGTGGAAGGCAAATAAAAAGACCCCCAAATCTAGTATTTGTACATAATCTCATGTCTTTAAAGCCTGTATCATGATTTTTGATGAGCCTGACTCATGACTTTTGAACATTTGGGGTTGGCAACTGGAACCCCTGGAACCTACAACACTACAACAACGCTGCGGACATACTTGATGTCTAGCAGGAAAGTTTCTACTGCTGTTGTCCTATTGGCCTGTGAGATCAAAGGGTTAATTTTCTGAAACTGCCATGGGGTCCCTACATCAATTTTCTCTTTATAGCTTGCAAAACTTACTAGCACCCCAACCCCGTTTAAATATTTTACAGTGTTACTGAAAGGGATGCTGTCAACCCGGCATCTTTTTTAAATAAGTCAGTTAAATTTTCTGTGTTCTGATTGGGATCTGTTTCTGTAACTTGTTGTCACGGAGTCCACAGGGCGATGCTCTGCAACTGCTCCCTGCAAAGCCAGTCAGGACTTTGTGGGGGGAAACTTCCTGTCTGTGAACAGCCTGTCTCCAGGGCTAGGAGCTTCACAGCTTACAGCTTCCACCTTCCTGAATCTGACCTTGGAGCACCTTCTGCCCCTCCGTGCGCTTCCCCCAGGGAGCCCTCCCAGGCGGGGTCCTGGGGGAGCCCGTGGGTCCTGCACCCCAACTCCACAGTCAGACGTGACTCTCAGCCAGCCGGTAAAACAGAGATTTATTAGATGACAGGAATGTGATCTAAAACCAAGCTCATAGGTAGAGCGAATGCGACCCCTCCGCTGGGTCCATTTTGGGGTCCAAAGAGCCAGGCAGCCTGCTTGGAGCTCTCTGCCTTTCCCTAGCCGGATCCAGACTGAAACCCTTAGCCCCTCCTCTGCTTTTCCTTTGTCTCTTTCCTGGGCCAGGAGGTCACCTGACCTCTTTGTTCTCAGGTTCCTGCTAACACCTTACAAGGTGGGGAGGGCCAGGCCTGAGGCAGGGCGTCGGCCACTTCCACGCTATCCAGAGGAAACATTAAGAACATTCCTACTCCGTCACACATGTACTGGACTTTTATTAGTAGTTGATTATTATTTTTAAATTCAGAGTGAAGGTCCTTCCTGCCCCCCTGCTGTCCACGTCTTTCTTTTCTTCCCCCTCTCCCCCACTTGCCTTTCAAGGTCTCTTGCACAGAACCGAGAGTAATGTGACCAAACATAGTGAGGTCCAGCTCTCTTCCCAGAGGCCCTGTGCATGCTGCTGTGTTCTGCTTGCTACCTTTTAACTTTCACTTCCAGTGTTCCTGATAAGCACTCTGGCAGGACTTGGACAGGTGTGCCCTAGAGCAAAGGGCTGTGTATGTGCACAGTGCTAACCGCTGCACAAAGTAAACAAACGGACAAGAATCGAACGATATTGTTTTCTTCACGTTCTTTTGGTGAGTCCCATTTGGAGGTGCTCGTAAGAACGGTAAGTACAGTCGGTGGCTGTGGAGGGGTAGATGATTTTCTTTTAAAGATTTTGCTTCTTTCAGAACTAAAGCAACTGATCGGTTCTGGCCGGCGTGCCGTCTTCCGTTCTGTGAGCCTTCGGAATTGTGTGTGTGTTCCGGGGGTCGAGGCCAAGGCTACCTGCTGAGCATTTATTATCACGTGGAAACAGCGACCGGACAAAACAAGCTCCTCGGAATAGGAACAGTGACAGACTTCAGCAAAGAAGTCGCTGTTTCTTTTTTAACTTTCCCGGGGCAATATTTATAGCTCAGCCACCACATCTAGTTCCTGTTGCTATTAGCACAGCACTCGCTTCGACCAACAGAAGCGTTAACACTTAACAGACCTCAGGACCTTTCCAAGGCAAATCCCTCCTGTCGGTGGCTTCTACGAGGTGGTTTTCACTGAAAACCTGCCTCCCCGCATCTTGATGGAGCTCTCTGGGTTCTGCGGACTAGGTCCCCAAACAGCCAATTAACTCGGTAGCTCTCCAGTGGCGCTAGGGAATAGCCGTGTCCCCAGCCAGCTGGGTGCTCTCACCCCCTTTCCTTTCTCTTTGCTGCTTGTCTCATTGCTAGTGCTGCAGGAAAGCATGTTATCCCCAAGAGCAGGTGGCTGCGTGAGAGGAAACTGGAAGCCATTAAGGTTCATTGGCGTTACTGCCCTTCCAAGAACAACTGGAGAACAGTGCCCAATAAATCTCTTGGCTCAGGACAGCGTGAGGCCAGTGACTAAGCTGTAAATGGCACCTGGGTGCCATGGTGATGAGCGCAGTGTAAAGCCTAAGTGGTGATCACGTTGTCTAGGCCTGTCTATGCCATGCCCAGCAGTGCGGTGGCACTCGTGGATCGGGACAGATGGCATGAGAACGGTGAATGAGCTGCTGGTTAATCATGCTGCCCTGAGGGACCCTGTGTGTGACCAGACCTGCAGCCCTTCATCCTGCTGATCTGAAGGGGAACTCTGTCTGTGTGAAGGGGGCAGGATATGGCCTGATGCCCTGAGGAGGGTCTGGGTGTGGGTAGTGGGAAGGATAGAACTTGAGCAGAGACTGCCACAGGGGGCCTGTTCCCAGCCCCATGACGCCTGGGATCCTGCTAAATGTAGGAACGCTTGTGAGGCCCCCGGCTGCTGGCGGACTGTGCCGCTGGATAAAGTGTTTCAGGGAGACTTTCCGGCTACCACAGCTAGCGGGGAGGCTCGGGTCCAGCCCCCCGCAGGAGCAAGCCTCATTTTCTCGCTCTCCCCTTGGCACCACTGTGGCAAAGGAGAGACGTCCTAGTAATGCAGCGTTTGTACTTTCCACAGCTCCTCTGCCTGGTCTTCCAGAGCTAGGGTCTGTCAACTGCCAGTGATGATAACCCTGGTGGTGCTCGTGTAAACAGGGCACAGGCATTGTACCACTGAGATATCTTCTCCTACATAAGAGGCAGCAAGGTCCAATAGCTAGCGCGCTTGACTGGGACTTGGGGAGACCTTGGGCAACTCCCGTCCTCTCTCCATGTTCCTATTCTCCCCCCATGCCTCGCAGCCATTTGTCTGATCTGTGAGGTCTTGAAGCTCTTTGAGGCAGGGACTGTCTCACTGCGTATGGAGAAACCCTAGCACAACGAGGCCCTGATCCCCCTGTGGGGTTCTAGGCCCTAGAACTACTCACTTCTATTAAGTAATGGTGATTAAAAACATCTCGGTTCTGTTGGCCCTAGAGCCACTTCATCAGGAGCTACTCCACTGCTCCTAACCATCCTCATGTAGACACAGCCCAGCCATTTGTCACAGATTTTTCTTCCCTCAGCTGGACTGTTTTCTTTGCCACGTCTCTGATCTGAGAAGGGAAGGGATTGGAGCAGCTGAGGTGGGAATGGCTACTAAGGCTTTTACCTTGTCCTCCCTTATTGACAAGACTCTTGTTGACATAACCCAGCACAATCCAGTTCCAGTTTCTCCTGTGAGTTGGGCGGCCTGTATCTCCAAGTGCTCTGGAGCAGAATCACTTTAAAGGTGCCATGTTGAGGATGATTATTTGAGGAGGGTTTCAGGCAGTTGATTTGCAGATAAGGCTCTAAGTTAAAGAACAGGGAGAGGAGGAAAAGGCCGTGACTGGAGAAAAGGCCGTGAGCACATCGAGTTGTACTGAATTTCGGTAAGTGCTCGCAGGCCGTAGGAACGGCTGCTGTACAAGAATCCAGACAGAAATGGGGAAGAAAAGGAGAGATGGTCAGGAGTTGCATTGGAGAAGGCTCTCTTACCAAGGGCAGTATGGTTATGTGAGGAGCAGCTGTTGCATGAGCCGGCTGGGCTGGGATTGGGGCAAGTCCAGGAGGATTTTTAAGACTGAAGAGAACGATTTTAAGAAGGATGTTGGAATTGTTGTAGGGCCAAGGGAACAAGCAGAGGATGGGATAAAGTGGAGTGATTGAAATCAAAACGATTGAAGTCACTGACTTTAATCGTGACTGAAATCGGCAAGCCAGGAACCTTGATTTTATTTTTATTTTTGTTTATATATATCATTGAACTTAATCTTGTTTTGAATTTGTAGTTTAGTTACTTTCCTAAAGAAAAATTAATTCTTAGTAATTGGTATAACAGTTAAAACATTGATTTGCAACCAAATACAGTCTTTACACTAAATGTGGTTCTTTTTACTTACTAGGCAGATACACGCTCTGTGGTTTTCAATGTTTTTTTTTATTTGCAGACCCCTAAAAATTTTTGAATGGTGGTGTAGACCCCTTTTGAAATCTTAGTTTGTGGAGCCCCAGGGATCCACATACCCCAGGTTTAAATCCACTGCACTATCTGTACACATTTATTTAAGCTATTCTATAGCTCAACGTAAACTTATTCAGATTTAATTTCTGTGTTTTTTCATTAAGTTAGAAAATGGCAAATGATGCATTTCTTATTTTACTGGATTGGAGCGCGTGTTTTTATTTCAGATTTATGTGAAGATTTCAGAATGCTGTGGTTGTATATTTGTAATTTAATTCCAGTTAGAATGGTAACCGGAATTAAATTACAAATATACAACCACAGCATTTTGAAATTGCCTTTATTAGTTAAATGACACTTCCTTAAATGTGCTGCATATGTAAGAAAAAGGCTTCCTGAAAACTGCTTTTGCATTTTAACCTGACCGATGAAACAAAGGACGTGTTTCTGATCACTGGAGTTGGTGTTGGCGGGGGTGCAGGCTGGGAGAACCTAATCGCGTGTGGCTGGTGTGGCACGGGGCATGGCTCATGGTGTGATGTCCGTACTGTGTTCTCTGTTCCAGCACTGGGACAGCTTGTTTAAACATTCTCCAAGCAGTGGCTGAGTCAGGGAGAGGTGTGTCCTGCTAGGCCGTAGGGACGGATACCTAGGTGGGGTGGTCCCAGGCGCTCCAACGGGGGCAGGGTGTGGGGTGCCCATGCCAGGTGCACTCTGATCTGGGTGTGGGCTTACGGTGGCCAGTGTGAGCTCTCCGTCCTGCATCCCATCTTGCACCCCTCCGATAACCTCATAGCTCCCCAGGGGGGCATGCTCTCCAGTGTGAAACCCAGTGCAGTTGCGTGTCTGTGCTGGGCACATTATGGAGCAGACCTAACTGCATAGCAACAGACTTGGGTTTGTTGAGCTGAGCATCCTGCGGGTTCCTGTTACGTCTTGTAGCTCATTTCTTGTCTCACACCTAGAAAGACCTGTGCAGTGAGTGGCCGTTTCCTCTGAATACCCGTCCGGGTTTTACGCTGTGCACCCCATTGGGTCGCGCACACAGACTTAGAGCGGAGACCCATTTCTCTCGGGGTGTGCAGCCTGGCTTTGTATATGTTACAAATCCGTGTCCGTACAGGGCTGATCACTGCAGCAGACGTAGTCCTTCCTTGTATGCGCCTTGCATGGCTGAGGTCAAAGAATGCCTTGCTCTTGGCTTCTGCAATTCAGAAAACCAGTTCCAGGTGCTACGCCTAGAAGTGACACAATGTACACGATACCTGCTCATAGGTTGGGGTCACATTGAGGACGAGCTGAGGCTTTAACAAAGCAGAAAGAAGCAACACACCCTCTGCATAAAGAAACGGTCGCACTGGGCCACCATGAGAGCAAAAGCTGTCCGTCCGGATTGTTTCTAGGGATAACAGGACAGCATGGCTCCCCTGGAAGCAAGGCAGGATAAGGGATTAATGGAAAAACTGCCCAGTACAATAAGCGACCTCCCGTACGAGGAGAGATTAACACAAGTGGGATTATGTCGGGCCTGATCTGGTGAAGCTTTCCTCGGATGATTGGTCGGGGTGAAATCGTTGGGGCTGCCCCATGAATATGGGACTGCAGGGCTGGTCCCTTCGCTTGTAAAAGGCGAAAATCTGAGCTGGGTCGGGGTCTGAAGTAACAGATGTGGCAGTGAAGGCAGCTGTCTGCTCTTTGCTGTTTTGTGGACAGCCTGTTTCCTCCTCTGTGGATGGAGCTAAATTTCTCCCCACTCCTCTCCCTATCTCCAGTCCCAGCCTCGCTGGGTGCCAGTCCAGTGTGTCGTGTGTCTGAGAACCTTTGCTTGTGTTTTCTAGCTGGCCTCTCCTCCCCTGGTGCAGGGGCGTTCTCCCTCGGTCCCTGGTCAGGTTCGTCCAGTGAAGTGTGTTCCCCATGCCCGGATGGCTGCTTTTTAAACCTGCCCTGACACCGTTGGCCTCCCCCAAGCTCGGACGCAGCTTTTCCTGTCACTTCCACCTGTGTTGTCCAGGTAAAGGTCATCGTCTTGTGCAGGGATGGCCAACCTGACCTGAGAAGGAGCCAGAATTTACCAATGTACATTGCCAAAGAGCCACAGGGATACGTCAGCAGCCCCCCAACCAGTCCTCCCCTCCCACCCTGCTCCCAGCACCTCCCACCCATCAGCAGCTCTGCCCATCAGCGCCTCCCCCTCCCTGTCCGCACCTCCCAATCAGCTGTTTTGTGGTGTGCAGGAGGCTCTGGGAGCGGGAGGAGCGAGGGAACGGCAGGCTCAGGGGAGGGGGTTGGAAGGGGTGGAGTGGGGGCAGGGCCTGTGGCAGAGCCAGGGTTGAGCAGTGAGCAACCCTGGCATACTGGAAAGTTGGCACCTTTAGCTCCAGCCCCAGAGTTGGTGCCTGTACAAGGAGCCGCAGATTAACTTCTGAAGAGCCGCACGTTGGCCACCCCTGGTGGTTTGCAATAAATCTCTTGGTAACTAAGACTCTCCTCTAACAATGATGTGGGTCTGGTTTAAACCCACAAGCACCAGAGAGCCTGGTGTTCTGTCCCTGGTGTGTCCTGTGGAGCTGGCCAGCTCTGTGCAGGGGACAACAAGGGTGCAAAATGAAACTGCTTCTCTGATCTGCTCTCAACAGCAGGTGCTTTGCTCCCTTCACCCCCAATAATAATATCCTAATAGCCTAACATACCTCTTATCTAGAATGTTTCATCCACAGACCTCAGCATGCTTCCCAAAATCCTTATCCCCACTGTACAGATGGGGGAAACTGAGGCACAGGGCTGAGAAGTAACTTGCCCAAGATCACCCAGCAGGCCAGTGCTCTACCCACTAGGAAACACTGCCTTGAGTCCTCTCCCCCCTCCCCGCAAAAAAAAAAAAACAGTATTCCCCTCTCAGCATCCGCAGTTCTCTGAGTGCTTCCCCGCTCCCTTGTCACTCGGGTGGAGTCCTCGTCTAATTTAGGTTGCGACCCCTCGGGTCAGTGGCACCGTTCTGTTTGCCTGGACTCTGCTTCACACCCTAATAGCACTAGCTCAATAACCACACGGCATTGGACTTTGCCTGCCGCTTGGCTGCCCCATCTCAACCGGAGCGTTTTAGGGCCGTTGCTGAGTTACATGTTTGCTTTGTGCCACAGCCGAGACACAGGAGCTACCTCAGAACAGACCCAGGTCCCTGCCCAAAGGCGCTGGCACCTCAGCTCAGACAATGCCCCCAGGGCTGGGGAGGGTCTTGCAGGCAGTTGGTGAGCTCCTGTGGGCAAGTCTTAGATTGCCTGGCCTTGCAAGGGCACCTGGGGTCCCCAGCCCAGAGCAGGGCCTGTTGTGCCCTGCTCCAAAGGGTTTGCTGACAGCAGCCACACAGGATGAGGAGGGGAATGGCCATGCTGAGGGATGAAGAGACTTCCCAGGGCCCAGCCGATGTCACACGGGCCTGAGTGCGAGAGATGAAGGGCATTCTCCCCAGTTTCCAGAGTAGGAATGGCGGCTCAGCGAGGTGATTTGAACCCAGCGCTCCTGAGTCCCAGGCCAGTGCCCTAACCATAAGGCCATCCTGCCTCTGCATTTGGGATGGCTGTGCATCGGCGGAGGTAGCCTTGCCAGGCAGTAGCCGGACAGCCAGCAGGATCCCTTGGGAGGGGTCTCTCTATGGCACATAGCTTGTGCTTGGGCATCTCTCTCATCCAACCCCTGGAGTGACCCCAGGAGTGTGTGGGTAGGGTCTGTTTGACGTGCTTCTGTCCTGCTCGCCCGCAGCGCCACTCTGCAGCTGTGAATTGGCTTCCACGGCCTGAGCTCTGCTTCACGTCCCTCCTCCCCTGCGTGCGCAAGGCAGGTCCTGGCTACAGGAGGAGGTTTTCTCCGTGTTTGTCACTGCTCTACCTCCTGATCTGCAGCACAGCCGGCCTCCCCGACATGGCCTTCCCGCGGAACCAGAAGCTGAACCTCCTGCGTCTCGCCATGCTGCTGATCGTGGCCTTAGCGGGCATCAAATTTATCTTCCGAGGCAGGTACGAGGCCTGTCTGGGGCCAGGCTGCCCATGGAGCCCGGGGGGAGTGCTGGGGCCAGCGGAGGAGTGTGCTTGACCCTGGTGCTTGGAGCTGAGTTCTCTCCATCCGGCCCCAGGGCAGCTCTTTAGCCGAGCATGCGCCCATTGGCCCCCACCCCCGTCCCTCTTGAGCTCTGTGCTGGCATGGCCAGCACCCCTGCCACACGCGTCTGGGTTTGGAACCAGACGATGGGGGCTGGGATCTTACTGCTGCTCCCCGACATCTCTCGCTGGGTGCTGGAGTGTCCTGGGTTCCCACTGCTAGGCCAGCTCTGCCCCGTAATCTACAGATGCGTCGAAAGGGGCAGGAAGGTCCCAGTTCAGAGAGCTGCATCCGCCCCAGTCTGCCAGCGACAGCAGGTGCTGGAGGCTGTGACCCATTCCCAGGCGGCCTCTATGGGACTCCCCTGCAGAGCCCATGCCGGAGGGCACAACCCCACGGCAGAAGGTTGGACTGTTCAGCTCAGATCCCCTCCAGGGCCAGCAGCTGTTCTTGGGGGGCTGGAGCAGGGCGCACCCCCTTTGCTTGAGGCAAGGGTAACGCCATGACTCTAGGAGTGGGTGGAAGCTGCTGCCCTCACAGCCCCAGAGGTTGATGTCCCCGCCTGTCTCCAGAGTGGACACCACTTGGGCTTCCCTCCACACCGTCTGTCCTGACAGACCCCCTGAGCGGTGGGCGGGGAATTCCGTGTCTGGGGCGCTCTGCTGGGGCTGCCCGCAAGGGAGCCGGTGCGGCGGGGGGGCTGAACGTGTCCAGCTGCTCTGTTCTGCTTGCGCAGCGTTACCCTGGATTCGCACAAGCCCATCAGGAAAGACAATGACTTCTGGGGAAAGGCTGGAGAGGAAACAGAGGCGGGTAACCCCCACAGCCATGCCCTGGAGCTCTCGGCAGTGAAGATAACGGATCCAAAGGAAGAGCCCAAAAAGCAGCTCTCCAAGGACTTCAGCACCACGGAGATGAGGCTCGTCCACCTGGACCTGAAAGGAGCCGCGCCCAGGGTCTCCTACTTGGAGCAGGTGAGCAGCAGAGGGTTCTGGGACGTCACTTACCCGCTGGGCTGTGGGTCGACATCCCACTTGCTACAAGCAGCTCCTGGAGGCGCCAGAGTTCAGCCACCGGCTTCCAGTGCTCGCAGAGAGCACAGGGCACCTTCCTGCCCTGGCCGTGTGAGCCTCGCTCGGCCCCGTGGTGGCTGAGCAGAGCAGGGGGCAAGGGAGAGGAAAAGCTGGCTCTGGAACGGGCTGAGCGTGGGGTGTTGCCCGCTGGCCAGGGCTCTCGCACGCTGCCCTCGGGGGGGTGTTAGGGAATCTCCGTGGCCGCAGTTCCGAGTGAGAGACTCGTGCTAGCCTGGGAACTCTGGGTGCGTGACGCCTTTTTGCTGCTCTTGTGCTCGCCTGGCACCTGTGCAGCCTGGCCCAGAGCCCTGCTGAGGCGGGTTTCTAGCCAGGCAGGGCCATGGGCTGTTCTGGTGCTATTGAGCCCGGCTCCATGGAAGCCAGGGGAATTGCACCCATAGACACCCTGGCACAGTCTGACCCCTGGTCTCTAGCCAGGAGACTGACTGACAAGCTTCTCGTTTCCCGCCCGCCAACCCCGCTGTGCTCTCCAGCGCCAGCCAGTCGGCTCATTGACTTGGGCATTTGCTCTCCAGGTGTTTCCGCTTCTCTCCAAACTTGGTGCAAATGGGATCCTGCTCGAGTACGAAGACATGTTTCCCTTTCAGGGTGAGCTCGAAACCCTCAAGTCTCCGTACGCGTATAGGTAAGACGTGCAGCGGGCACGAGTGAACCGCGGCACTTTGCCGCGTTGGGGGCTGGAGGTGACAAAGGAGGAAGCATTTGGCTGGGTGTGTTGGTGAGGTATACAAGAGTAACGTGACCTGCTTGGTGCCGGAGGATCTGCAAGGCTAGGCGTGGCCCTGCTGGAACAGAGCCCTCGAGAGAAGCCTGCTGCCTGCCGCAGGTCTGAGCCCTCTGGCTGTGCCCACGATTAGAGCAGCCTCCGGATCTGTTCTTACAACGTTTGGATCCCAGTTTGCCTTCCCCGATTCTCTCTGCCTGGAAAAGCAGTGAGCCAATGAGCATGGAGTGACTCTGAACCGCCCCATGTAACTGTGCCGCTCGGGGCCGCTCACAGGTTTCCTGGGGTGCTAATGTGCGGCGTTCACCCGGAAATGTTGAATGTGGGAGTGCGGTGGGGCGGCCGCCCCACTCCAGTAGGAAGGGGTTAGGCCATGGTTACACTGGCACTTTATAGCGCTATAAAGCCCCCACGAGCGCTATAACCTCCTCCCCGTCCACACTGGCAAGGCACGTAGAGCGCTATAACTGCTGAGTTATAGCGCTATTGTTAATCCACCTCCGCATGGGGAATAAGGGCTGTAGCGAACTCGGCTGGAGGAATGCGGAAGTACCTCTTTAGAGTTTCTCTCTTAACTCCGCAGATAAGCAATGCAAATGTTTAAGGAGGGAGCCTGTGTGAAAACAAAGCCCTCTGTGAACGGAGGCTCGCTGACAGGCTTTCAGAAAAACGGAAAAACCACTGTCTCTCTCCCTCCGCATACACACAACGCATCCCCCCTCACCCCCCTCGTTTAAAAAGCACGTTGCACCCAGCTGAATGCTGGGATACCTGCCCTAATGCGCTGCTCTTAATGCCGCATTAAGTGCCCCAAATGTGGCCATGCTATACCACAGGAGCATCTGAGTGTGGACATACAATAGCGCTATACATATTACTGTATAAGGGGACCGCTATAACCAATAGCGCTATAATCTTGTAAGTGTAACCATACCCTTAGAAGCAGCCCGGAGAGGGCTGTGGCTGGGATAAAAGCAGTGAGGGCAGCCGAGGGAGTGGCTGAGCACAGGTGTGGCCAGCTCAATCAGGGCCCAACTGACTCTGATAAGAGGGCTGGGAGCCAGGAGCTGGAGGAGTCTCATTCTAGCCCTGGAGTGGGAAGGGCCGCGCTGCCTGGGAGAGAAGGGTGCCTGACGTGGAACAGTGCTGGGAAAGGGAAAAAGTTGCTGGGGAGCTCCAGCCTGCTAAACCCTCAGGCTGCAGGCTTTGTTGAAGGCCTACAGAGATACAGCCTGGGAACAGGCAAAAGCAGCAGGTCTTTGACGGTGCTGTTCCTGGTGGGACCAGCTGAGAGTGTCAGATCAGGACAAATTGCTTCCAAAAGGGCAACTAGAGCCCAAAGCTGGGGTTTCTCTACCCGAAAGGCAAACCAAACCAGCCAGACAGAAAAGACTTTGGTTTCGCCCCACTGGCTAGCCACAAGTCACACAAGCAATTCCCTTAGACCCTCCAGCTTCCAGGTATCACCACCAGCAGCCACCTGCCCTGGGGACAAATGGTTTTGAAAACCAACACCCCAAATAAAGAAGACAGTTCTCCCTAATTCCAAAGAATCAGGCCCCAGACCCAGGTCAATATACAAATCAGATCTTGCCCACAAATCACACTGTAGCCAATCCTTTAGAATCTAAAGGTTTATTACACAAGGAAAAAGATCTAGGTGAGGGTTAGGAATGGTTAAAGGAAATCAAATACATGCAGTAATGGCTTGCATCAGTTGTAGAATAACTGCAGGTTCAAATCAGAGTCTCTGGAATACATTCCCAGGAGGAATGGGTCATCAATCCTTTGGCCAAACTTCCTTCCAGGGTAAAAGTGGCAGACTGAAGACCAGATGGGGATGGGATACCACCCTTTTATATCCTTCCCAGGTGCAGGAATGTTCTTTGTCCTTTGCTGTGGAAACTTACAGCAAAATGGAGTTTGAGTCAGTTGGGCAACTCCTGCCCCCCTTGCTAAGACACAGGGTGTGTCTGCCTTCCCTTAATGGGTTCATTGGATAGCTGATAATCCTTAATGGGCCATCAAGCATGGCGAGCAACGCTTAACACCAAGGGCTCTGAAATGTCTCCAACAGCCTAGCACAATATTTGGAAAGACAGACAGTACAGAGCCAATATTCATAACTTCAACTACAAACAAGATACACACATACAGATAACATAATCATAATCAGCAGATCATAACCTGGTCGTAGACACCTTATATGACCCCCTTTACCTAACATTTGGTGCCACTCAGGACCTTGGTTGCACCAATGATCTAGATGATCCCAGATAATTTCAGTAACGTGACCAGGTCCAACCTCCTTGCCAATGATAAATGGTCATGACAGACTGCAGTCTGCCCCAATGAAAGGGGGCTAGATGATGACTGGCAGTAGCCACTGAGGCAAGATGGATTAGAGGATTGAGGGTTCCCCTGGGAGGGAGACCCAGCATGTCATAGCACTGCGGTGGGGCAGCACCCCAAGGTTCAGGGTCCTGGGGTCTGGGAGGGGGGCAGGGCCTGAGGCAGGCGAGACACGAGCCAGCAGAGGGCGCTCTGGAGCTGAGCTAATTTCTGAGACGACCAGCAGGAGGTGCCGCGGTGGTGAGCTGTCGCTCCGCTACGAGTCCCAGGCTCCCCCTTTCTGTCGCACAGCCCTTAACACCCTCACCCTACTGCCCTGAGCCAAGTTTAACGCACTCTGGCGTTGGCGCGTCTGAGGGTCCGCGAATGGCCTGGGTGTTGCGGATGCTGGTTGGCAAACGCCCTCTGACCTGTCGATTGTCCCTGTCACCCTGCAGCGAGGACGACATCGAGAAGATCCAGCAGCTAGCAGCGCTCAATCATCTGGAGGTGATTCCCCTGGTGCAGACCTTCGGGCACATGGAGGTAGGAGTTGATCTCTGCGCGAGCCGGCCCTTCCGTGGGGAATGGCTGAGACCAGCTGGTGGCCTGGAGGGGGAAAGGCATCTCCTGCCATCCCATTGGCTTCAACCACATCCCAGAGAGGGGTGGATCCTGGTGCCAACGTGGCTGGTACCAAACACTGCCTAGAGCTGAATCTCTGTCCAGGCAGGCTGGTGCCGCGCAGACCTGGCCTCACTCTGGAGCAGTCCCCAGAAAAGCTCTGTTCTTTTCTGGCTTAAACCAGGCTCACCCAGGTGTCACTGTGTGGCTTTAACAGCTACGGCAGAGCCTGAGTGGCTTGGCCCTGGTGGTAGGCCTGTTGGAGCAGTAGATGGGAGTGGGAAAGGTCTGTGATGGTGTCTGCTTGGAGGGCACTCTCCTTGGGATGGTTGGGCAGGGTTTTGTGAGTGGTGTTTGCAGCTCTCCGTCTTCCAGAGAGCCAGGCGCATTCTTGGCGCTTGCAGACTGTCGCCCGGTGGCTACTCTCCCTTTGTCAGAGGGAGGCAGGAGGACAGTCCACGGCCCTTCGTTGTGTGTCTTGATTGGAAGCATTTAAAGGGGGCTAGCTAGAGGTTGGTTTTGGGGGGGGCTCTGAACGGGCAAATGTCTCCCTGGCCGCAGGGACTGGGTGTCCTAAGTTTGAAGCGCCCTGCCCCCTGCGGGGGCTAGGGACCCGCTTGTAGAACCGGCCCACTCAAGCCAGCGTCACACCAGAGTGACCTCACCGCGGTCTGTGAGATGCCCAGTGCTCTGGTCTCCCCTGCGATGGCTGCTGGCCGCGCTTCGGCACTGAGCCAGGGAGTGTCCCTGTGGCTGTTGAGTTTCCCTCAAGAGTGTCTGGCTCCCTTCTCTGTCGCTGAGTGAGGAATTTGCTTCTCCTGAGGGTGTCTCGGTGTCTCTCCTCACCCTGCCACCTCAGTCTCATCAACCCAACAAGCTGGCGTGGTCTCTGCCCCCAGCTGAGAGGTAGGCATAGGCTGGCTTTTCTCCAGGCAAGGAGGCCGTTTCCTCTCTGTCTTGTGCTGGCAGGTCTCCCTGGGGCTGGGCGGGAGCTGGCAAGGACGCCAGCCATGGGTCCAGCGTGTCTCCACCACCACGTCACCTGTTCGTAAACACTTGGTATTTGCACAGGTCTTGTCAGTGAGCCTGGTGAAGGCTCTTGTGGACTCTGAACCGGGGCACTCAGCCCAGGGCATTCCCCGGGGAGCAGATACACTTCCCACAGACCATGCTGATCAACCCCCACCACACATGTGGATTGGGTGGGGGTCCACCCTCTTACTGGCCCACCTGCCCCCAGTGTGCAGTATGACTCTAGCTGGACAGAACCCCTTTAAAGCAGACCCATGACTTGCTTCCCTGTTACTCTTTCCCTTGCACTCAAAAGGCCCCCTCTCCAAAGCCCAGCGTGACCTGCCCGGGGTCCAGAGGGGTAGGGTTCTGCACGGCGTGGTTCGGGGCTACGTTGGGCTCACACACTCCCTTGTAACAGTTTATCCTGAAGCACGACAAGTACCGATACCTGCGGGAGGTTGAGCGCTTCCCCAACAGCCTCAACCCCCACGTCCCGGACACCCTGGCCCTGCTGCAGAGCGTCCTGTCGCAGGTGATGGACAAACACAGACACTCCAGCTGGGTCCACATTGGAGCTGACGAGGTAAGCACTGGGGAGGCTCCCGTGGAAGGCGTCCCATGCTCTCCTCTCAGCCTCCTGCTGGCTTAGGGAGTTATGAGGGCAGGGGTATTGCAGTAGCCCCAGCTGTAGATTGGGACCCTGCTGTGCTAGGCTCTGTACTAACACAGTAAAGGCTGCCCCTACCTCGATAAGTGCACTGCCTAACGATCTGAGGAAGGACACACTCAACAGTCCCCAATTCTTCTGCAATTTCCTCTGCTGCATACGACAGCCCCTCTGGGTAGAGGGAAGGGAAGAGGAACAAAACATCTGGAGAAGGGTCTCGCAGGCCAGGCCTCCGACTAGGCCGGAGGAGAGGCGTGATCGCTGTGGGGGGGCTGCACTAGGGAGGGGTCTGGTGCAGGGGTGCAGTTTCCCATCATTGCTCCCTGGGTGCATCCCTCTAGGAAGGATGTAAACCTTGCACACTCTTCACTCCATGCTTGTTCACAGAGGCTGTTAATGCCTCTGATGGTAACAATAGTTTCCCTTCTGGTAAATCCAGGTCTTTCATCTAGGGGAAGGGATGGATTCCAAGAACTGGATCAGCCGCCACAATGGAGACGTGGGGAAGATGTACCTGAATCACATCAAGGAGGTTGTGAACTTCATCGTGAGCCAGTACCAGGGACTCCGAGTCCTCATGTGGGACGACATGCTGAGGAAGATCAGTGTGGGAGCCATCCAAGGTCAGGGGGGCTTTGTGCTCCTCTCGGGAGCAGGGAGTTGTAGGGGATTTTCTAGGGTGACCCTTGCGTATGTCTCAGGAATAGTATCCCAGTCCCACTCTCATGCTGGTCTAGCTGACTGGAGGGTCCCTGTAATGCCACCCCCGCAACCGTCCCGGTGTGATCTGGGTGGAGTCAAGGCAGGGGAGAAAGTGTAGCACTGAGGCTAGTGTCTCCTGGGGGGTTGGTGGTGTCCCCACCAGGAGCAGCAGAAGGTCCCTAAAAAGTGGGGGGGCCCACAGGTGCAAGAACCGTGGCCCAGCCTTTCACGCTGCCCCTTCCCCTGAGGCCTTGGGCCCCTTTGCGTCCTCCCCCACCCCCATTGCTTTTAATAGTGATGGGGGTAGGGTCCCCTATTTCTCCCCCACCAGCTTCTGGCACCCCTGGTCCCTGCCCATGGCAGAGAATGCTTCTGGACTCGCTTATATCTGTGCAGTTCAGAGTTGTGTATCCTGCACACGGTCATCCCAACTCTTCGTGTAGGAAGCAAGGGGGCAGGATCTGAGCTGGAATGTGGGGAGGGGAGGGTTTCCCCACCAGCCTTCTCTCTCTCCTGCCCCAGAACTATTGGCAGAGATGCTGTTGCATTCTCTCTTAGGCTGACCGGACAGCAAATGGGACGGGGTGAGGGGTAATAGGAGCCTATATGAGACCCACAAATCAGGGTATCTGGTCACCCTATCCTCTCTTCTCTGGGATTTTGTGTTTTTTCTTTCGTCTTGCAGAATCTGGCATACCGGCGCATGCCTCCCCGGTGCTGTGGTTCTACACCCCAGACTTCGACACTGAGCAGATAGGTGAGCAGCAGAGACTGTGACTGTTTCATCCCGTGAGCTGCTTTGTGAGACTTGCCTGGTGGCCTTTAGCCTCCCGACATGCAAAGTTGAGCCATAGGAGCCAACTTTCCCTGGCGCTGGTGGGTGCTTGTGCCCCCGCCCCTGGCCCTTCCCCAAATCCCCGCCCCGGCCCTGCCTCCTCCCTTTAGCACACTGTGTTTTCCCCTCCTCCCCAGCTTGCTGCACCAAACAGCTGTTTGGCATGGCAAGCCTGGGAGGGAGGGGGGAGAAGCAGAGCGGTAGCCTGCTCAGGGGCGGAGGCAGAGCAGAGGTGAGCTGGCGTGGGGGGGTGCAGGGATCCTGGCGGGCAGCAGGAAATAACCTTGCAGCCATGGGGTGGAGGGGCAGAGGAACCGCTCCTGGCCCCAGGCCAGAGGAACCGATAGGTGGGTACCTGTGTTAACAGCTCTTGGGCTGGTGCGTGGGCCCATGTCCACGGCTCAGCAACAGGACCAGCGTGTCTCCCCTTCAGCGGTGCTGTTGGGTCAGTGTGGGGCCCATGGATGACACCCGCGAGGGACGCTTTGCATTAGCACCTCGGGAGTGCCGGGTTGAAGCTCCGTGTGTTGGCCCTGGCAGATGTTCTCCAGCTGTTTTCTCCTCTTGGTTTCTCCTTCTCTCCTAGGAAAGTTTGTTTCAAAGTATGCGGACAGTGGCTTCCAATCGGTGTGGTTCGCGAGCGCCTTTAAAGGCACCACCGGCCCCGCACAGGCCTGGACCCCTTTAAATCACCACCTGAAAAACCACCTGAGCTGGCTGAAAGTGATCCAGGGCATGCCCAAGTTCCCGTCCATCAAGTTCCAGGGAATTGCCCTCACAGGGTGGCAGAGGTGAGGTCTGGCACTAGGCAGGGGGAACAGCCGGCCCCCTGCTTCTGACGCACGCTGCTTGCAGAGAATGTGACCTCTCCTCTGGGGGCTGTGGGGTGGGGGAGTGAAGGGCAAGACAAGAGCAGCCCTAAGCTTTGCTCACTGTGCCATGGCCGGGGTGACCCTGGAGTGGGAAGACACCGGTGACCTGCCAGGAGCTCGGAGAAGAACATCCGACAGGAGTCGCGAACTGGGGGGAAGGGTTTTGCGGGGGAGTGGCTTGGCTGAGGGGAAATAAGTGAGGAGTCATGTCATGGCGGGTTACACAAGGCAGGGGAGGTGGGGAGATAACTAGAGGCAACAGCATCCAGAGAAATGGGGCAAAACAGACTGAGCCTGCGGGAGGGTCCCTTCTCCTGAGGGGAAGGTGAAAGCTGCCATGTCAGGGACTGGACTGAACTCTAATAGGAAGCGGGGACCTCCCGGGTCCATTCCCTCTCCAACTCCAGCCCTAGACATAGCTAACCGCCCCGCCCCCTCCCCCCCCCCCACTTTCCTTTGCTTCTCCTGCTGTTACAGCTTTTCCTGGCTGAATCCCCGACCCGGTTAGACAGCAACCCACCCGGAATCCCAGGCTGTGCAGCAGGCGATGCCCCCAGCAGACTCACTGGCTGCTGCAGCATGTTCCTCTCCTGGCCCGTGGCTGTGCCCCGCAGCACCAGGGCGCAAGTCTGCTGGGAGGGCTCTCAACGGGGCTGCTTGCGGCACGGGCGAGCAGAAGCTGGCGTGGAGCTCTGGCAGGAAAGGGGCAGGGATAGCTGCAGGGCTGGCAGGAGTCCCTCAAGGCAGTGGGGGTTGGGGATTCCTGTGGGGCTCAGAGCAGCTTTGGGACCCTAATCATCAGTGGAAGGATCTGGGGCTGTCTGCTGCTGTGGGTGCGTCCGCCTCCCAGTGCGATGCCAAGGGACTGTGGGGAGACGGCAGGACAGCTGGCATCGGGTGTTTGGGTTGGGGACGCCGTTCTGCTGCTGTCCTGAGAGCAGAACACTGATGGGCAGGGGGGTTCCACAGCGTGACCATGTGCTGTTCTCACCCGTCCCCGCAGGTACGACCACTACTCTGTGCTGTGTGAGCTGCTGCCGGTGGGGATCCCGTCCCTGGCCATGTGTCTGCAGACGCTAGTGAACGGTGAGGGGCTCGCTGTGCGGGCTGGTGCCACAAACCCTGAACTAACCGAGCCCTTGAATGTGAGAGGCGCCGTGGTCTAGCACTTAGATCAAGTGACTTAGGAGACAAGTCTCCTCCTGGGTTCTATTCCTGGCTCTATCTCTGACCCCTTGTGCGGTTTAATCTCTGGCTTCATCTAAGACTTAGTACAAAAAACTGTGTTTAGACCAATTTTGAACTGTTTCATCTCGGTGTATGAGATCTGTACTTACCCTCTTTGACCCAGGCAGTCAGCCAGTGTTCAAGGTCTTGTGGGTTGTTTTTGTTACGAGGTGAAATCGATGATGAGTCAGGCGTTTCTCTGCAATATTTACAAATTCTGAACATATAGTTCTGCATCCATGGACACAGGAGGAATCAGACGGGAGGCCGTGTCTTCATTCACAGCTCCCAGCCTCTTTCCAGCCTGCACTCTGCTTTGAAAGCTCTCTTGGGGCCACCTTCCCAGTGCTTTCCAGGCTGTCTCCTTGGCTT
Source organism: Dermatemys mawii (assembly GCA_007922305.1). NCBI lineage: Eukaryota > Metazoa > Chordata > Testudines > Dermatemydidae > Dermatemys > Dermatemys mawii. The sequence goes on from ML677381.1 coordinate 2,668,779, forward strand.
TCTGGCTGCTTCTCACACTTCTGCTGAATGATGCTGGTGGATATGACAGCTGCCTTTCAATGAGGTATCACTTGCCTCTCATTATATGGAGCTATACATTTTATTATATATAATATATATGATATTATTATATAATATAAATATACACAGTACAATGTATAGCGTATGGCCCATAATTTACAGGAATAAGCTCTACTGGTATGGGTGCCCTTCATACGAGTGTAACACCATCTGCCCACACTAGGGGGTTGTGCAGCTTTAACTATCCAGGTTCCAAACCGATTTAGGTAAAGCTGGACCAGTAGTGTGTGTGTAGACCAGTGACTTAGCCAGGGCATCAGTGGGAGGCTGGGATTAGAACAATGGTGTCAGAATTCCTAGCCCGCCAAGCTTGGAGCTCCTGTGGTGAGAGGAGGAATATGAGACTTGAGCAATTCTCCGGCAGAATACTGAGTGTTTCTGTGGCCTCTGCCCAGTCTGCCTGCTAAATACATGCAGCGCTGCTCGCTCCGGGAGTGTTGCTCACTAAGTGAGCTTCTATTTTGTTTCCCTGATGGGTGAATATTTTGTCCTGGAAAAGCAAATGGCTTGGCCATGAACTTGCATGTTGGTGGCCAGGAGGGTAAAGGTTGCCTGTAAAATAGTATTGGGCTCCTTGGGGGCATTTTGGTCCTTCATGCTATTTTTAAGTGATCCCAGTTAAGATGTTATTCCTACGAGGATATGTGTGTGTGTATGTGTGTGCGCATGTGCACATGCACACACTATAACACAGAGAAGGTTGAGCAGAGCTTTCTGTCCAAGAGCTGGTATTTCAGAAGGCCGTACCATCCCCACGCAGTCTCTGGTTGCTTTGAGTCATTCTGCTGCATCAGGAGCAGGGAGAGGGCTGGTGGGGGAAATGTGAGGTCATTTGACCAAGGGGTTCCCCAGACACAGCCCCTTGGAAAACTAGGCACTTCTAGCTGTTCAAAGGTACTCAGATGCCATGCTGGAAGTCGGTATGCCCAGCAGGCACTGGGGTTGGCTAGTAGTCTGTGTTTCTCCATCGTACGTACGAGATCCATCCTGTGCGTTTGGCCTGTTTGCGGCTTGAGGCTGTCCTGGGTGTTTGTTTTTCCCTTTAACGGGGACAGCTGCAGCGTATCCGCCCACATGACCAGGCTCCCCTTTCCCTAGCGTGTGGGAGACAGGGAGGTGCTGGCCGGCTGGGACGCCCTGTTGGGAGACTGCTCGCCAGTCTAAGGGTACGTCCAGCCGGGGCAGCTCCCAGCTGGTGGAGATTGTACCAGTGTAGCTCTCATTCTGCTAGCACAAACTATGCACAGTGGACTCACGGTAGCACAGGAGGTGGGGCGGAGGGGCTGGCCACCCTGAGTACGTACCCAGGGTTCCAGACAGGTTCCTCCCACCGCTACCTGTGCTCCTACGGCTATGCTACTGTCCTTACCACCCGGGCTGGATGGGTGCTGCCGCGGGTGGGTCTCCTCAGACGGGGACCACACCCCCTGTGCAAACGTGCAGACATGACCTAAAGAAGCAGGGGCCCCCATTTGAGCTCCTAGCAAGCTGCCAGTACAGCTCCCCCCGGGTGAAGCTTAGACTCCCTCTTCGGGCTCCTCCTGCCTGCGCTGGCCTGTCCCCTCCCCTTCCGCTAACCCGTGTGTCGTCTCCTTTCCTCTCTAGGTGGATTTACTGAAGCAACTAAGAAGAAAATCCTGGACTTGTTGGGCTTCCAGAACATCCATCTAGAGAAGAGCACGTGGTACGTTGCTCAGGCCAGGCTGTTCCAGCTGGCTGGTTCCCAGGGTTGCTGCCCAGCAGCCATGGAGCCCAGTGCTTAGCAGTCACTGAGCCCAGGCGACCTGCTGTGTGTCCTAGTCCGCCTGTTAACTCTTGTTTGTGGGCTGTTACCAGCACATCCCAGGAGCCTGCTGTATGGGTCTGACCCTCCCCCCGGCCCCAGCCAGGAGTGGAGCACCTCGCCCCCTGAGGCAGGGCAGGGCCGTGTCCCCATTGTACGGCTGGGCGCAGGCAGCACAGAGACTGAGTGATCTGCTCCGGCTGTGTCATGGGGAGCTTGTGCCCTAACCACTAGGCTTTTCTTCTCTGTCTGAACCACCAATCCTCTCTATTAGCTGCTGCTTCCATAGTGGTGACCCTTCCGCACGCTTCGGCGGGTTCTGTGCCCATTGGGCTCATCGACAGCAGGTGCTTGGCGTGCAGGTACCTCATGCCTACGCCACAACAGCCTCCATGTATCTCCCCCTGCCTCGCCCCTGCGACACGCTCGGTGCCTCGGTCCAGCGGGTAGGCGTCCCGGCGTCACTTTGAACCTGGTCTCCAGCCCCCCTGGGTTAGCACCTCCTTGCACTGGGGTGCTGCTCTCCTGAATTTAGAGCTTGTCTTGTGGTGGCCGCTGGCTAACGAGCTAGTGGTTCAATTAATTTCTAGCAGCCTCTGGAGCCCTTAAAGCTCTAGCAAAACGTGCTTCAGAACATCTCCAAGCGTCGTCTGTGAAAGCCTCCGAAGTGGAGCCATGCTCCTCTGTTTAGATTCTCTCTAAAGGCTCCTCGACGGCAAGATAATCAAAAGTCTTGCCCTGGTGCTGATGTTCTAGCACCCGAACTCTGAGCTCCAAGGAGTCGTCTGGCTCTTGAATCCTTCCTTCACTGGTGTGACTGCAACCCCAGCTGATGGGAAAAGGCTTCTCATCCGGGGTTAGATGAGTCCAGGCACGGCACTTGTGGTGATGAAGGGGGTAAAACACCTGGGGGAGGAGGAACTCTCTTGCATTCAGAGGGTGCGGTCGTTAGGTAGCCTGGGATTTGGGAGACTCTCTGCTTCATTCCCCTACTCTGCCATAGATGCCTGTGTAACCTTGGGCAAGTCACTTAGCCTCTCTGCTGCCGTTCCCATTTCTGCCATGGGGACAACAGCCCAGCCTGCCTCCTAGGGTACTGTGTGGGTAAATACACTGGGACGTTGTGGTAATGGGGACCTAGAAAGGAAATATCTCCATAATATGGCAAGTGCCTTTGTTTGACGTCCCTAACACCTCCACAGTAAGAACCGTGTAACCGGTGTCCCTATCATCTATCAGTCCACGCACAGAGCTGTCCTCGTAGTGTGATCTAGTCTCTTTCCCCATCCATCTGAGCCTGTTCTCCACACAATGACCCAGTCCGTGGCATGGAACAGGACCTGCTGTGTTGGACACAGAGCTTAGGTGAAGTCATGGGCAGTCTTTGGGGGTCTCTCGTCTTTCCTGTCTTGCTTGGAAACTTGCCCCCGTCCTGACTGATTAAATTCCAACTTCCTGTAGCCATTGGCCAAAACCAGAAGGGGTTGGTGGGGATGAATTAGAGGCTGCCCTGCACTTTGAAGTAGGCAGCTGGGTGTCTGTTGGTCGCATTAACCAGCGACTGGATGAAATGGAAAGTCCCCTGTACCTGCTCTGAGAGCCAATGGGGATCTGGGGATCTGCTTCCTCGGTTGTATCTGTATCTACCCCATGGCTCATGTCTGCTCCTGCCGTGTGCTTCTCCTAGTGACGGGAATGGTGCTTTTCCAGGCTCTGAAATCTATCGCATGGTGGAGCACATCAATGGCCAGTTAAAAGAGAGCGTTGCCAAGGTGCTGGAGGAAGAAAGGTAACTGGGCGCTGTGGGGCACGAAGCTGGGTTCTGGACCCTGTCCTAGTCTCCTGGCTCATGGCGAGGAGGGCTGGAGTCTGGGTGCTGAGAGCCAGCACCCAGAAGGTTGGGTTGTCTGGGGGTGGGGAGGTCACTGGAGCTCCTCTCTGGGCTCTGCTGCTTCTAGCTTTTATCCAGAGGGGTGCGGAGTCAGTGGCTCCTCGACCGATTTCAGTCTCTTTCCCTGACCAGCCTCCACCCTTCAGGATTCTTGTCCCAGTCTCCCCTTTTCACTCCACGCACACCGTCCCCGCTCCAGCTCTAGTCCCCTCTGCATTTGAATCAGGCTTCTTCCTCCTGGGCACCTGGTGGAGTGCATCGGGGAGACATGCTGTGTTCTGTCAGTTTCTGTGCCCAGCACCACGGTCTCCCCCAGCCACTGGGGGGAGCAGTTTCAGAGAGTCCCACTAAAGCCACTGCAGCTTCAGGACGGGGCACCTTCAGGTGCAGTGTGGGGATAGTGCGTGCACAGTCCAGTTGCACTAGGAGCTGTGTGGGGATGAAGCATGCTCAGTGCAGATGGAAGCTTTAGAGAATTTAGCTGCCAAACTCTAACAAATCTCTACCGAGCATGTGCAAACTGAGATGATTTTTATTTTTTTCATAGGTTTATAATTTGGCCAAATTTTGGGTAGTTTTTCACAGGAATGGCAAAACACCAGGGCAACACCCCTGCCCCATATGAAATCCCTGCCCCCAAAGCACAGGGGTGCTGGAGCGTATCAAGGAAAAAGGTGGTCAGATTATTTATTTTTTTTAACCCGGTTTAACACGTTTGTCTGTAATCACATACTACAAACTGCTGAGCCCTTTTCGCTAAAACTTTAACCTAAAAACTCCGCCTGAACCAGATGCCCGGCATGGGGAAACTTCGGCCCAAACAGTGTTTTGCAAAGTTATAAGCCCGTGGAAAGTGTTGGCTAACCCGCAAGAAGAGATGTTGTGGCCAGGCCTGCCCATAGTCCAGTTTTCTGGCGATTTGCTACGGGGTTCCTCCCCACCCGCCCCCGCAGGGTTAGCTGTTGCTGGTGAGACCTGCTATGGGGAGAGGGGTCTTTACAAAACAACTAACGTGCTGTTTCCGGGGCGGGGTCCGTTTGTCTGTCTCTCTTCCGTCAGTGCCATCCAGGGCTGGTTCAGCCCCTACCACAGGAAGCACCAGTTCGGAAACCCGCGCAACCTGGAGAGCTTCGGCAGCAAGGTGTTGAAGTATGTGGGGCTTCCTCAGTTGGCTCTTGGGGGCGGGTAGAGGGGACTCGTACCACTGGATGGGCCTGGAGGAGTGTCTGTGTGAGCCTCCGCGGGGCATGGAGCCGAGAGGAGCGGTATGGGCCTGCCCTGTCCCAGCCATGGGGAGGGCATTCAGCGAGGCAGCACCTAAACCCAAGTTTCCTCTGTTACTGAAAGCCGGGGCTGGTCTCTCACAAGCCTGAATCTTGATCCTCACCCCAGCCCATCTCCCTGTCTGAGGGGGCAGCTTCCCTCAGCGCCTTTGGGGATGTCTCATCCAAAGCAGCAGCCCAAACTCGAGCTGAATCCTGGCCGCAGGGACCAGGGCTGGGGCTCCCAGTGCAGTGCCCACAGAAGGGGCCTGCTGCTCTCCTGGGAGGACCAGTGGCCTCTTCCCAGCCGCTAGCAGCCACTGGGCCCCTGGGTCTCATCACGTGGTGATGACGTGCCAACAGGTGATGCTCCCACAAAGCCCAGTCCTGCCTTCCTGGGGCCGGTTATGTACCAGGCAGTTAGTTCTGAAATGATGGGAGGAGGGCTGGGTGGGGAGCTGGGAGACCTCGATCCTAGGCCTGGCTCTGCCCTAAGCATCCCAGCTGACTTTGGACCAAGCCCTGCCCTTCTCTGGGCTCAGCTGCTCCTCTGTAAAGCAGGGAGCAGGGGAGAAGGGCCTTGCGGGCTTCACGGGGCATCATCAATTTCCAAGAGTGTTGGGGCCAGGGCCTGTTCTGGAGCCCCTGCCAGTCGCCATGGTGATGCCGTAGCCCCCTGCTATGGTGAGAGGACTCTGTCCACGTGGCGAGGAGGGTGAGGGTGGGAGGAACTCACAAGATGGCGCCTCTCACCTGTCCCCGGAGCGCTGTGCAGAGCAAAGCCTAGGTCCATGGGGAGGCCTTTCCATGGCAGGAGCTTGGCTGGGGATAGCAGGTGCGATGCTGTGGGGTTTGTCTGGTCAATGGTGCCCCTCTGACCCGCTCAGAGCCCCGTGGCTGTGGCTGTTAATCAGCCTGCACCCCTGCAAGCACCGCAGGCTCCTTCCTGGCTTTGACGCGCTGTCGCCTTCTGCCACCAGGGCCCACGAGGACTGGGAGAACTTCATCCAGAACTTCCGCTCCCAGCTGGAGAGCGTCTACTTCCCCGACACGGTGGAGGAGTGGATGGAGGAGAACGTCAATCCCTACATGGACCGGCTGCGGGAGTTCGTCCGGGACTACAAGGAGATCATCCGCCTGAATGCCAAGCCCAAGGCCTTGTAGGGGCAGGAGCCCAGGGTGGCCTGCTGCAGCGAGGAGCCCGATTTCACCCCACAGTGGGCTTGAGCTGCCAGGAACGTGGTGACTCTGTCCGGAGCTTATTTCCCTTCCTCATAATCCATCAGCAACCCCCAGGCCAGTCTCGTTTCCGGGCTCCCTCTCTGCAGAAGTTGCCATTGGACCTCTCTGTTCCAACCGCTCTTCACACTAGTCCCTACAGTCCTCTTGAAAAGTGTGAGTGAGGCCATGGGGGGACTCTGGGATTGGGCAGCTGTGAATGTCTCCAACCTCAGGGCAGTGCCCTTTCTGTGCGTGTCCGGGACCGTGCCGTCACTGCGGCTCCCCCAGGAAAGGTGGGGGAGGGACTGACTTGCCTTTTAGCCCCCATCCGTGCTCGTCAGGGAGCCCACAGCTCTGGCAGCGCAGAGCTTCTCTGCAGATCCCCCTTCTTCGTGGGACCCGGTAGGAAAGCCAGGCCCCCGCTTCCTTAAGGGACCCAGGGCTGGGTCGGTCCCCAGCCTGGCGCTCTACGAAGCTGTAGCAAGGGGAGCTGTTGGAGGCCTTCCCGGAAAAGCTCTCCCTGCGGCGACCAGCGCATTTGGCACTGAGCCCCCCACTCTGCCTCCTGGTGACCGGACGTGCTGGGGTGTCTGAATGGAAATGTATGTGACAGAGCCTCTCCGCGCGTGGGGAGGGTAGCTGGGGTCTCTGCCGACGCTCCGGCCACTCATGGAAGAGCAGTGCCCTGAGAGCAGGCTGGCAGGGGGGTGTCACACGAGGTCTTGTGCTCTTTGCACTAGTTGCAGATGGGTGACCCCTGGGAAACAGGTGAGTCTGCACCAGTGAGGTGCCGGGGTGCTGTCTAGTGCTCACGCTGGCCCCTTAGCAATGGGAAATCTGGAGATGACTTGCGTAGGCTTCAGGCTGTTTGGAGCGGGGTTTTCCGAGGTCTTGGAGTTGGCCTCGCTCCTTCTGGCCAAGTCACCGGTGAAATATCCCCTGGGGTGGAGAGTCCCAGGCTCAGTGTGTTGAAAACTGCACCCTGAGCGTATGTCCGCTACTTCCCATGAGCCCGCCTGAGCTTCAGTGGCTTCTCCGATTGCAGGGTGGATGTACTCTGAGCTGGAGGCATCTGCTTTGGACGTTGAGATCTGATGCCCACGATTGGTTTCCCTCCAGAGCTGTGGACTCTTAACGCACCGGGCGAGTCCCTGGGGACAGCCGCTGCCCCAGCGCAGGAACCTTCTTTCTACTGGGGATGGTGACAGACCCTGGGCCTTGCAGCAGGACACAAATTAGAGACACGAACAAGTATCAGAGGGCTCGGAACCTGCTGGGGGTTGGCCTGTGGGCTCTAAACCCACCTACAGCTGGGAGTTCTCGCTGCCTTGGTGGGACTGACAAAAACCCAATACGTGAGCTCCCCCTGCTGGATCCTCAGCAGTGCTGGATCCAGACTCTTCCCCAGACTGTGATCACCCCTTTCACTGTCGCTGGTGCAAGAACCAACGTTTTGGCCTAATTAATGTGCTGTAAGTCAGGGTAGCAGCAATCTCTGCAAGCAGCCGTATTAATATCGGTTCCATTTGAGAGGGCAAGGGACTTTGGTGACTTCTGCTCGGTGGAGTAAAGGGCAAGTCCAGGGTGGGAAACCCTGATCTCAAACATCTGAACTTATTGCAAACACTGGACCTGCAATCAAAAGTGAAGTGTGCGATGTATGGTGTGTTTTTGCCCCCCTCACTGCCCCAGCCAGTCACAGGGCTGGGGTCCCTCAGAGTATCTCGGTGTGGGCTGCAGTACAGCCAGACGTTTCATTTCCCCAAGGAAGGTGGCAGACACTGTGCAGTAAGTTCTCTCACATTGCCACTGTCTCTGCACTAGCTGATGATGCTGTAATACACTGAGTGACGCTTGGGTCCGATGCCTGCATGACTACACGGAGAAGACACCGGTTTGCCAGTGGGTCGATTTGGTTTAACATATTGAGCCTAATTTGTGTGTTGGGTTTTTTTTACTGTATAGAAAGCTCGTGTAATACTGACTTCCGCAATAAAGTATTTTCCTAAGAAATGCAGCAACTGCGGTCACTTTTGGCCAGAGTCCCTCTTACTGATTCTGCTGACCCCTCTGGGCCTCTTCCTTCCCTCCGCGAACAGCCCCTGGCCTGAGGATGGGGCTCTGCGGCACAGCGGGTTCATGCTAAATGGGCATTTCTCCCAGAGAAGCCTAGGTTCAAATCCCAGGCTGGCTGCAGGGAGAAAGGGTGGGAAACAGCAGCTGTGTGGGACTACAGTACAGCGGGGTGGGTACGTGGGGTCCCAGGTGAGCTTCAACTTGTGCTGCTCTTGGTACTCACCTAGGCCAGCTGTAATGGAGTTAGCATGTGTTGCGGTGGGCTGCAGTCACCCCTCTGCTTTGAGCATTAACAGCCACAGACTTGTCCCTGGCTGGACACAGCTCTGTTCCACCGGAAAACTACCATGTTATTGGCCAGGATCAGCAGCCTCCGGGCCCAGGATCAGACGGTCGGTGGGCGCTGCTGTCGTGCATGGGAGCTGTGTGTGAGGATCCCAGAACAGCGAAGGGTGCATGGGCAGCAGAGTTAGGGGTGGAGGCTGGGTTAGCAGGGGACTGGACTGAGGGCGCTGGCAGAGCTGGGTGTGGGGCCCAGGGCTGGGCTAGCAGGGGGCTGCGGGGCAGGATTGAGGGGTGTTAGTAGAATTATGACACACTTCCCCAGCACCTGCCTAGGCCTTGCCTGTCTGACCTAGCACGTATTTGTTTCAGGAGCTGTAGCTGTACAAAGGACAAAGACCAGGCAGGGGCTGTTATTCAGTAGGGAGTAGGAAAGGTGGATTGCCCCTGGACAAAAACTGTTGGGACTGACCATTGGGTGAGAAATATTTTATTAGATGGGAAAATAACTCTCTCCCCCAGCTCCTCTCCTGCTTCCTTTGTCTCCTTCCCGGGCAGGAGGTCAGGTGACCTCTTCCCCCCCACCTGGACTCAAGTTACAGTTTCAGGTATGTCAAGAATCAGAGGGGAGTACGGACACCTTCCCACAATAGTCAGAGGAGCCACTGAGAGCATTTCTATTCTGTCACAGGAGCGCTTCCAGCAGCCCCTTCTACAGATGAATGGGGGAGGCTCCCCCAAGGCCACCTGCTTTGCCCTGGGCAGCTATTCCCTGCTGGCAGCTTCACACAGCTCGGTCCAGGGGTGCTGCGGATGGAAACCAGCTATTTGGTGTTTGTTACGACATGAGGCCAGGGTGGATGGCTACACGCCCCACTTCCTCTGGGCTGCTAGTTCCAGCCCCACTGCTTTTGACCCCTCGGAAGCTGCCGCTCTTGGGTGTGACAAGAGGTGGTGCTGGTCTCTCTCCCTGGACGCCAGCACGGTGCTTCCCAGGTGCCTGGAATCTGAGGGACGCTGAGCTGCTCTGCCAAGGGAGCTTGGAAAGGCTGCAGTGCCCTGGCAAAGCTTAGGAAGCATCGGAGCCAACCCACGGCCCCGGCATGTGTGCCTGCCCTGGGCCAGCCTCAGGTGCTGCTCTGCGGATGCCTGTGGGGCCCCAGAGAGGATGTGTGACCTCACCTGGGGGCCATTGGCCCTGGGCAGGCCCCACTGCTGAGCTACGAGGCTGTTTGCAAAGCCCTGCGTGTGCAAATGCAACTGGCTCTAGAGAGAAGCAGGGAGGGGATTTCATCCTGGGGTGAGGGGGTGCAGAAATGCCCCTACTTTAAAGCGAGGGCAGCAGCAGATCCGCATCTCTAGGCTCTCTGCCTTGCTCGCAGTACGTCGGGGTGTAGGAAACCAGAGACCCAACTACTCTGCCGGCCAGGGGCCTCTAGCTCACTCTCCCCCACTGGATGCCTGAGTCCTGCTTCGTCGAAGCGCCCAGAGGCAGGGGTAGGTGTAGCCTCGTTTAAAGGCCTGGGCTCCAAAACCCATCTAGGTCTTTGTTACTTTGGGCCGTGCAGGCCTCGGTGCTGAGGGAACCATCCTCTTCTCTGGGGAGAGAACCGTCTCCCAGGCAGGGAATCCCTTCCAAGGGTAGCCTGCTCTAGGTCCAGGGGACGTATCCAACAGCAACACTAGGCAGACAGTGGAGGGATGAGCCAGAAACAGGCCTTAACAGCTGCAGCCAGGAGCAGGGGAGGGCAAGGGGGGCTCTGTGGCAAGGTCAGGAGAAGAGCGCTTCGAGTTTATCATCCCCGCTTAGCCCCTGGGGGCGGGAGAGAGCAGCCCTGGCTCCAGAACGATTGTACGTGGGATGAAATAGGAGCCGCGGGATGAAATGGGAGCCCCAGGCTAAAATTCCCCAGCACCCTCTTACGGGGAGATGGGGGGTGGGGAGGAGTGCAGATTTGTGGGTCAGTTCTGGGCACTGAACCGGTCTGTAACAGCAGCGAGGGGGCCTCCTGCGCTCCAGGCTCTCTGCCGGGAGGGCCTGAGCAAGGACGTGCTTCCAACCCCCTCAAGCTGCTGTGTGCTCCGGGCAAGGCCGAGGCTGGGATGAGCTCCCTGCCCCACAGCCTGCAGCCCCTAGCACCAGCCTGGCCCCCCCGCCTTCCATCACCCAGTTACTGTTTGCAGAATGACCCCAACGACCCCCCCATCCCAAATGTCCCCAACCCTGCCTCTCTTGGAACACTCACAGACATAATTCGCTTTGCTGCTCCTTTAAAGAGACCAAACCCACAGCTTGGTATCCTGATTGGAGGTAACAAGGGTGTCAATTCAGTCAAAGCACTGGGCTGGGTGGCAGAAAGTGTAAATCAATGTACTTAATGAGAGAGAGAGGGTGTGAGTTCAAGTCTAGGGGATAGAATGGGTTACAAACAAACCCTAGCTCTTGGGTCACGAGGATCCCAGCTCGTGGTCAGAGATTGCATCATCACTGAAATGCAGCTGTTTCTGGGGAGGAGGAACAGGTCTCTTACAGCTCCCAGAATCAGTGCATGGCAGCTTAGGGCTGGAAATGAAAATTCCTGAAGAACGGCCTAGTCTGTGTGAGTTTTACAAAGCCCTGCATCGCATACACAGATTAGCGGCAATTTTGCCTTTTGGTGCAGGTAACAGTGCGGATGTTGGGGTGTTTCTGAAACCAGCTGAGTGGAGGATCCAAAAACAAAGGTGGCTTCGATCATGCTGGAGCAGGTGCACTTGGAGAGAGCAGGGCTCGAGAGAGCTTTCAAGTGACTGGAGGCTGCAAAGAAGAGAAGAAATTGGAGTAGCCCCTATGCAGTCCTGCTATACACTGCATGTAATCCCATTGCCCACACAGGCACTCTCTGCCAAGGGGCTTTTCTTGACATCAGTGGGGGTTGGTCAGGGCAGGACTGGGGCCAGTAGGGTGCATGTATGTCTAGATGTGGGTAGCAGGGAAAGGGGAGATGTCCCAGTTATCGGCTGCTGCTGCTTTTGCTTGGAACATTTCAGTCTCTGCCCAAGAGCCTGGCGCGAAGGAGATCACCCAGAATCACAACTGTATCCTGCTTCCTGCTCTCCCTGCAATGCCCCTGAGATCTGCTTGAGCTGGTACAGCTCCCACCCTGCTGCAGCCCCAAAGGACAGAGGGTTTGGAGCGGAGCACGACGTGTCCAGTGATGTGCAACTGAGCAATGCAAACCTGACGGTGGCTCTAGCTCTGGCCTGTGACCCAGGGATGCTGAGGGAAGTAGCTGACTGTAATAAAAGTGGGCCAAGGGCAGCCTTGCATGGGCTGGAGTGGGGGCCAGGTGTCGAAGGGGGAAGGGATCTAGAGGAGCCCAGGCAGATATTCCCCGTCTAAGGCCAGCGGCCATTCAACCCTGGAAGCACAGCCAGCAGCTGCATTCATGAAGCATGTGGACTGCAGAACAGAGGCACGGACCCCTTGGGAGTGGTATCCTTGTTCCCCTTGCTGGGGGAGCCGTTCAGCATTCCAGCACCTGTGGGCTGGAGGAGGCAGCAGAAGAGGCAACCAGAGCAGGAAGAGGACTCGACGCAGCCCACCTGCTCCGAGCGCCTGCTTTGCTGAGTGGCTGAAATGCCCCGAACTCCCAGGCCTGTCCTCTCTACCGCTCTCCTGGCCCTTTAAAGACCACAGCATGCCCGGGCGAAGGTGGCAATGTGCATTCTGCAGCTAACGAGGGCGGAGCCTGTTTCAAACTGGCCAGCTGAGCCCGGGAGCTGAATAAACAAGGCTCTGCCACCACTTTCTGCTGCTTAAGCTTTTTCCTTGTTCTCTAATGTGCTGGGAACGAGCTGGATTATAGCTCTTCCCGGTGGGGGCAGGGGCCAGCCCTCTGTGGGCCCATCTCCAGGGGCATTGCTAGGAGCTGTACCTGTGAGGTAGAAAAGGCTCCTAGCGGGGGTTTTGCAGACCTCAAACATGGCTGGGCCAGCTCGGCTGGCAGTAGGAGCATGGACAAAGCCTGCCTTCCCCAGGTGCTGTTGATTTCAGCAGAGGGGCTGGGCCCCTCTGAGCATCATCCCCGTGGTGTATCGCAGAAGAATGTCCGATCCGACCGCGGTGCATGGACTGGCCCTTCCCATGGTCCCCCCGCTGCAGATGGAGGGGGACAGAGCCTGCTGGGGCTTTTCTATAGCTCCATCGCTGTCCCGTCAGAACAGTGTCAGCGCCCCAGTCTTGTCCTCACACTCACAGCTGGGAGCGGGCAGAGGGGGGGAGCCCTCTGTTAAGAGTCCATCTCTTATGAGTTGCAGGCCCCCAAGCTGCCTTAAGATGGGGCCCTGCAACTGTCTCCCGCTCCTACCCCAGTGCTGCGGAGGCTGGGTTGGCTCCTCAGCTGCCAAGTCAGAGCCACCCCAAATCCTGCTGTTTGTGGCAGCTCAGTGTCCTGCTGATCACGGTGTTGGGAATGCAAAGGGTCAAGGCCTCGTGCTGGTTGTTAAAGCCTGAGAGAGACGGGGTTTCCAGGCAAACGTTTCTGTCACCACCCCACAAGAACAGGCCCCGGGTGTTGAGGGGGCGTGACAGGGAGTGACCTTGCAGAGGCCCCAGGGACCAGGACTGGAGAGAGATGGAGGAGACTGATTAGGTCTGAAATTCTCACATTCAGTCAGTGATGCTCAGGGCTGGCCCGAGACCAAATGGCGCCCCAAGTGAGGAGTGTTTTTGCCCCCACCCCATTTAGTTAAACTTTTGAATGCTTTATATATCATATATATACATACAGGCATGTCGCGTCTTGCTCAGGGGTTCCATTCCGTGGTTTCCATGTAAAGTTTTTTTACAGAAAGTTTTTTTAAATTCCCCCCCCTCTTTTTTTTGCCGACCGCGTAAAGTGGAAATCGCATAAGTTAAAATACGCCTAAGACATGACATGCCTGTGTGTATGTGTGTGTGTGTGTGTGTGTGTATATATATATATATATAAAATAATTTATTGCATTTGTAGCCCATTTCCCTGACGGACCGGCGATGCCCTGTCCCTGATATATCCGCAAGAGCCTGGCTGATAATGTTCTAGGAGGTTTGAGGAAAAATGTAGTTCTCAGAAAGTCTGGAAGGTTCCATGAGATTCTACAAAGGTCCAGAACATTCTAGGAGGTTTATGGAAAAATGAATTCACACCCGGAATATTTTACTTCCAACATTCGATTTTTCCCTCTTGTGGCTAGCAACCCAAACAGCACCCAGGGCCCCCCCAGGCCTGGCACCCAGGTGGTCGCCTGCCCCTAAATCCAGCCCTGGTGATGCTGGTCTCCTATGAGCATTGCCTAAGCTATTGCTTCCCCGCAAGATGGCCATCTGCAGCTGGGGGTTCGGATGGAACAAGTAGGATCACAACTTCAGTTTCCAGGTGTGAAGCTGTCAGCAACTCGCTCACGCACTGTGATGAGTCCAGTGGGCAAAATTTCCCTTTAAGCATGAACCTTGTTGCTGGAAATCCCTTCCTGGGAGAGGCAGCTAGCGCCTAAAACAAAGCCACGTGTGACCGCTAACTGTGAAAGGGATACGGCCCGCTCGGAATTGTGCAAATGTGAGCTGGAGAGAAATGTTTTTGTGATTGGTTTAACCTGTCAGTGAAAACAGGCCAATATCCAAGCTGCCTTCTGAGGCGTCAGCAGCCCAGAGCCGAAAGCAGGGCTGGGCTGGTTCATGGGAAGGTGAAACTGGCCGGCCTGGCAGCGGGCCGTGCTCCCAGTGACACAGCATTGCTGGGGAAAGGCAACAGAACATTCGCGTTCTTTCTGTTCCAATAATCCAAGGTGTATCTAACAAGGGGAAGGAACGTGCGGCGTGTCCCATTAAAGCCTGCCGCTCGAAAGCCAGACTACAGCCTGAAATGCCAGCTGGCGCTCAAACAGCCTCTGATCATAGTGTGAGACAGAGGAAACAGGATAATGAGGAGCGGATTTTCATATTTCAAATGTTGCTAAAAACATGTCCTAACGGAATATGAAACCTCTATAGTCCGCCTTCGTCTACTTTTAATCTATAATCCAAGCACTGGTCATGCTCCCCACCCAGCATGTGCGCTGCTTCCTTTCTAGAAGGGCAGCATCCCTCACTGGTGTTTAGCTTTGAGATGGAATAAATATTATAATGAATTTCTGATTTGTATTTTAAGGCACACTGTCAGCTAAAAACTCATGTACTGGGGACCAAGCCCATTTTGTTATCTATGTTACTAAAAACTCCTTAAGAACTTAAGAACAGCCATATGGGTCAGACCAAAGGTCCATCTATCCCAGTATCCTGTCTTCCGACAGTGGCCAAAGCCAGGTGTCCCACTGGCGATGAACAGAGCAGGGAATCGTCAAGTGATCCATCCCCTGTCGCCCATTCCCAGCTTCTGACACCTTGGATTATTCAAAGTGAATGGATATCTAAAATCCATGTTCCCTTGTCTTGCCGTTATTTATTCTGTTAATTGTGCATCTCAGCTTTTGCAGAGGAAAACACTGTAAGTCAGTTTCACTGTTACTTATATGCCCATTCAGTTTTGCTTAGTGGCTTTCACCTTCAGCTTCTCGATGCTCAGTGTTTAGCTTTCACCCACTCCAGGGTGATGGCTTTGGTTTAAAATGTTCATGTTTTCTTTGTTAAAATTATGATTAATGTTAGAGTAGTGTCTGAAGGCCCCAACCAAGATCAGGGCTGTCTTGTGTTAGGTGTTGTACAGACACAGAGAGCCAGATCCCCCAAGGGATTTAGGTCCTGGCATCCATTGAGCATGTGAAATCAATGGCCATTAAGGTCCCAAATACCTGGAGGGTGTGGGCCCTAGTAAGAGACAGTCCTGTTCTCAAACAGGTTGCAGCCTAAATAGATTAAGCACACAAACAAGGGGAGGGAAAACAAGCACAGAGAGGGCATGGGGCTTGCCCAAGGTCACTGGCAGAGCCGGCAATAGACTCCTGAGTCCCAGTCTAGTGCTCTGCCTGCGGCGCCACGGTCTCTCCCTGTTAACTGTTCAGATCTGTCTGTGGATGTCAGGGTTTGTACAAAATGTCCGGGCCAAGTTTGACATGGCCGTGTCCGGAGCAGGGGTCCCCTGTGGTATCCTCATCCAATGGGTTCTTGAGGAAACGCTTGATTTCCAGCAGTGCTGTGTCAGACAGGCAGAGCCTGGAGGGGCCATTTCTTCCATTCCATGCCCCACAATTATGGGCATGACGTAAATTATCTCCTCCCAAACTCCCTCTCGGCTTGGCGTAGGTTAAGCCTCAGCCGGAATCCTACAGTCAGTTTTGTTTTTGTTTGGACCTACGGGAACAGCGGGAGCTGCGGGGGGAGCCACAAACATGCAGAAATGTTTGGAACACACTTTAAAACACTTCCTGGCTCAGTTCAGTGAGAAGGGACGCTTGCGGGAGGTCAGATACCAGGCCAAGTTACCCTGGCATAATCCCACTGACTTCGGCATGGAGAGCAATGGCCCAAAGAGAACAGGGGTTGCTAGCTCTTACTAAGCAGCGAGGACACAAGAGAAAGGAGTGGGTGAAACGGCTGCAGGCCCAATCCTGGTCAAATAGTAAAACATCCCGAGGGGACAGCTCAGCGCTGGCACAAGGTGGTGTGGAGTGACAGTGAGCAGAGAGAGCCCAGGGTGGGGGTGGTTTGGGGCCATGAAATCACCCCACCCAGGGGAGCAGGGGGGAGACAAGGTCCAGCCAGAGTCTTCCCAACCCAATGGGGTGTTTAATTTAACCCTTCCCTCAGGATCTGGCTTCAATAGGCAGCCAGCCCTGTCACAGAGTATGGGAGAGTCAGGGCCCTGCACCCCTCTACCTGGGATTCACAGAGACTCTCAGCCAGCCGGTAGATTAGGAGGTTTATTAGGGATGACAGGAACCCAGTCCAAACCAGAGCTCGTAGGTACAAACAGGACCCCTTAGTCAGGCCCTGTCAGGGGGCAGGGAGGTTAAACCCCAAGTTTAGGGCTCCCTCCTTTTCCTCAGCCAACTCTCCACTCCAAACCCCTGTAGCCTCTCTCCCTTTCTTTGTCCATCTTCCCCGGCTCAAGGTGTCAGTTCCCCCCCCTTCTCATCTCAGGTTACAGTCTCAGGTATTTTCCCTTCAGAGAAACCTCCCATCTCCAGTGAAACTCCGAGATCATATCTGCCCTGCTCCCTGCTGCGTCACAAGCCCCCCGAGTCCCTGAAGATCGTGGGATTGTCAGTTCAGAGGCCAGGCCAGCACCAGATCCAGGCAAGTTACTGAGCAGAATCCCTCTGTGTCCACAGCCTGATTCACTCTGGGAAGGAGAATTCCCCTCAGGCCTGCCCCTCCCTCCATCCTCCTCGCACCTTCCCTTTGCCCCAGACACAGAGGCCATAACTGGCGGTGCCCTATGCCCGGCTGGGATTTCTGCTGCACAGAGACAGGGCTGGCTCCTCTCTGTAATTGCTGCTCAGTTGTTTATCTAGCAGTAGCTGGGCTGCTGGAGCGTTTCATTCATTCAGTCTTGCTGAAGAGCTGCTGCCTGGCTGTTTCTCTGAGTATTTCAGAAGGAGCCTGGGGAGCAGGGCCACAGCTAGGCCCTGCACCGGGCAACTCCCAGACCCAGCTGAGCCAGGTTTAGAGCCCATCCCACTGAGGACAGCGACTCCCATGTGAGCCCAAGTGTCACGGAGTCCCCGGGGCGATGCTCTGGAACTGCTCCCTGCGAAGCCAGTCAGGATGCTGGGGGGAAGCTTCCTCTCTGTGAACAGCCTGTCTCCAGGGCTAGGAGCTTCACAGCTTCCAGCTTCCTGGGTCTGACCTCGGAGCATTCAGCACCTTCTGCCCCTCCATGCACTTCCCCCAGCGAGCCCGCCCAGGCAGGGTCCTGGGGAAGCCCATGGGTCTTGGAACAGGAAGGCAGCCTTCTGCAGAGCTAGATGAAGGGGATCCTCAGCAACCAGAGATCCCACAGCCAGTGGCGTAACGACGCACTGCTGGATTAAAGGGCAGATTATAAATGGTTTTCATCCTGGAATCCATGGCTTGCCAAGTGGGGGTTTGGGCGGGGGCTGGGAGGAGGCCCAGAAAGACATGCTCAGATCCTGGCCAGAGCCCCCGTGCAGCAGGGGTAGGAGGGTCAGCAGAGTGGGGGGAAGCTGTCCGGAAAGGCTGTGCCGCGGAGACCGTACCTGGGATACTGCCCAAGGCACACAGCCTGGGGAGGGGGCTGGCGTGGCGAAGGGCAGCAGCTAGGGATGGAGGTTGCAGCAACCCGGGTCGTGTCAAACTTCCTTGTCCTGCTTGCAGAGGGCGTCGTTTTAAACTCAGACTCACACCTTCACTGCCCCCTTTGTGTGCTCTCACCGAGGTTCTCGCCACCAGGTCTGAACTCAGCCAAACACCGGCTGTAGCCCCAGTCCATGGCACTGCAGCCATTAACCTCCTGCATGAAGTACAGAATCTGTGACCACACAGTTCAGCCAGGCTTGTTTTCTGGACCATCTGCCTTGCGGGAGCCTAGATTGGTGGGACATTCTCTGGAATTAGCCCCTGAGCTCACCAGCCCCAGGGGCAAACACCTCAAAAGGGTCCCCACCAGCCGAGGCTCCCGCAAGGTAGATGGCCTGGAAAAGAAGTTCAGCTGAACTTTTATTTTGTTTCCACCCAGTTCTATGCACGTGGGGTGTGTATGTCACCACCGTGTTTATTCAGCTTCGCTGGAGCATTAAGGCTGGGTACATCAGTCACTCGTGTTGAACAATAGGTTTCTCAGCATCTTGTTAGCCCTTTATAGACCCAGACATTCCTGGCAGCATTCTCTCATCTCCACACTTTTAATGTCTCACCTGTTTAAAAAAAATACAATAAAGGCCGGTGGACTAATGTCCCTGGTCATCGTGGGCTTTATTTAAAGAAACTGAAACCTGCTCACTTCTCCCACAGTATTAGCGGCCAAACCCTGATGTGCTGTGTCTGCCAAGGCCAAGGGAAGGAGTGGGGAAGAGGAGACCGGACAGGGCACTTCAGAGCCTTGGCTTTGAAAGGGAAACGACTGAGCAAGTGTGAGGCTTGGGAAAGGGAATCAGGGGCAACCCCCAGTGCAAATGCCTCCTGTAACTCTGCCAGTGCACATCAGTGGTGGCCCACAGTATCACAGAATCTCAGGGCTGGAAGGGACCTCAAAAGGTTCTAGTCCAACCCCTGCTCAAAGCAGGATCAACCCCAACTAAATCATCCCAGCCAGGGCTTTGTCAAGCCTGACCTTAAAAACCTCTAAGGGTGGAGATTCCACCACCTCTCTAGGTAACCCATTCCAGTGCTTCACCACCCTCCTAGTGAAAAAGTTTTTCCTAATATCCAACCTAGACCTCACCCACTGTAACTTGAGACTATTGCTCCTTGTTCTGTCATCTGGTACCACTGAGAACAGTCTAGATCCATCGTCTTTGGAACCCCCTTTCAGGTAGTTGAAAGCAGCCATCAAATCCCCCCTCACTCTTCTCTTCTGTAGACTAAACAATCCCAGTTCCCTCAGCCTCTCCTCATAAGTCATGTGCTCCAGGCCCCTAATCATTTTTGTAGCCCTTCTTTGGACTTGTTCCAATTTTTCCACATCCTTCTTGTAGTGTGGGCCCCATAACTGGACACAGTACTCCAGATGAGGCCTCACCAATGTCGAATAGAGGGGAATGATCACGTCCCTCGATCTGCTGGCAATGCCCCTACTTATACAGCCCAAAATGCCGTTAGCCTTCTTGGCAACAAGGGCACACTGTTGACTCATGTCCGGCTTCTCATCCACTGTAACCCCTAGATCCTTTTCTGCAGAACTGCTGCCTGGCCATTTGGTCCCTAGTCTGGAGCTGTGCATAGGATTCTTCCATCCTAAATGCAGGACTCCGCGCTTGTCCTTGTTGAACCTCATCAAATTTCTTTTGGCCCAGTCCTCTAATTTGTCTGGGTCCCTCTGTGTCCTGTCCCTACCCTCCAGTGTATCTACCTCTCCCCACAGCTTAGTGTCATCTGTGAACTTGCTGAGGGTTCAGTCCACACCATCCTCCAGATCATTGATAAAGATATTGAATAAAACCGATCCCAGGACTGACCCTTGGGCTCTCCACACTCCACTTTGCCCACGCCCCTCCATCCTGACCTGCATCCCCTTGCCTGCCCATCACATACCATCCCTCTGCCCCCCAGCTCTGCCTAGGCCCCTCCATCCTGACCTGCAGCCCTTGGCCTGCCTATAGCATTCCATCCCTGTGTCCCCCACTCCCGAGATCTGCTGATGCCCCTCAGTCCTCAATAAAAACACAACACCCAGTACAGCCCATAGGGCTACGGGAGAAGAACCTTGTTAATGGGGAGCAGCCTCACCCAACCCCCGTCTTTGCTGCTAATCCAGACACAACTGCACCCGAGCCTGTGCTGATTTGGTCATGTGGACAAATGAAGCCCCCCTTAAACACCAGAGAAAAAGAGGAGTTGTTTAAGTTACAGGTCAGTGTTGGCACAAGCACAAATGGTTAGAAACTGGCCATCAACAAGTTTAGGCTTGAAATTAGGTGAAGGTTTCTAGCCATTAGAGGAGTGAAGTTCTGCAACAGCGTCCAAGGGGCGCAGTGGGGGCAAAAGTCCTACTGGCTTCAAGCCTGAGCGTGGTAAGTTCATGGAGGGGACGGTGTGATGGGACTTTCCGCAAGGACATGTGGCCCACCCATGACTCCTCTTAGCAAATATCGCCAAGGGCCGGAGATGGGACACTAGATGGGGAGGGCTTTGAGCTACTACAGAGAATTCTTCCCCAGGGGTCTGGCTGGTGGGTCTCTCCCACAGGCTCAGGGTGGAACCGGTTGACTGATTTGGGATGGAGGAGGAGTTTTCTCCCAGGTCTGACGGGCAGAGACCCAGGGGGGTTTTTCACCTTCCTCTGCAGCGTGGGGCAGGGGTCCCTCGCTGGCTAGCACTAGAGTAAATGGTGGACTCTCCCTGCCAAAGTCTTTCTCTGAAGATCTGAGGCCCTGGGTAACTCAGCCAGAGGGCAGGGGTCTGGGACAGGAGTGGGCGAGGCTCTGTGCCGGGCCAGGTGCAGGATGATCAGGATGGTCCCTTCTGGTCTCCGAGTCTATCCCTGCGGGATCCGCCCCACCCCCATGTGCTTCCCTGGGCAGCAGAGCCCGGAGGAGCCAAGATTGTTCTGCGGGGTCTCCCCCAGGCTCCGCCTGAAACATCCTCGGTGAGGAGGCTCCTCCCGCGCTCTGAGGACCGTGCCCGGCAGCCGGGGGGCACCCTAGGGCCGGCAGCCAGACACCGCTCCGGGAGAGGGAGCGGAAGCAGCGCCGGGCACATCCCGGGGGCCCAGCCAAGGCCCGGGGCAGCAGGAACCGCTAAGGACCCGCCCGTCCCGTGCCCCCCCCCCCATTATCCACCCCCCGTTTCCTCGGCTCACCCCAGCCCATAACCCCTCCCCCCGCGCTCAGCTACCGGCGGATCCGCCCCTGTCACCGGCCCTCAGCCGGCCGCGGGGATTCAGGGGCCGGGCCACGGACCTGCCGCTCCGTGCGTGCGCCCCAGGGGCTTCCCGGGGGACCGCTCCGCGGAGCGCGCCCCGGCTCTGCCCTGCCCGGGGGACTGGTCCCGGCCTCCCCGCCCCACTGCACCGGGGAGCCGAGCGGCCCCTGCACCGGGGGCTTCCCAGGCGGCCGGCGCGGCTGCCCGGCTCGGCGGGGAGGAGCCTTCCGGAGGCACCGGAGAGCCAGGGAGCGGCGCGCTTGCGGCGGCGAAGAGCCCCAGCCATGGAGGAGCCGGCGCGGCGCGGGGGGGCAGCCGCCCTGCAAAGGCGGCGGCGCCGCTAGCGGGGAGCAGCCGCGCCCCCCGCCCCTCCTGCCCGGGCTGCGGCCCGGCGCCCGCCCCCGGGGGCTCCTGCAGCGGATGCATCGCGGGCGCCGGCCCCCCTGCGCCCCCCGGCTCCCCCCTTCGCCGCGCTCGGGCTCTGCGGCTCCCGGGCTTGTGAGCCGCCGCTGCCCCTCCCGGAGCAGGCGCCCCGGCCGGGGGATGCTCGGCCTCTGAGGGCGGCTGGATCCCGCCGCGCCCGGCCGCTCGCCATGGGCAAGGACCAGGAGCTGATGCAGGCGGTGAAGGCGGAGGATGTCGGCACGGTGCAGAAGCTGCTGCAGCGGCCCAAGCCCGGCAAAGCCAGTGAGTGGCCCCGCGGCTCGGGGCGGGGGGGAGGGGGAAGCCGGGTGGGGGAGGGGAGATGTGCACCATCCAGGGGAGCTCAGGGGGGAGAGAGCCCCCCGTCCCCGATCTGCCCGGTCTGGCGAGCAGCCCCTGGGCACGGTGGCCCCTGGGGTCTCTAAAGGCTCATTGGGATTGGCCCCTGAATGAACCGATGTGCAAGGGGAGGGGGAGCCCGCGGGTGTCTGTGCCCTGCTCCTTCCTTCCCGGGTGCCCAGCTGAGCGTGCACGGGGGAGCTGTCAGGCTGGGGGGTGTGTGCAGGGAAGGGGAGCAGGCACTCAGCTCGCCATCCTGCTGGCATGGGGAGGGGGGTGCCCCTTGCAACAGGGATTGAATCCCAGAGGTGCCCGGCTCTGCTGCTCCATGTTTGCTGGGGTCACTCCGGTGCCAGTGCAGCAGAGGGGCTCTTGGTTGCATCAGTCGTGGCCTTTCCCCGAGTCACTCGCCTGCCGTCCACACCCGGGATGGCAGGATCCCATCTGTGGTGGCAATTGGCTTCTGGGGGGCAGCTGGGCTCAGGGGCTACTGCCCTGCAGGGCCCGCTCCTCTGAGAAACCCGGCCCCGCGTGGTACTGCAGCCGGGGTTTTGCCCAAACATGGACACGGGCATTCCTAGGAGCCTGGGATCGGTGCTTAGAACTGTAGCCAAGTGAACAGGATCCGCACCGTGGAAAATAATTCAGTGCTGCTCACCCAGCCTCCCCCCCAATCTAGTGCCGGCCTCGTGTGCACACACTCATCTGCACACCAGGCTCCCATCCGGCAGGTGAGAGCACGGTGGAGCCGGAGACGAGGGTGTTTCTTTCATGCTTTAACCCCTGCAAGCAAGCAGCCCCCTGGGCCCCCAGGTTCAAGCCGTAGCCCGGTCCAGCAGAGCGACGGGGCGGCTCTAATGTTTCAGGCGGTGATGGTATCAGTAATGGACCAGCAGTGCTTCAGTGTTGGAGCTGAATGAATTGGGGGCAGGAAGAGTTTGAAGTGAAAAGGGGGAAAAGGAACCTTTCGGCAAAGGGCCGGCTCTTCGGGACGGGGCTGACTGCAGCAAGGCCCAGCGTTTGGGAACTTCGGAATGTGGGTTAGTGCTCATGAAAGTGGGGGATGCTGCTCTGGCTGGAGCCAGGCAGGTGCTGTGTGGCCGTCGCCCGGCACCCGTCCTGACCACAACAGCCTGGTCTAGTCCGTGGTGCAGAGCTCTTGCAATGCACCTCAGTCCCAAGCTGCAACCCCGCGGGTGTCTTCTTCATCCTGACATCCCCATCCCCATCTCTAGCTATAGCTTTGCCAGTACTGACTGGCAGCTCCAGTTCTGCCCCCTCCCCCAGCTCTGCCAGTGCACCTCAATCTTGACCTGCGGTTGCCCCATCTAATCCAGTCCTGCCCCTCACGAGAAGCCATAGCTCTGTGCTGCAGACAAACCCCTCCAGGGAGTTAAACTGACCCCCTCCCTCAGCCCCCCATTTGACTTGTGACCAAAGAAAACCCTCTTTGGATTGTTTCCCCAAGATGGAGCTGCAGGTGGGTGGAGGGTCAGGGATGGTGGGTGCCTTTCTGAGCCGGACACCCGGGGCCAGGTTTTCAGAGGTGCAGATTCTCTGTCGCTCCCATGATTTTCAGTGCAAGCTCCGTGCAGCTGAAAATCAGGCCCACGGTGCACATTGAATGAGCATGTCCTTAGTTAATGAGGAACAAGGGCTCTAATGGAATGGGGTGAGCGTCAGGTTTGCATTCAGCTTTAACTCCTCGAACCAGACAGTTCAAATCCCATCAGGGTCAGCATGGAACTTCACTCTCAGCAGCTAACTGTGTGTGGGTCTTTCAGAAGCCTGAAATTATTTAAAAAAAAAACAAAAACCCAACCCACTCCCCCACAGTCTGTCTGCTTTTCAGGGCATTTCAGTTCTCATGGGGGAGCACTTGAAGAGTCATGGTTTGCCCCAATCCCTTGGCCGAAACGCTCCCTTCCCCATGGTTTTGCTGTGTGCTGGTTGGCTGTGGTATACAAATGACTGCATTTCTGAGGCATTGTTTGTTTGCATATGTGAAGCACATTGGGGATCCTTTGGGATGAAAGGTGCTGTAGAAAAGTCTCCTAGTGTTAGCAGGAGTGATTCTGATGTTTCAGCCATAATGAACACTGCTTGGGAAATGCTTTGAACCCTGAAAATGCTTTGAAAGCATGTCTGACAGCGATAGACTCAAAGAGCTCAATGCATTTCATTGAAAAAAGAGAAGGTTAAGGGGTGACTTGATCACAATCGGTAAGTACCTACACTGGGAACAAATATTTAATACTGGGCTCTTCAGTCTTCCAGAGGAAAGTATAACATAGTCCAATGGCTGGAAGTTGAAGCTAGACAGATTCAGACTGGAAATAATGCAGAAATTTTGTGGATTCTCCATTACTGACAATTTTTAAATCAAGAGTGGATGATTTTCTAAAAGATCTGCCCTAGGGTTTATTGTGGGGATATTCTCTGGTCTATGCTATACAGGAGGTCAGACTGGAGGATCAGAGTGGAATCCAGGACTCTCTAAACAGGGACACGTGCTGGTGCCTATCGGTGTTGGAGATAGAGTCACGTGGCAGGGTGTGGTTCTGCCAGGCTGGTCAGGGAGTGCACAATTTGTTTGGCTGGGCAGACTAAGCCATTGAACAGGTAGAATCCATTCCGAGCTTCACACGGTCATACGTTTGATGATGACTTGACACACTTCGAACTTGCGCTGAGGTGTCAGCCCGCAGGTCAACCGGCTTTGATTAGACTCAGCGATGGGATAAATGGCTTTATGGAGCCTGGATTGTAGAGGAGAATTTGATGCTAGATCATGAGAGCTATGAACCTCTACAGCTCATTCTGTACCAGCAGAGTAACTCGCCTTGGTTTGGTGGCTCTTTCTAATGTGGGTGTAGCCTAAAGATAACATTTGTTTAAACAATAAAAGAGTGTCGATGTGTTCTTACTGCTCCTCGAATCCATCTCTCTGGGATTGTGGACTGGATCACTGAATTGACTGGAGCTGTTAGTCAGTAAGAGGGTGTCACTGGATTTCCTCTTCGGTGTCATTAAATGCGTCCCCTGAGGTGCCTTTTTGGAGATATTACTCAACTCATTCCCTAGCAAGGGCGAGAGTCCAGCTCTGTTAACTTGGGTCCTGAAGGGTTAAATAGACACTCTCAGGTCCACCTTGGTACCCAAATTTAGATGGGTTGTTGCAAAATCCAAGGCCAGCAGGAATGTTTTGGCATTGTTTGAAATTCCAATGGATAGCGTGTTGTTCACAAATCGACCCTCCTCATGTAGCCCCCAGACATTGTGGAATTGATTGGAAACAAGAGTGAAACAAACCAGCCTGGGTTTGTTGCCCTGCCTTGGAGAACTGCAGAAAGTAAATGAAAAGTACATTTGATTTTTTAAAAACAATCTTGTTGTGATCATCTGGGAGGTGGCGAGGGAGGTGGAAGAGGGAATCGTGTTTTTCAATATGCTTTTTTGCCTGAAAGGGTCTCTTGAAGTAGGAACTGCTAAGATGTGCCTCTGTTTGTTTACTATACTGTATAAACTCACAGGATCTTGAAATTGTTCTGCCAAAATCTCAGCCTGAAGGGACGCTCTGATTTGTGGCGTAATGGTAAGAGCGAAATGGTTTTGACCGAGCCAGTAGCAGAGACAGGCATTAGATCTTGTTTGGTACAGATGGTACCCTCCTGCGGGGTGGGGGCAGGTTTGGCGTCACAGCGCTGTTTGATGAGGAGGAGGGGTCTCAATAGAGGGAGACTGTAACAAATGTGAGACGTTACAGCAGTATCTCATGTCAAATACTCTACATCTCCCATCGCTGTAGGGGTCAAGCAAGATGGATCTCTTCCTGTGGCAGTGTTTCATTTGGTTCACTCTTCGACCTGTACAACTCCGTTTCAGTGCATGAGGAGGCAGACAGTGTAGACCGCATAGAGCCCCCCGCATATGCTGTTATCTCCTAAAGTCTTTGCCCTTCTCTCTCTGCTGCTGTCTCTGTAGTTGATTGTGGCGAGCGGTCACCCGCAGATGTGCTGGAGCAGGAATAGCTGTTCCATGATGGAATCTCCTGATTTTTAGCACTGCAGATTGCTGGTGCGGCAGAGACGGGCCACGCTGGAAATCGAGGCGCGAGACGCTTTTCAGGGACATACTGCACATATGCAGATTGCAGATTTATTGTAAGCCACTAACCTGCAGCTAGTATTCACCAGAGCCGGAGTGCAGGAAATTGATTCCCATTTCCCATGCCGAGATTTTGTGTGCTTTGCACAAGCAACAGGCGTAGAGGGACAGATCCTAAATCCCCTGATAATGGACAGAGGCTTTTCAGACTTTCCTCGTGAAAGCCAGGTCTGAGGAATGAGCCAGCGCGGGGACATGTATGATTGTTTCTGTTTCATAGCGTGTTAGCAGCATTGAGACAGGGTGAGTTGGCTCTGCCATGCAACTGGCAAACAGGGAGCTAACTCCTGCCTCAGGTCTGGGGCAGCCCCTGCCCACGGAGGTGGAAGATGCCAGGGTCATGAAGCATCGCTCCTCCTTGAGACATCAGGAAGCTCTGGCCTTCTGTTAAACACATGGGAGAATGAGTGCAGGGAGCAGCTAAGCCAGGAGGCAGAGCCTCGTGCCTGGTTACAAAGTGCTATTGTGATAACACTGAGGGACACAGACCACAACCCCACTGTGCAAGGTGCTGTACAAACACAGAATAAAAAAGACAGTCTCTCCCCATTGTACTCAGGTTCTTCTATTGCACTCATCACTGTGGTATCACAGAATCACAGGGTTAGAAGGGACTGCCAAGATGCAGGATTTGTTGGGTCTAAACCACCCAAGACAGATGCCATCCAGGCTCCTTTGGAAAACCTCCAGTGAAGGAGCTTCCACGACCTCCCGAGGCATCTGCTCCATTGGCCGACAGCTCTTACAGTGAGGAAGTTTTTCCCGAGCTTTAATCTAAATCTGCTGTGCTGGAGTTTGAACCCGTTGCTCCGTGGCAAGAGAGAACAACTTTTCTCCATCCTTTTTATACCAGCCTTTCCAGTATCTGAAGACCGCTCTCATATCCCCCCTTAATCTCCTCTTCTCCAAACTAAACATACCCTGGCTGTGACACCAAAAGAACTTTTGCATTTTCTGCTTGTGTAAAGCCCTGTGGGTTTTGTAGAAATCTGTTTAACTCCCAGCCCTGACAGTCAGAGCCTGGGAGCACAGCCCCCTCTGTGTAATATTCTTGCTGTCAGACCATGCTGGCTGACTCTGCCCCTTTAATTGTCTTAAAGCTGCTAGCAATCTCTTTAAAGCTTCCTCAAGCAGCTTAAACTTGATATCACTAACGGGTGCAGCCCAGGCTGTGTCAGAGGCAAGTGAGATAGGCATTATTATTATCATAGTTGGTGCTTCAAATGTGGGCCCCATGCTGGCATTTCAGCAGCCCGCCCACTCAGCCCCTGTGGAGAGCTATGAGCAGACAGGCAAGCGACCAGGTGAGGAAGGCCTTACGCTGGGTCCGAGCTGATGGGACGTCCTGAGGGGGAATTCGTTATGCAGCGTGGGCATGCTGGGGTCAGGAGAAAGCTTTGCCGCTGGTCATGCCAAACAAGATTTGTCATACAAACAAATCCCAATAGGTGGGAACTCCCTTTTCTTCCTGCCCACTCCTCTCCCCAGAGGGACTTGCTAGTTGCGCCTAGTTTTCATAGAGCGGAGCAAGGTGCAGTGGCTGCATCGGGATGGAGCGGTGCATTGGGCTATGTAGTCTCTGCAGGCCGCACTTGTGTGCTGAAGAATTCCTCTGCTTGTGTCCTCTTGCTCTGGTTGCCCCTGGCGGCTTCTGCTAACTTTGTTGTCGCCCGTTCAATAAGCACTCTGTCTCGTATGTGACTTTAAACTACATCCTGGGGGAGGGCAGGAGGGAGGGAGAGCAGCACTCGCGAGCAGTTATGATTGCCACGGAAAGCAGAGCGCAGAGTCCTCCGTCTGCGTGGGCGCTCGCCGGGTTAGTTTGTATCTTGTAAGATGGAGACAGCGTTTCTTAACTGCTCTGGTTAAAGGCGTTTCATCCAGCAAACTGAATAATTCATGCAGGCTTATAAATATACAAACTTACATCCAGGCCTCCCCTTCCCTGTGGGACCCAGATCACTGATAAATATGGCACTTACATCCTGCAAGACTTCAGTTCCCCAGCAGAACCTGTAGTAGTGAGGGGAAGTGACGGATGCTCCCCTTGCAGGGAGAGGAAAGTAAATGCATTTGCCTTTTGAAGCTGGTAGCTGCTGCTGGCTTGCTGGTGGATAGGGGAGGGAAACAGGCAATGGAATAGCAAAATAGTACTGCTACCTGTGCCTGGGGTGCTTTTTTACTGTGCATTGCGGGGCCTGGTTCTTGGCTGTTGCTTTTCTTTTACCTGCGCCATTCCCATCGTAACAGTGATTTCTCTTCTGGAACCTAACGCTTCTGCTGGGCCACGCATGAGACGGCAGGAGAGACCTCTCGGGCATCGGACATATCCCTGCAGTCCTCCAGCTGGAAGTGGGTTTCTTCTGGCAGTGCGTCTCGACAGGTCTCAGGGCTAAGAGCGGCAAGGGACACATAGCTTTCCACCTCCCGTGACACTGGCTCCGATCTGGACCAGGGCGAGAGGGGAAGAAATTTACTCCCCTTGATGGCTGTTTGGCCCTGTGTGAAATGAGTTACCGGGTCCCAGTCCAGGTGTGGCAGGGGTGCACTTGACAGGAACCACCCATGCAGTTGGTACTGATTATTGGAGGGCTCTGGGGAACAAGAAGCAGTTCACGCCATTAACCGGAGTCCTTCCAGGGGAGAGTGAAGCCTCTTGGGGTCCGGTCCAAGATCAGTGGGAGTCTCTCTGCTGGCAGGGAGCAGTGTGTGGGGAAGGGAGCCTGCCACAGTCCCCGCTGGGTTTTGCCTGGTCTGTGCATGGAGACCCTCCTTCTGTTTAAAACCAAACTGCAGAGGATGAGCCCTTGGTTTGCTCCAGAGCCTTTGAGTCTCTTAGGGATGCAAATGGGAAGTTCCCACACTGGGAGAGGGGCCCAGTGCACGTACCTGACCAGGGGGCACCGGCTTCGAAGACCATCCTTGTGCCAGTTCATAAAAGCCCCTTTCTCTTAGCTGGGGGCACTTGTACGTCCTCAGACCTCCTAGCAGCAGCACCCCCAGGCCAGTCGTGGAGGGGAAAGGCCTTGCACTGCAGCTCCCTTCCAAACTGAGACAGCTTCCAGATCGCGGTTCCCTCTGCTGTGAACTCCCTGTTGCTGGCTTGCTCAGGATTCAGTCCAGGGGCTGCATTTTGCCTGCTGTGGTGCACCACAGGGAGAGAAGGGGAGTGTGGCTAGCCAGGACCCATGTCATCCAGGGCTCTCTAGCCCAGCCCAGCCCTTGTACTGCAGGTGGGATACCCGTCTCTGTCTGTCTACACAGCAGTCGGGAGGGGTGTTCGCAGCACGTGTAGACAGAGCCGCTAGCTTTGCTCACGCCGGCTCGGGTACCTATAGCAGAGAAGGTGCAGCAGTGTGCGTGACCGCTCAGGTAGTGGCCTGAGCAGGTATCCAGGGTCCTGGCTGGGCTTGTACTCAGGTGTCCTGTGCCACCACCTATGCTGCTGTGGCTTCACTGCTAGTTGTAGCGAGCTGGCTAGGTTAGAGCTAGCTTGTGGGTGTGCACATGTGTTGTGATCACACCCCTAGGTGCTCACGGAGACAGTCCTGGGTGCTGGTCGGAGAGCAAGGCTCTGTTCGGCCAGTGAGATGCTCCCAAAGGACCCCAGCAGCCCTCAGCCAGGTGGCCACCCCCAGCGTTCATCTAATTAAATCCCCTCCTGCGGGCAAGCACGCACAGCTGGCGTTTCCATGGCAATGCCCAGCTGTGTGTTGGAGTGAGGCTCCGCCCCCTCGCTGATTCTTTCTCTTCCTGTATTTTTTTTTAAACGAGCCCAAATCCTCCTCTGCTAAAAACTCAGCCCCCCAGTTTCTCAGTCAGGGAGTGCCCTGGGTTTTTGAAGAGACCGTGCTGTTCACCTGGTAGATCTCCATGCCCTGGACTATGTATTTAATCAGGTCCGCGGGCCACTTCTGCAAACAGCCAATTAGTGGATTGCTCATCCCGTGTACAGCTGGTACTCACCCAGCCCAAGACATGGGGCTTCCCACCAGACCTCCGGAGTTCTGAAGGCTGCAGGTCAATTCTATGCCGGTCATGTTTTCCGTAAGCCACTTGTGTGCTCAGCGCGGGGTCTTTGCACCGGAGCAATCCTTGTGTTGCAGCTCCAAGGTAACTGGAGACACACACATCTGCTTTCTCTTCAGTCTGTTGATCTCAGTGGTAAGACCTGCCCCCCACCAGTAGCATCTTTCTGGGATTTCCCAT
Source organism: Dermatemys mawii (assembly GCA_007922305.1). Lineage (NCBI taxonomy): Eukaryota > Metazoa > Chordata > Testudines > Dermatemydidae > Dermatemys > Dermatemys mawii. The sequence goes on from ML677381.1 coordinate 2,699,012, forward strand.
TCTCTGGCGCAAATGTCAGGAGAGAGCAACAGTCTTGGCACTGAGGATTGTGAATGGATCTTGGCTTGTCTAGCTCCCCGCGGGACGACTCTCACCATCTCCGCTGGCCAGGTGTCAGGGTTACGCCTTTGCTCGTCTTCTGATGACTCACGTTAACAGATTCATTTCGGTCCAGTCACTGTTGAACTGAGTCCTTCAGGCAGCCCGGGGCACCAGGCGCATTTATTATTTGTGTGGGGATAGCACCAAGGAGCCCGGGCCCCGATGTGCTAGGGGCTGTACACCCCCAGAACCAAGAGACAGTCCCTGCTGCAGGGAATTTAGACAGGAGAAGAGTGGTGGGAGGGAGCCTGTCACTGAGTGTCCCTATCGCTCCCCAGCATGCCGCACTGCCAAACGCGCAGTGGGTTGTTACCCTGTCACCACGTAGGTGTTTGTTCTTCCTGTCCCAGCTATTTCAGAGCACACTGCAGGCGTGGGGCGGTCCACAGCGCTGGCTCACCCTCAAAGCTCACCCCCTCTCCCCATTTACTGAGCCACTTCCTCGTTAGCCCAGCAATTGCCACCCAGTGTCAGGAATCCCCAACAGAGACTGGGCTTGGCTTCAGGGGAGCCTGCACTCCTCCCAGTTCCTTCCAGGGCTGCAGCCACACTGACCCAGAACCCCAGTGCTTGGTTAGTCAGAGCTAAGCTGGCCAAAGCCCTGGAGACCACAGCGGTAGGGACCAGTCCTGCGCCGGTCCCTGGGAGATGGGCCGAGATCACCTGAGAGGGCCGTGGGGCTTGGTACCTGCGACCATTACCTGAGCACCTTGCAGTTGTTAGTGCATTTACCCGCCCAGTGCCAGGACCATTGTCCCTCGAAGGGTCCCTGAAGCACAGGCCTGAGGAAGTCACTTGCCTGGGGTTACAGAGGGAGGGAGCGTACCCCTGAGCCAGGAATTGAACCCAGATCCTCTGCATCTCAGCCCAGGGCCCACCCTCTTTGCCCTAAGGGGACCACGCTTCTGTGCAGGGACACACCCGCAGAGGTTGCTCAGTAAGTCATCTGCGGGTAGGGGCGCTAACTGGAAGGGAGGGGTGCACGGTGGGAGCTGTGATGGGGGAAGCAACCTGCAGGCCTGTGCGTCAGATCAGCTTTACTGCAAGATCCCACAGCCCCTCTCTGGATTGGCCCGCTCTCCAGCTCGACAGGGCCTTGGACTGGCAGAACCCTACTCTTGCTAGAGAAAGACCTCTGTGTTCTCTGCTCATCCTTCTCCGACAGGCCTAGAAGAGCTGTTCCTCTGGTGAGCTGCGCTGGAAGCTGGGAGGAGCTGGCGGCCCAGTAAAGTTGTCCCAGGCCGGCTCAGTGTCCATCTCCTCAGAGACCCGCAGGTAGTTTGACCTGGCAGCTGGAGCCGCGCACAGAACGTGAGCAAGTGAGAGAGGGCGGGGGTGACGTTGTGCCACGGGAGGGAACGTAAATAGTGTAGTAGGTGAGAGCTAATGTTATTCCAAAGCGTGAGCTGCCTGTGCTGCGAACACGCGGTCTTGCTCTGTTTCCACTGGATCCCAGCCCAAGGAAAACCAGCCCCGTCCCTTCCCCTTGCTGTCCACCCCACCGCGCCACAATCTTCAGGGCTGATTTCCCATGTGCAGGGAGCCCCTTGTCTGTTTTTACAGGGAAGATTTGATAACTTAGCTTTGTTATCTGGACAACGTCCTCTTCTTAAGGGGTTTAATAAATCAGATTTAAAAAATCCCTTCGTGAATTAACATGAGTTGCCATGGTGACCCGGGGCCCGGTTTAGCGTGCAGAGTGAAATACTTTAGTTTAGCGACGCATCTGGGGCACGGCAAGCGCGGGGTGTAATTCCCCGGCGTCCAGAAGGAATTAGATTGGCGGAAAGGTACGGGACGGAGACTCCAGAGCTTGGTAGCAAGTTGTTTTTTCTCCTCTCTAAATCAACGTATCGGATAATTGCAGTGACTTGGCAGTTTTGCATAAACACTCGTCACTTCTGCTCCCTGTCTTGGCGCCTCAGGAGAAAAGAGAGAGGATTTATGCTGCTCTGGCGAGGACTGTGTGTGTGGCAGGGATCTAGGCCACCCAGGAAGTGCCAGCTCTGGTTATTTTGCATGTCAGATGATGTTTAGGTAGGGCGTTGCCACTGTTGTCTCTTTGTCCCCCCTCCATATCCAGTCCCCAGAAGTCCTCAGCTCTTAGTTATTGCAAGGAACATAAGATTCTACCTAGCTCTGCCCAAATAAGGAAAAGGGATGAAGGAGTCAATGGAAAACTCCACTTACTGGTGTCTGTGACTTTGCTAAGGAAACTTGTTGCTCATGGGTAACTATGGGAAGCAAACAAACTGACTTCCCAGGAATGGCCTGGCCAGTCGGCCCTGCCGGCTGGTTGCCCGATTTGAAAACCCAACATCACTTCCACTGGTCACAGGCTTTTGGCTAGTGCCCAGCACATTCCGACTGCTTCAGGCGGAAGGCGTCTCCGCAGGGAGCACCGATATTTGAAGGGTTTGTACTTGATTTGATTTTTGGCTGCCCAGAGCTGCTGTTTCATGAACCAACTGGCTCCAGAGCCTGTGTTTGGTGTAACGAGCCAAGGGGAGGTCAAGCCAGCGTCTCTTTCCAAGACACTTTTGTGTGGGCGTTACTCTTGTGAGGAAGTCCGTGCTCCTGACTGCTGAGAGCTGCCCTGTGGTGTGTGCGTGTCCACGGCAGGTGTGTGTCTGTCGCCCGTTAACTGTGCAGGGCCTCAGGACTTCAGTGCGTGCTGGGGGTGGTGGGGACCTGGGGCTGCCCAGGGGTGATGGGGAATCCTCGGTGCTCATTGGCTGGTGGCAAGCACTGGTATGTGACGAGGAAAGACAGACTAACTCTGTCCTGATCTCTGCAGCTTGGGCTTCTGCAGGGGAAATGTGGCCTCAAAAGAAGCCAACATAGTCCCGAGAATGGGACCCGGAGCCAGGATTCCTGGGTTCTTTCGTGGCCCTATGGCTGACTTGTGTGACCTTGGACCACGTCCCTGCCATAGCGTTCTCAGGGCTCCACCTAGAGCGTTCAGAGAAACCTCTTCCTTGGAGGAAGGGTCTGTTTGGGAAGCTGTCGTGCTCTGTCTCTCTGGTGAGAGCTCCTCTCCATTGTGGCTGGCAGTTAATTCTAGGTTTCTTGCCTGCGTTTGATCGCGTTAATAATCTCCCCTGATAACAGTATTTAATAAAAGCAGGCTAATGTGGTGTAGTTAGGAGATGTCAGACGTTTTACAGTTCAATTTTCATGCTGTAGAAGGCAGGGCACCAGCAAGGCCAGCCGTGGCGTGGTGCACACAGAGCATGCTGGTGAGCAGGTGCAGGAAAACCACTAGGGACCGTCCAACGGTATCGTTCTTATGCATAAACTTTCTGGGGCGGGGGGCGTTTCCCTTCCTTGCCATGTAAAGCTGCTAGCGCTCTGCAGGGGCTGGAAACGTAACTAACGCTAGTGATATAAAGCGCCTCCCTGGGCATCCAGCAATAGAAGACCTTGAAGCACACGCAGCAGATCTAATCTAAAGGGACATCAATGAGGCTCCTCAACCTACCCGAGAGAGGGAAAACCAGTCCCCTCCTGTCTCAGTCACAGGGATTCCAGACTTCTCTCCAGCACAGTACAGCAGGCCCAAGGTGGGCTCCCGGTACCGGAGAGCCGAGGCTAGGACCTGTCTGCAGGGTTGGCTGTAAAAAACATCTGACCCAGGAGAGGAACTAAAGCGATGCATTCATGTTCTGGCCATGGTGTTGCGGGGAAGCCTTCACAGAACAGGGAGGTACCAGCCCATCTCTAGGGACCTGATTCCAGATTTACAGAAGGGTCTTTCCAGGGGGATCAGTTTCTATTTGAAAGCCCTGCATCCGCTCCTGGGCGTTTCCGTGCTAGAAAGATGTCAGGTCAACAAGCCACAGGGAGTTTGGAGACGAGGGACAAAAGTGAAGAAAGAGCTGGTGAGATTGATTCCTGCGGAGAGCTTAGGAGATGCTCCCAAGGGTCCCTTTGGCATTATAATCTGTGATAGTTTAGTGTCCCTAGCCTGCCCCGTTAATGCGGATGATCATTGGGTTACAAACATGCCTTCCCTCCCCTGGCAGGTGCTTTGTGATGGCTGCAGACAGCAAACACCACTGAAAACAGCAGAGATGCAGAACGGGGCTTCTAGATTTGATTGGCTGTCTGCTTACTAATCCGCTTCCAAGGGCTGGCTGGGATGAAGGGTGTAAACACCAAGGGGCGGAGGAGGAGGGATGAAACTGAATAGAGTGAGATTTAGAAAATGCCTCCAGCAGTGCAATCTCTGAGCACCGAATGCCCTTCCAGGGAGAGGCCAGGTGTGGCCATGTGCTGTGCGGACCGGTCCTGCCCTGCCCTCAGTAAATAACCCAGCCACTGATCTCCACCTCTCCCGCCTGCGAGTGCGGCGGGCTGGCTGCGTCCGGGCTGCACGCTGTTCATCAGAAGGATGCTGCTCAGCTCGCTGCCGTACTTAATGATGTGTCAACGTTTCCCTTATAAACCTCTTGGTGGGGTTTATAACCTGACTGTGAAGTCTTGTTCCAAAATGGAGCTTGGCAGGCTGGGAACACTCCTGCGTGCCAAGTTCCAGTCTGGCCGGGAATTATTACTCAGCCTGGGGGGACATGGGTTTATTTTATAGTTTTTGCTTCTCTATGTGGCCGTTCTGAAGTTGTAAACACAAACCCTCTGCTCCTCTCCAGCAGCTTTCTCTGCCATGGCCCCAGCCAATGCTGGGAATCTGAATGTGGGCAAGAGCTGGCTAGTCTTTCCCGATCCATCAGCACCAGGGCTTTGCTGTGAGTCTAGCGCGGGTGAATGGCGCTCGAGTGCCAGCCCTCAACACTGGCGCCCTTTAGTTATCCCCAGAACCAAGGATGGGCCAGGCCCAAAGCCCAGGGTCTGAGCAAAACTGACCTTTGGGGGATTCCCAATCCCAGCCGCCTGCTAGCTCTGAACTAAAAAACTGGATCTTGCAAAATCTAGGTTCAAAGGGTGCATCTCTCCACCACACGGGTGCAGCAAGAGCTGCCTCCCATACTGCCCCTGCCAGGGCTCCTCCGTTAGGGGCAGCGAGTTCAGTCAGACCTCGGCCTCTTTACTGAGACTGCCAGTGAGGGGTCCTGCTAACGCCTGCCATGGCGGTCTAGCTAGGAACTCACATGATGCCCATCACACGGCCTGAGCATCTCCTGGTGGGGTCTGTGATGGCCACCGAGAAGAGGCCTGGGAATCCCCAGCTTGTTGCACATCAAAGAGCTGGCTCTGTTCCACCGCTGCCCGCGGGGTGGGTGCTGGACCCGCAGCCTGCAGGGGACGGGCTCTGCTAGGCTAATACCTTTGCTGCTGAGTCCAAAGCTGGCTGTGCCCGCTCTGTAGCAGCTATACTTGCACTCGGTAATAGCTCCCATGCCAGCCTGTGTTTGAACGTTGAGTCCAGTGTTACTCCTGTGGGCCCAGGAAATCCGGGTTGTCCCCAAGTCCCTCTGAGCAGCCTCAGGGGATCTTTAAATGGCATTTGGACGCTGGCAGGAGAGAGCACAGGTCGCTGAGGAGAGGTCAGAGTGCTTCCCGGGAACACTGCACCAGCGCTGGGTTGTCTGGATCCTGCACTTGGGCTGGTGCCCTTCTGGCCCAGAGGGGCCCCAGGCACTAACCCAGCCGAGGCCTGTTAGCACAAGGACTGAGCATCCGTGATCAGTCTGATGGTCTGGGGCTGTTCTTGGGGAACTGGGCAGGTTTAGATGTGTCTGTGCTGAGACAGGCCTGGTAGGTGAGCAGCAGGTGTTTGGAACGCTGCTCAGGCAAACATTTGATAAGTCAGAATGACTTGGGGGAATAAAATTTGCCTGAATCGATATTAACCCGGAGCAACTCCAGTTTATACCGTAAAGAAGTCTCGTGTGCACTGCTCGTTTTCAGAGATTGCTGCCCCTGCCAGAGGGGTGAACGTGGAGGGACTCTGCCATGTTAAGGATCCTGAACCTAGAGACAAGTTTCCGTCGTTGGTGTCCCAGGACCAGGGTGGAACGAAGAGGAGATTTCAGGGGAGGCTCCGCTCTGAAGTGTGGAATCACCGTTTCTGGCTCAGGTTTTATTGCAGAGGTTCGGGATGAACCCAGTTCAACACCAGTTTGCCCAGAGTCTTGGGCGCATCTCCAGGGGCTCCATACGCCCCTTTGCACCTATTGGGTGGCTAAATCCACCTGAGAGGATGAAAAAAGAAATCAGATGCCCTGTTTGCCGTTAATGCAGCTGCTTGCTCTTTGGTTCTCACTCCTCTTGGGAACAGGGACTGGTCAGTTTAATTTTCTCCTTGTGGCCAGCCTCTCTCCCTGCTCCCTTGCATTAGCACAAGGCTGTTTTACTTGGGATTCATGTTTAACCCTTCCCTCTCCAGCTACAGGAGAAGCTTAAAATAGAAAACCTGCTTTGATTAACACTTTGGGTGATGGTGGAAACCGTGAGAACATTTTCAACCCTCTGGGCTGTGTAAAACCCTTCCTCCTTGTTTTCACCAAGCCTAGGCCTGACAAGCTCCCTTTGAAGAGACTTGAACATGGGCCTCAGAATTGAGATGTGGTGGAAAAATAAACGGAGCCCAGTAGAAATGCTTCCACTGCAATTTTCTTTAAAATGCCCCCAACCAGCTGCTGGGTTTGCTGCCCCAGCGCTGCGTCCGGCAGAACCTGGACGTGAAAGGGCACCAGGGAATGGCTGCCACGCTCGGCTGAGCTGTACATCTGGGAATTCTCCCAGGACAGCTTGTGTGTTTCCTGCCTATGTCTGAGTTGTCGGTGTCCTGGAAGTCAATGAACTATCAATCTTTGAGCTTAAACGTCTTCCAGACTAAAGCCCTGGGTGGAGCAGCCAGTGGAAATGCCCACGGGGATGCTGGCCCTTACCCTCCTCACCCTCACGCCGTCGTTCCCATCCATATTCACTCCTGCTTTGGGTACCGTCTTGCTGCGCTCTGCAATGGTTTAAACGTGACCGGAGCTGAGCTGGGTCTCTCCATGCTGAACCAGCCCAGCTGCTAAGCATTAGCCGTGCTGCCAAAGACAGGGGAAGAGAGCACTTCTCCCCCATCCTCTGCTGAAAGCCCCCGCTTCCTTGGCAGGTATGGGGAGAGCACCCCCTCCTTGCCCCACTGGCTAAACGGGCCCGTGGAGATCTCGGGGCACAGTAAACAGTGCGGGGGCGAGGAAGAGGTTCAGTGACTCAGGTGAGAATGCCAGGGCTGCTGGAGGCTTGTCTGGGGTGGGGGTTCTGCATGGATCTGAAGTGGTCCAGGCCCCAGGCCCCCCCATCCTCTTCCCTCTCGCCTGTGTGTCTTTTCCTTTAGGCACCTGAGAAAGGGCCCAGAAGTTCGGCTTCCTGGCTGTTCTGTGTCCTCTGCGGGACACGGAGACAGGGTTGCTCTGGCAGATCCAGGCCTCGGGTACCCAGGGAAGTTGGCTTAGTCGCCATAGACATGTGACCAGAAAGTGATGCCTGCAGCCATTTGAACACACTCATGGACCTGCAGCGTTTGCAAATTTTTCCTTGAGGCATCAGCTGGAGCGGGGGCGGGGGGCTGAGCTAACGGAGGGCAAATCCATTCGTATGGAAAGACGAGTGCCCTGGGGAGAGGATGGTGTAATGGCTAGAGCCGGGGGCTAGGAACCAGGACTCCTGGGTGCTGTTCCTGGCTCTGCCAATCACTCGCAGGCCACGTCGCATCCCTTCCCCAGCGTGGAAAGAACGCCAGCAATGTAAACCAGACCCGCTTTGCATGTTCCAGAGCAGCCCCGGTGGTTTCTTGGACCGCTGAGCAGGGGCCTGGTTTGGATGGTTTCCTGGGAATGGGTCTGTCGTGTGCGGCGCGAAAAGCTCCTGGGGACGTTCGGGTTGAGATCCCTCCAAAAAGGCAGCAAGAATCTCAGCGAGGAGGAGACCGGTGTAAAGGCTCCTCCCCCACCCCCCAGTTTGGTTATTGCTGGCTGCTTTATCCCCAGGCTGCCTCGTCCATGATCTCAGATGCCTTAGTTGCCCAGAGGCCTTGCTCTGTGCTAGGGTGGGCCCGGGGCCTTTACTCTCCCTGCATCCCTGGGGTGCTCTGTATGGATGTTGAAGCCTTAATCATCATGTCGATTCTGCTTGTGATTTCTAAAGATCCTGGGGCATTTTTGCAGGAGTAGGGAATAGTGACCTCAGAATGCCGGCCGAACTCAGTCCTTTGTTTCCCTAAGTCACGCCCCCGGGTAGTTTCAATTGAACACAGGATTCCGGACTTCCTGGCGTAAGCTGCTGGGTGGGGCTGATGTGGTTTGCCGAGTAGCCACTGTGTTTTTAGCAGTGGATGAAGGGATCCCTGCAGTGAGAGTCTGCACAGCTCTTTTGGGTCCCTTTGGCGGCTGTCATTGTGGGTGTATGCCACTGCTGCCCTCTGCTGGGCTGAATTAAAACTGCTCAGCCGTGTGTCATAAGGCCTGTACAGTTAGCTGCTGCTGTGTAGCAGCATAAGGATTGCCAGATGAGATCAAGCCCGAGGTCCATCGGGCCATTCTCCTCTGTCCAGCAGTGGCCAGCACCAGCTGCTGCAGAGGAAGAAGGTGTAAGGACATACACATGAGTCTTGAAACGCAAGGTTTAATATCCCGTCACACTGATTCACATTAACTGTAACGACTCTGCTTACTCCTATTATCCAGATCAGCGTCCCGTCCCTCTGGAGACCTTGTGATAGTCTCGGTCTCAGGGACTGAATCTCAACCGGGTTCTCCAGCCGCTCAGGCAGGAGGATTGGACCTATGCCCTGGCCATTGCTGTGGAGTTCCACGTGACCACAGTGTCCATACGATGACACCCGTGTAAAGTCCTCAGTGGTTGTATTGTCACGTCCTGTATTCATGATGGCAGGAGCTGCTCCACCCAGTGCACCTCCTGCCCATACGGTGCTGGGGATCAGTGTCCGGCGCCATACAGAGTGGATTGTGGAAGCCAAGATTCACTTTAGTCAGCTGGACGCTTGCTCTACATCCTGGAGATGCAGGGCTGGAGGGGGCCTCACGGGGTCCCTCCCACCTAGAGAGGCAGGATGAAGTTCACACCTAGACACCGTCCCTAGGAAGCTCAGGGCCATGGGGCGGGGGTGTGCCGTAAAGTTGCTGGTGTTACCGGATGGGTCAGTGTCAGTCTCTGATTCTGGTTGGTTTCACGTTCCTGCCTGAGCTCACTGTTGCTGCCTTGGCATTCCCAGGGGAACGGGGCAAATCAGGCCCCTGCCCCCTCCTGTTTTTTTAGGGTGGCTCGGACCCACTGAATCTACCTGGCAGTGCCCTGTGCACTGAGGAAGGGGCTGTCTCCACTTCCCCCGTCCCTGAGCTCCCGGTTCAGTGCTGGCTGCTGTCACTTCCCTGTTCAGGGGTGAGACTGATTGACATATTGTTGCAGGTTCTTATAAACCCAGCTCTGCACCCACTTCCCCGTGCCAGGAAGCTAAAGGTGCCTTTCACGAGTGTTTTAAAAGCCACTGGGAGAGCATTAAGAGCTAACTGGATAATATTTAATGGCTGATCTATATTACTGCTGGACTTGGATCCGGTGTGCAAAAAAGCTGTACAAGTCAAAAGCTGCTCTTTCTCTCTGCCCGGGAAGTGTCCCGTGTATTCCCTCTGCTCACAAAGATACAATGCCGTTCAATCCAGGGAGGGATTCATGTTTCTGGGTAGGAAATGCTGCAGTCAGCGTAGTTTCCTTCACAATTGCATGCCCCGGATGATGAGAGGACCCATGGGACAGGGGGAGGTCAATGGAGTCTGTGAATTCTCTTCTACGTACAGTGTGTTGCAATGTCTGCTTAATGCACACACGAGGGGGAAAGGATGCTCTTGTGGTTAAAACACTGGCTTGGGAGTCGGGACTCCCAGTTTCTGTCCCCAGATTTTCCGTGTGGTCTTGGGCAAGTCACATACAGCCTGATCCTGTGGGGGTTAAATACCGGGTGCTCTGGAGCCAGACTACCTACAGGATCAGGCTTCAAATTCTTCAGGCTCTGTGCTTCGGTTTCCCAAGGGGAATGATGCGCTTCTACCTCCTTCGTTCAGTGAGGTTTGCAAAGTGCTGGGAGATCCTTTGACACAAAGTGCTATCTGGGCAAAGCATTACTCTTGCTTACTGTATCCCAGAAAGGCAGGTCAGTGCTTCACACTGTGGCAACCCTTAGGCGCCCCTGTTGCAGACATCAAGTAGCGTTCTTCTACCACCCAAGTCCCCTTTCACACTGAAATATCTCCTGGCTACCCCTCCTCCAGGCTCCTGATCCGCTCTCTGTGGTTTATTCACTATTTCTTCATGGCAGAGGGAGCCAGAATGGCCGGCGAATCCCTCGCCTGATGAGGGAGTGATATGGGTATGGATTTTGCTGTACATCTCTGAATGAAAGGGATCTTTAAAGCAGTAATGAAATGTTAATAGTATTTTCAAACTCGGCTATGAAAGAAAAAGTGATCTGTTTAAAACCAGCCTCTGCATTGACAGAAGCAATCAGGCTGAAAAATTAGAGTCTACGGTCCCCAGAGCACCAGCCTCCTCGCTTCTGCACTGGAATGCCTCAAGAGTAAGGTCACATTCAACTTGCCACCACGTTCCTATCGCTAACCTCTCATGAATACAGTGGCATGAAAGCTTTCAGCTGCTGTTCCAGGGGAAGGAGTTGGCTAGGGAGTGTGTGTGCATCATTGCCTTCCAGTGGATGGAATGAGAATTGCTCAGCTATGTGTCATATGCCCTGTATGGCGTATGAGAGATTTTCTGTTGTCTCCAGTGGTAGGAGCCTGTGCTTCGGGAGCATGAGGATTTGGATTCTATCCCTGTTTCCACCAGGAACCCCCTGTGCTGCTTTGGAAACGCTGTGGGTGCTGAGTGTCAGGCTTGGAAGCAGATAAGGGCAGGAGCTGGGAAGGTGGCCGTCCACTCTGGGCTTGCTGCCTGGGATTCACCTACAGAGTTGCCTGGCTGGGTGAGTCCAGAGGTGCTTGCGGCAGGGCTGAGAAGGTAGGGTGCCTGGAAAGGTGGCAGTAACCCTGTTGCTTAGATATCACCTGCCTGCTGTCCCTACGGTGCCTGGAAACTTAGAGTGACCTCAGCTAGACTGGGGAGCATCCTTCCCCCTCCCCCCTTCACCCCAGTGATGTGAAATCCAGGATAGCTCTGTGGGAACCTGTCTGTGTAGCAGGTACGAGGCCCGTTTCCTCGCCTCTCCTCCCTTTGTCCCCCCACAGGCCCTGTGTCAGGGCGGCCCTCTGGGCGAGGAGGAGCGTGGGCGTGGTTCCCTTCCAAGCGCACCACTTCACCGTGGGGTGGTACATTCCCCCCAGGAGCCCTCCAGCCCCAGGGATGGCTTGAGATGGAGCATTGCATGCTGGGCTTTCTCCTCTCCGGGTTGTTTGGCTGGGATGGAGCGTGCTGGGGCCCGTAGGCTTGGGGGTGTCGGCTGTGGGTGCCAGCACAGAATGCTCTCGGCCGTGTGTGTTGGCGGTGTCTGCAGCAGTCTCGGCAAGGGGGCAGTCGCAGCCCATCGCCCTGGTTCCTATCACCGGGCAACATCCATGTGATCCGGGTGGCTGTGTCCGGTCCTCTGCTTTGTGTTCCCGTTTGTCTCTTCTTATCGCCGTATCAGACTGGTGTTCCCAGGACAAGCACTCGAGTAGGGGAGCAGGCGGGAAGGGGGGCTTAGGAAGAAGGTGGGCTGGGGTAGCTGTTTGCTCCCCCAGGCAGCTAGAGCAGGGGTGGGCAGACTGCAGCCCACGGGCCACATCTGACCTTCAGGACCACCCTGCCCGTCCCCTGAGCTCCCGACTGGGGAGGCTCCCCCCAGCCTCTCCCCTGCCTCCCCCCCTCCTCCGCAGCCATGCAGGCAGCGCTCAGGGGCAGGGGGGTTGGGGGGGCTGTGCGCTCCTGCGGGGCAGCACAGTAACATGTTTAGCTCCGTCCGGCTGCCACTCCTAGTGGCATGGTAAGGGAGTGGGGAGCCGGTGTGACAAGTAGGGGGAAGGGTGGACATGACTCCTGAGGCTGAGCTACTCTGACCTGGAAACCTGGAGCTGTAACCTGAGATGGAGGGGGAGGGGAGTTGACACCTTGGGGCTGGCAAGGGAACAAAGGGGAGGCAGACGTTGGAGTTTTTTGAAAAGGGGTTAGACGCTGGCTGGGGAAGAGGAGGGAGCCCGGATTCGAGGTCTCATCTCCCTGCCCCCCAGAAGGGCCGGGCCAAGGGGGCCTGTTTGTACGGACAGCTCTAAGTGGGATTGTGTGCCTGGCATCTCAAATAAACCTTCTGATCTACTGGCTGGCTAAGAATCACTGTGAATCCCAGGAAGTGGGGGGTGTGGGAACGGGACTCCCCCACCCCCCGTGACACAGGGGGGTTGGATAAGGGGCAGGGAATCCTGAGGGGCAGTCAGGAGACAAGGACCACCGGGGCTTAAATAGGGGGTGGGGTCCCAGAGGTGGTTAGGGGTGGGGGGGTCTCTGGAGGGGGTGAACAGGGGACAAGAAACAGAGGGGGTTGGATAGGACATGGAGTCCCGGGGCGCAGTTGGGGGTGGGGTCTCTGGAGGGGGTTGTCAGTGGACAAGGAGCAGGGGAGGGTTGGTTAGGTTGGGGGTTGTGAAGGGGGGCAATCAGGGGGCGAGAAGTGGGGTCAGGCTGTTTGGGGAGGCACAGCCTTCCCTACCCGAACCTCCATACAATTTTCAACCCCGATGTGGCACTTGGGCTAAAAAGTTTGCCCACCCCTGATCTAGAGGATGGAGGGAGGGAGGTGAGTTTTGTCTTTGCTTGGTTCCAGTCAGATTCAGAAGCATCCCTCAGTCTGGAGGCAGAGAGAATTGCTCCCCTGGGGCATTCTCCACTCTCAGCATGCAGGGGAAGGGGAGGAATGAGGAGAAGGGCTGCCTAGAGGGAACCCCTTTCCCTGCCCCATTGCATGCAGGGAGCCACGTTGGGAGATCTCTCCCTGCATGGCTCTCTGGCGACTCCTCCAGGATCAAGGACCCGGGGCCAGCGCGGTGGGTGCTAGCCCTAGTCTGAGGCATGGGCTCTCTCAGCTGGTGTTCTGGTCCAACTCTGGAACTCGCTGCCTGCGTTTGGATCAAGATGTGCTCTGTCTCTCCGATTCGGTTCTGTTCTCCGGAGGGTCTTATCCCGCCCGTATCGCTCCCGCGTCTGAGTGCCTGCCAGCCGTGTGTTAGTGATGTGATGAACATCTGTCACGTATGGTTTGTTCTCGCTCATCCTCTATCCAGGGGGTGAATGCTGTGTGCAGCAGAGTGGTTTGCTTTGGGCGGAGTCTCTTCTCTGTGTGCATGCCAGTGGCACTCCGAGCGGGAGGTGGGGAGGTTGGGGATGGGCCTCTGTGGAGTTTGGTCCACCGCCTGGGACCGGCCCCTGAGGAAATCTTGTCTCCCACACAGATGTAGCCATTGACCGCAGCTCTTTGAAATACCCTGGGCCCTGGCTGTGAAGCACCTTGAAGAGAACGCCTGAGGCCTTGATTCAGTGCTTTGGAAAACCAGTGCTGAGAACGGAGGAGAGGTGTGATGTGCTTGCGGTAGCCTGTGGTGCTGAGGAGCCGTTCTGTACGGTATTTTCCATCTGTAGTATTGTAATGAATTGGCCAGTGTGTCTGCCTCCCCACTGCTGTTTGCTGGATGGAATCAGAACTACTCAGCTGTGTGTCAGAGGCACCGTACTGCTAAAAGCTCGTGGAGATTCTTCTTGAGCCTTGTGGAGCAGGAGGAACTGAACTTGGAGCCCCACAGTTGCTGAGCTATCCCATGTAGCTACAGTGTGCAATATAGTGACACCTGTGATGTTCCTAGTTAACCCGGCTTTTGCATTTATACCGCGCTGCTTCTGTCCAAGTGCTCTGGAGATGGGTAACTGCTGCGTGTAGGGAGAACGAGTCGCCCTGGGGGTAGAACATCGCAGCTGCTCAGTAGCTTGCCCGGTGATGCTGCCTAGTGTTTCAAGGCATTCCCATGGGTCTCTGTGAGTCCAATGACTTAACTAGCCTAAGAGTAGTTGATTTCAGCCGCTGCGCCTTTAAGAGAGGCTGCCTTCCCCAGTCCATGGCCGTGTGCAGCTGTGGCCTGGGGACTGGTCTCTCATTTCAGTAGCAATGGGCATGCGGTGGAGCGGCTGATGAGTTCCAGATGAGGACGTTAGGAGCTTGGCAAGCAGCCGCCTTCCTCCTCCTCCTCCTAAACGATTCAGAAATAGATTTGGTACGTTCGTCTTCGAGCTGTTTGACAAAATTAAGCAGCTGCCCTCGCAGCGCCTGCATTGCAGTTGCCTGTTGACAGTGTGTATTCCTCAAAGGCTTCTGCGCGGCTCATTCTTAAATCTGTCTCATTTCCAGGGACAGCAAATCCTGGGATTGTTTCAGACAAAAATAATGTGGACTAAGCAATTCCATCGACAGCTCTACAGCAGGAATGCAAGCGATCTGTTCTGCGGAAAACCACACAATCCTACTGTATCCCCCTGCAATCAGTACTGAGCTGGAAACCAGTGAGGCTGCCTTACTGGAACCAGTCAGAGCTTTGCTGCTTACACAGAACCTTAATTAGCTCTTAAATGGAAGAACGATCCCCAGACCTACTTAGATGCTTATGATCCATCAGACTCCCTGTGCTTTGAGCCTGTCCCATTGCATTGTCGTTATGTGTCACCGCTGGCTGGGAGTCATTTATTTCTAATGTCCTGGCCTAACTCCAACTTGGGTAATTACATCCTGTCAGATTTCCCCAGCAGTTTCTAGTAGTTCTGAGATTCCTCATCACTTCCTGCTCCAAACTGTGACTGTGGTGTTATTGAGGGCTGTTAAACACCTGCTGTGCTCCACCCAAGAGGCTGCTGCATTTTGGAGGTGGTTTAGCAAGGTAATGAACGAAAGGAGACAGGATGGAAGCGTACACGATAGCTAATGATATAGAGAAAGCAAATTGAGTGCACCTATTTCCCCTCTTTTCATTATTCAAGAACCAGGGAACATCTTGAGGAAACTGAAAGGTGACAAATTTAAAACTAATAATGGGGTCTTGGCCTGTGACTCGGACTCCTAGGAGCCACAGCGATGCTTCCTTTTATAATTCGTATTATTTATTTATATTTTTGCACAAAGCAAAAGTAACCTGTGGAACTCACTCCCACAATATGTATTGGAAGCCAGGACCGCTGGAAAGACTGGGCATTGATATGGATAATGTGAATGCTCACAACTTCATTTTTAGGTTACAAATACAAGGGCTATAACCCCTCAGGCGTCAGGGCATAATTCTGCCTCTATCTGCCGCGGATTGGGAAGGAACTTTTCCTAGGGGCAGGTTAATCAGCAGCTGCTATTGTGAGGTTCTTGCAACTTCTTCCAAGATGTCTGGTGGCAGCTGCCTTCAGAGACAGGATAGGGGGCTAATTGCACTGTGGGGCTGGTCCATTGTGGCAATTCCTATGAAAACACACTGGGGGCTGGTCTTCACTAGCGCGGGGGTTCGACTGTAGATACGCAATTTCAGCTACGTTAATAACATAGCTGAAATCGGCGTATCTACAGCCGACTTACCTGCCGTCCTCACGGCGGCGGCGGTCGGCAGCGCGCTCCCCTGTCGACTCCAGCTTGCGCCTTTTGGTGAGCTGGACTTACGGAGTCGACGGGGGCGCCGCTGGCAATTGATTTATCGTGTCTTGACGACACGCGATAAATCAATCGCCGTAGGATGGATCTCTCCCGGCTCTAGTGAAGACAAGCCCTGGGATTCTTCTGGGTGGAGGGGGGTGTAGAAATGGAAGAATTAAATAGCTATCCGTTTGTGGCTTCTTTCTCTTTGCATTCCATCTTGACCTTCCTAATTCCTTCTTGCGTCCCACCTGACACAGCGAATGCTCCTTTCTGTTGGCTTACCTGGGGCTGGATTTCCATTTCTGAAGAGTATTGAGCCTCACCACTAAGCCGTACTGTCTTTGCCTCCCTCTTTGTTTTGGGATGAACATACCTTCTGCACCTCCACGTTGGCTGCAGTAGTGACCCGTGGGCTGAGTCGAAGGGGGTTAATTTTCTCTCTTCTGATTTTGGGGCCTTTTGGGGGCAGAGAAAGCCCAGTTCGTAGTCTGATCCCTCTGCCAGCGGGTGTCTGCGGCCTGAGGGGAGGTAACATTCTTGTTCTGGTTGCTTTATGGCTGCGTTCAGTTGAGCTTCTGGGTCCAGCTGGGGGCCACGGT
Organism: Dermatemys mawii; assembly: GCA_007922305.1. Taxonomy (NCBI): domain Eukaryota; kingdom Metazoa; phylum Chordata; order Testudines; family Dermatemydidae; genus Dermatemys; species Dermatemys mawii. The sequence continues at coordinate 2,715,323 of ML677381.1, forward strand.
TCTGGCTGGCTGTGATGCCCAGGGCATAGGATGGGCACAGGGAGCCTTGGAGCTGCTCTCCTTCTGCCCTAGGACCAAGGAATTCACAGCTTCCCTGATGGGCTCGTTTGGGCTCTAAACTGCTGATGACTGAGGTCTAGGCTGGACAGCCCGGACAGTGGGGCTGGTTGCTAACTACATAGTGTGGTTTGTTTGGGGTTGGGGGGCTGAGGCCCTTCAAGGGACCACAGGGAAGAATGCCACAGGGATGTGTGTGGCGTTCGTAGGGCAGGGAGGAATAGAGCCTGTTCACATTGCTACCCCTTAGTGCTGTTGTGGGCCAGGACCGGCAGTAGAGGCGCCAGCCCCCCGGTGCAGTACTGAGCTGTCTTTCCCTGGGGTTTGTTTAAAATCTTGCAAGATAGAGCTCAGGCCAGAGATGCTAGCACTGACCCTGGCTAGTCCTCGCTCTTCCTGGTTATGCTGGGCTTGGGGATACCCTTCGTCCCTAGTGGGGGCAGATTTACCTACATGTCCCTCTGCCTGCACCTTGCGATAGCCCAGCCTGCCTGGTCTTTCACCCAATTTCCTCCCGGCCCAGGCTGCGTCCCCACGCCCATGCAGGCCTGCAGGTGTGTTGGTTGTAGTAGTTAGGGTTGATGTACCTGGGTCGTTGCAGGCTGGAGAATGATGGATCGTTTGTGCTAGTTCTATTCCAGCTGGCTGACACAATGTGGCGCGTAACAAGGATTTGATCGCAGGATCGGCAATGCAGAACTTGCCCGTTGCCATGGAGTTGGCTGTTAGTTTGGACACTCCATTGTAATATTCATCCACAGACACCGTTAGCTCAAGGCAGATGAAGAACTGATCCTCATCCCCATGTAGTTAGATGCTCTACACTGGAAATATTTGATTTTTCCTGTCCTCACCCCCAAATAAGTGCAACTAGTGGGGGGTCTTTCGTACTTTGGTTCTGCAAAGATGGGGCTTGTGCTGGTCACATATTCCTTCCGCTGGACTGCAGAGCGAAAACAGCAAATATCTCTCACCGTGGGGGGAAATCAGCCCGCAGTGAACCCTGTACTACTCTTAAAGGGGGTGTTTAGCTGTGCGTCCCGGGCTGCAAGAACTGGTGTGACCCAGAGAGCAGGATAACAGCACTGTGCAGCCCCTCAACAACCTGGGAGTGGGAGCCAGGCATGCTGGGAATCCTTATCCAAGGAAAACCCAGGTGCAGGAGGAAGTGATGGGGGGCATTTCGGCCTCTGGGTCAGTGCCCAAGCACTGCTGCTTTGTGGCGCTCTCTTTCAGGTCAGGGTCCTGACTTTACCAAGGAAGATTCATGGCCCTTTTTGCACCACTCACTGGTGTTAACTCAGTCCTGTTCAAATTCCACCCTGATTAAATGGTCTCCCTAAAGCCACGCCCTTCCACCCTACCCCTCACCCTCACCCCAACTCTGAAGTTTGATTGGATACCTTATTCTTTTTCACTTTTTGCCTTACCTGTAGCATAATCTTGATGTGTGCAACTAAACAACTACTATGTTCCAGTCCAAAGGTGGCTGCATTTCAGCAGTGGGTGAAGCAACTAATATCTTGGTTTCAGTCAGTGAAGGACTGTGGGACCTCTTGAGATGAAAGGTGCTGTAGAAACTCGAGATCCTGCTCCCTGCTCAGTCCCCGGTGCAGCGTTCCGGGTAGCTGAATGCTGCTCTGAGTCGGATAAAGGACCGTTGCGCTCTCTGGAGCCCGGGAAGATCTCCCAGGAGAGGAGAAGTGCATTTTGCTCATGCACGAAAATGTTCTGCTGCATACACGAAAGAGACTCTTGTGAGCTTCCCCTGCCGTGGGACGAGGCCTGTGCCTCATGGCAGCACATCAGAGGGCCCCTGTATACAGTGAGGCTTCTGTTCCCAGTTTGGCGGGATCCCCTTCGTCCCTGGGCTTTGAATTACAAATAGGTCCTGTAATTGCTCTCTCTCTCTCAGTCCCTGGAGGCTGAGCCCTGCCCACCCCCCGCCCCTTTCCTCCCCTCCTGTGCATGGAGCTGTGACCCTGGCGTCTTGGCTGTCCTGGCTAGCCAGAGCACAGAGCCGTGCGGTTTGCTCGGATGGCTGTGTGGAAAGAGAGCAGATGCCCGGTAATGCGACAGGCACGGCTGGTCCTGGGATCGCTCGGCTCAGCGTCCAGGACACTTGTAACTTTGGTAGAGTCTGAGCACTGGTCCCTTCTCCTCGCCGGCTGCTGTCAGTCCAGGTCTGATGTGTCTCGCTAACAGGCCCGCTCTGCTGGTGGAATGGCTCAGCCCGGTCGCCCGGAGTGGCAGCGGTGAACTCCAGCTGCAGGATGTGGCTACCATCTTGGGTCAGTGCCAATCAGAGGGAAGCCCAGGCCCGAATCTTCCTCCCGTTACTGGACATCGCCCGTAGGGAGCAGCGATGGGGGCTGGTGGCTTCCCTGCTGACAGAGGCAATAGGAAGGGGAAAGTAGCTTAAATGGGGCTAAATTCTCTGCCAGTGGCTAAAGGGTGTTACACTCGGAGATAGTTTGGCCCAGCTGAGTAGAGGGCAGTGGAAGAGCCTCTGTGGACTGGCCAGAGAGGATTGTTTGTGCGAGGGGGTGTCTCTATATGCCAGGCTGGGCTGGGCTGGGGCAGGAAGAGACATCGCTCCCAGGCTGGAGATTGACCTGAGTTCCCGGGTGGGGACAGTGTCGTCAACCCTCCTCCATCAGAGACCTGGGCCTCTGGTCCATGGGGGCCCTGCACGGCCTTCTGGGGGGGCTCAGGACACTTCCCAGGAGCCTGGTTGATAGGCAGCAAGAAAGACTAGCAGGGTGTAGAAAGGGGCAGTTCTCCTGGGTAGCTTTTATTGCCTTTAGCATCAGCCCGGTATATCTAAAGACAGTGTGGGGGTGGGGAGGAGAAAGGAGGGGCTTGGTGCTCCCCTGAGGCAGGGACCTGAGTTCTTGGGTTTGTCTGTTCTGGAAAAGGCCTCTAGACACTCATGTCTTAATCTCACCGGAGTTGGACGACGAAGGGCTTAGCAGGGAAGGCTCCTGGCTCCTGCTCTTGACGGAGACAGAGCTCACGGGGGGCAGAGGAAGGTGACCATGGCAGCCTGGGGCGCGGGCAGTAGCACTGGGAAGGTTGCGGGCTTTCCCCCAGAGCAGGGCCGCCACGAGGCCTGTGGGTATCACAGCGGGGATGGAAGGGCCGCCCCTTGTGCGGGGGCTGTATGCAGTCACATCGGTGATGGAGACGCACCCAACAACCTGGAATCTCCAGGATCTGCAGCACGGGCCCGGAGGTCTGCGGCGGCTCCTCAGATACTGGCTTTCCGAGGGGTGGGGAGGGAGCCGGACGCTCTCCCTAGGTGCCGAGTGGTTGTTAGTGGGAGTGGTTTCGCTCCCCACCCCACAGTCAGTGTTGGGCTGAGTTGCCTCCATGGACCAGCTGCCAGGTGGGATGCTGGTGACTCCCTCCCCGCGTACCCCAGCAGGACAGCACATCCCTCGGGCCTCCGGCTCAGGACAGAACCAAGCAACCCTGGGCGGCGTGAGCGGGTGGTGGGCCCGTCTTTCCGATGGGACGATAAACTGAAGCCCTGGCCACTTGTGGTCAGTAGGGAGCGGGTGGCACAACTTGCTCGGGCATGGTGCCTGGTGCCCTGATCTTCTGCCAGTCTCCCTTCCCTGCCCTGACCCATTGGGTAGCGTTGCCGCATGCTGTTAAAACTACTGCTGCGTCCTGCAGCGGTGTCTGCACCTCAGTGGGTGACCCAATCCTAGACCTAACTCCTGGCGGTGCTGGGGGCTTCCACAGTAAACGTGGGTAATGAGCTCTGGGGGCTTCGGGCTGCTGAGAGCGTCTCTAACGAATGCATTAAAGGGGGGAGAGAGAGAGACGGCTTCCCACCCCCATCTCTTTCCTGTCTGCTCTTTTCCCTTTTATGCTGCGCGACTCCTTTCCAGCTGCTGTGATTACTGGAAATTACCTGTTTAATTTAGCCCCAGAGCTGTGAAAATAGAGTTTCAATTAAGGCTCCGTGAAATGGTACCAGCGTGAATTTCCACCCAGACGACGGTGGGTGTTTTGCTGCTGAGAGGCCTGTCGAAGCTGTGCTGGCTGCATTGTGCCCCGGGCTGGCTGGGGACCAGTAGCTCAGGGAAGATCAGTAGGACGTACCTGGTAGCTTGGGGCGGAGCAGGTCAGCCCCAGATCCACTGTCACTCTAGTTGCACTAGGGGCCCAGGATCCTGAAAGGGAAATCAAAGAGCTTCCCTGTTCACACCCTCACGTCCTGGAAGGGCAAAGAGACAGCAGAGAGGATGAAGGTCCTGGTGTGTGTGTGCTAGGCGTCAGTCCAGAGCAGGCGGTGTGGAAAACCTGACTCTTGTAATGCTGCAAAAGCAGGAAATGCAGGAGTAGAAGGGGGGTTACCTAGAGGAATCTGCCCTACCACTGCAGCAAGGACTTCGGATATTGGGCCTGGGTGCTGGGAGACTTCCCACACACACTTGCCTTCATCACCGGCTTCCCCAGACCTCTGTTCTATTCAGGCCCTTACACTGTGCCCATCACCATGGCGTCTGGTGCCTTCACCGCCCCATCAGCGTGGGCACCCTGAGGCTGCTTTTGCCACCCATGCACCTTAGCACAGTGGCTGGCACGTGGAAGAGGGGCCCTGGCTCCCCCCAGTGTCATGGGCAGCACCTCATGCACTTGCTCCCTCCCCCTCAGTGACCCATTTGGGGGGGTTCACATGATTCCTCCGTCCCCCCAAGAGCCATGAGCAACGCCCTTAGCTCTTCTGGGAGTGATGGGCCCTCCCCTCCCATGGCAGCTGGCCTGTATCCATGTTCATTACTTTTACATTAAAATTGTAACACTGTCCCTTTAAACACAATGTCCTCCTGCAGAGTTCGGAAGAGTCTGGCAGGGCCCCTGGGCAGTCTCTGGAAGTGTGGGGCAGGGATCTGAGGTTGGATTCAAGGCCTACAGGAGGGGCAGCACATGCTCAGCACCTGGGGTGGGCTGGGGAGAAAGGAAGGGCCCTAGGCCCCCTCCCAGCTGACAGACTCTGAGGGTGTCCTCCGGCTTCCTTCCATTCTGTCCTAGAACTGAGCGTGAATCCGTCCATCTTGAGATCTTGGTGGGGGAGGTATCCAGAGAATAACCCTATACTGTAATAAGCTGACAGGTGTGTGTCACCACTGCCCTCTGTTGGATGGAATCAGAGCAGCTCCGCTGTGTGTCATAGCCCCCACACTGCTAACAGCTCAGGGAGAGTCTCTTCTAGCTCAAGTGTTACTGGCCTGTGCTTCTGGAGCAGAAGAATCTGAGTTCTAGCCCTGCAGTCGCTGTGTAGACAAGTAGCATTAAGAAGCTGCTGTCAGGTGTGGTGTTCTCCAAATATAGGTTTGGCTGGAAGGAATCGGGAGGGGGCAAGAAATGGATATAAACAGGAGTGTACCTGGAAAGGCAGTGAAGTCGGCTTTGGATTCAAACCTTCCCCTACAGTGCTGGAGACCCAGATACCACCCTGAGGGGCTGGGGCATGAGCGCCAGGCAGCAAAAGTGCCAGGCCTAGGGTTACTGTCTCAGCTGAGCGGTGTGCGGAAAGCAAGACACTACCTGCGTGATGAAGCACAATGGATTTGTAAAAGCTCTTCCTGTCTGGAGTGTTGTCAGTTACACAGGCAGAGCCTTCGTGGGTCTGAGTCTCCTCTTTGCTCTGCGTCTCCTCTGGTTTCAAATACAGACGTTGCTGTTCTTTGAGTGCCCCTCTCACTGCTCCCTGTCTTTACAGCCTGTTCTTAGCAGCTGCGCTGTGCCGTTGATTGTATTAGGATGAGTCACGTAAAGATCTAAAAAAGCAAACCAGGCCTTTTGTGTTATTCAAGGGTCACTGGGTTTGCAAGCAGCCCAGGGCAGCAGGGATTCTCTCGCCTGCTGGAGCTTTGGCTCTCCTAACTTGAAACGAAGGCTCTAGCAACCCCCAGGAAAGGGCACTTCCAGTGACCTGGGCTTGAGAGCCGTTCTGCGCTGTGACACCGCTAGAGAGAGGGGAAACAAACCAGACTGGGGATTGGACCCTATTCCTCTGCAGGTGGGAAAGACACAGAAATCCTGGGGGACACATTGGATGACGTGGGGGGCATCATGAAGGTGCCATTTCTGGGGGCATCCTCTGCTGGACAGATACGGGGAGACGTGGTACGGGGAGGGCTGGCTGGGTCCAACACTGCTAATGTGGGAGGGAGCTCTCCACCTCCCTGCCGCCTTCATGTCCTCCTTTCCTGGGGCACTTGTCAACTAGACTGGGCAAAACTCGCTGGTGCTGGAGAGAAGGGCTGGGTGCATATGGGCCGGTGAGATCCAGACTGCAGCGGAGCGGAGATTTCGATGGCTTTGCTCTAAGTGACACTTAACTTCACTGCTTGGCTGAGGACTCACGGACATGTTTTAATCTCCCCGAAATCGCGCAGGAAACCCGGTGCTGGAGAAGAGCTGTGTGTTTCCCGGGGGGGCAGAAGGAGATGGGTGTTAGCGCCACATGAAACCTTGATTAAGTGGCTAATATACTGGGCGACCCAGGCTCCCTGTCCCTGAGTGGCGGGTGGGGTGGCAGAGAGAGGAGGTGGGTCTTCAGCCTCATTTGGGAGTTGGCATCTCAGGCCAGTGCTCACTCTTCATAGAGCTGCTGCCCCAGAGCCCACCCGTCTGTCTGGTCCCAGGATGAGAAGCCCAGGAGACACGATCTGTTGCCAATGAAGGAGGCAGCACATGTGGCCCTGTGCCCGTCGGGTCGCAGGGAAGGTCTCCCCAGGAGTCGTCCATGGCTGCCTCCGTCCTGGCAGGGAGACCCAATAAACCAGTGTGGGCGTCAGGAGAGAGACAGGAGCAGGAGGCAGAGTGGCGCGTGCCCTCGGGATGCAGTGGGCCTCACGGGGGACCGGGGGTTGTGTATGTGTGCACAGCCAGCTGCCAAAGGGTGCGTCCGGGGGATGCATGCGGCCAGGTGCCACATGGCACGTGGCCCAGCTGTGGGTGCCAGTGCTGTGCTCTGAGAGCCGGGTATCTATGGCCCGGGGGTGACTGGCCGGACAGTGGGCAGGGGGTGGAGATCAGCAATGGAAGGGCTGAGCTGTGTCTGACTGAGAACCCCTGCCCTGGGGCACCGCATCTCTGCTGCTCCGGCACTGCCTGGGTGCCCGCAGAACAGGGTCTGGCCTGCCACCCTTGCTCCCTGGGCCCTGGCAGAAGCTCAGTCGACTTGCTGTGTCTTGTGGCTGGTCTCCAGGCTGCCGTGGGACCACAGGGGGCTGCTCCCTGGGAAGCTGGCGTGGGCATTCCCCTTCCTCTGAGTGGAGTGGGCGCTGTGTGCCAGGCAGCCCTGCCCCAGCTTCCCCTGGGAGCCAGACGCTGATGGGAAGCCGTGGCATCTGTCAGAGCTGAAGACAGCCAGACTCCACTCCCAGGGCTTTGGAGCCGGGACTGGCAGCACGGTACCTTCCCAAGATGGCTGATGGTTTCCCACCCAGGGCAGTCCTGACCGCTGGGCACCTGGGCAGCTCCTGTCTCCAGCCAGCGCCCTGTGAGCCCCTGGCTGGGAGGGGAGGAACCTAGTGCAGCCCGGAGGGGAAACGCAGGAGTCTTGGAGCAGGTGGCTGGTGGCTTTACGGCACGTACCTTGGCTCCCCCACGCTCCAGGATGCAGCTTTCCTTCCGCGTCTAGAACGAATTCGCTGGAAATGGCTTGAGAATGAATCGTTTGTGAAAGGAGAGAGCTCTGTAAGGAAGCTTATAGGTGCTCCTGCTCACCCCGCCTCCCCCGCCCACCACCTTGCCAGCCAGCCCTCCTCACCTTGGGCAGCCTCCTGCCTGTGACCACAGGGGCCTGGGCCCGAGAGACGCTCTTCAGCGGGTGTCATGGGCGCTCGCTCGCCATCTCTCCGGGTCAGGCCCTCGCGTGCCCAGGTGCAGAGCTCCTCTGGCTGATTTGGGCTGCCCCGTGGCAGGGGGTGGAAGGGGGCTGGGCATCCCGCTGCTCGGGGGCTGTGCAGTCGGGAGCTTCGGTGAGAACTGAAACCCAGAATCCAACCTGTGGCACACTCCTGGCTGGATTTTGCGTGGGAGCCGAGCAGGTGCCGTAGCCTGTCCCGGCCCTTGTTCTGCTTGGCTTGGGTGGAGCTGAGGCCTCAGCGGGAGGCTGTGTAGGGTACAAACCTCTTGTAGGAGGTGCCTGAGGCAGCTGGCCCGGCTCCTGGCTGCTTCGCTGACTCCAGCCACCGCCGCTCAGCTCCCTGTGTACGTTTGCTGGGCTTGCGAGGGAAGAGCCCTGCCGCCGGGTGGGTGGAGGGGACGGAGCCGCCCTGGCAGTCCCCGCTGGTCCCGCCAGCCAGGATTTGGTGTGCATGGCTCGGGCCGCTCTGGCATCTCCCGGGGTCGTGCGTTACTCGACCAGCCCTGTGACCAAGGCTCTGCATTCCCACCTCCCCACCCCGCCCTGGGCTCCACACGGTGCCACAGCACTGGCCAGGCCTAAGCGTGATCTAGCTGCGGGGGCAAAGATACTGATGGGTTCAGACGTGTTTCCCAGCAGCTGCAGCAGGCGAGTTTGGGGCGGGTGGAGGGGGAGGTCAAGCGAGGATACGGCTGCGGGGCGTGGGCGTGCGGCAGGCCTGTGAGTCAGGCTGTGGTGCCAAGGGACGGAGGGCAGAGCTGCACCGAGTCCGCGTATCTCCTGTAGACACAAGGGTCCGGGATTGCAAGGCAAATCCTGGCTCTATCAGCTCCCTTGAGCCCTGCAGCTCTTCCTGGGGCGCTGTGCAGGGAGGCCCCAGGGACTGAAGGCTGCCCCTTGCACACCAATGCATGGACCTTGGTGGCCCATCCCTTTCATTTGAGGCAAAACACAGACACACTACAAGTCCCAGCATGCAAAGGGCCCAATGGGCTGGATTGAGGGAAGCATTGCATGCTGGGACATGTAGTCTTCAAGTGCATTTTGGCCACCCCTGCTTTATAAGCCAACGAATGGACCTGTATCCTGGTGTTATTTACAGTGGGTGGGGCTGGATTTAAAGTGACAATGAGTTTAGCCCCCCTATTGCACCTACCTTCACCAGGGGCCTGGGGAGAAGCCTGGGGAACCCAGTACCCTGTTCACATGTAGATCCAGACTCTACATCATGTAGTTGCTCTTACTCTTCTTGCCTTGACGTTGCCGGTGCCCAGGTCAAGCAGTGCAGGTGAGCATCAGCTGGCACAGGACCCTCCATGTCGCCTCTGCAGGAAGGCGGCCCCACCACCAGATCTACCCATGATGGGCACCTCAGTGGCTCTTTGGGAGCCTCAGGAGAGAGGCCATGGGTCATGGAGAGTGAGTGGCCCTCCAGCCTGTGGTGGGGGGTTCCTTCTGGGACAGGATTGAGACACTGGCTGGAGGTAGGGGGGGTTGTAGCCCTTCCCAGGACTGGGTTGAGGCTTTGGCTTCAGTCTCAGAGTATCGATCCAACACCTTTCGCTGGCGCTAATTTAATCAGGAATAAACCAAATTCCCACCGGCCTTCCGCCAAACCCGTCCCTTGAGGTGACCTCCCCACACCGCCGCGAGGCTCCCCGTGAGGAGGGGAGAGGCGGTGATAGATGGTGGCTGTTTTTCTCGAGGCAGGCAGGGCTCAGCTCCGGGGGCAGAGGGACACGGTGACTAAGTGAAGGCAGCAGAAGAATTTGCAAGCATGAGTCTGACGCTTGCTCAGCCCAGAGACAAGCCGGAAGCGTCTGGTCCCCATCCTGATTCTGACCATCTGTCTCGCTCTCCTTTTGTACTAAACATACGACCGTCTTGGCTGTGGCCCTGCAGCGTTTTTCTGTTGCGTGCTAGGAGACGGCGTGGGCTGTTGGGAAGGCTGTACCGGGCAGGACATCACAAGAAGGATCCTTCACCTGCTGCACCTGTCTGGCCATGTGGGATGAGCCCGGATTCCAGTAGCACTGCACCTTGGTAACGCTCCATTTCCCACCTCTGCAAACTGTCCTCTCCCCAGCCCCTTGCTTGCAGCGCCTCCCTCTGGCAGGAGATTTAAACCATATTGACAGCCATCTGAATTGGGGGCGAGTTTTGGTGTAAGGGACTTACCCTTCCCTCCACTGTCCCCCGGCTTCACACCTCCCCGAGTCGCTACGCAGTGCTAAAGGGAAGCACTTTCCTTCTGTCTCTTCATTTTTAAAAGGTGTTTTTTTTTAATACAAAGGAGTTCTCTGGTTTCCTAAAGGCCCAGTTAAGATGCTTTGTCTGGGCCCCAGGGGCCAGGCTCACTCTGCATATTGCTGCTACCAGGCGTGAGGGGAGGATCGATTTTGAAGTCCCTTGGAAAGACTCAAGCAGAGGCCCGGAGATCCCGATCAATCTGTGTTGGGGATGAAAGCAGCTTTGCCAGGCACAGCTGGCTGCCTGCCCTCTCCTGCAGCTCTGCAGACGCTGGGCTGGGGGCCGGTAGATACAAATCAGGGGGATTCCTTTTAAATAAAAAAGTCAGATTTTTAAAATTTTCATTATTTAAAAAGAAACGTACGATTTACAAATCAGCCTGCTCAAAATCAAACCTGAATTGAATACAAAGCATGTTAAGGCCTAAACGTCTTATAATCGCTTAAAACGTTTAAAATTAGAAAATGGATGTTTTGCATCCATGATCCTCTATCAAGAATTTTCATTCAAGGCTGCTCTTCTGTGTCCAGAAAGATGTTTCCCCCCTGATTGTACGGACTGACCTCAAAAGTTTGAATACGGCCCAATGTCTAGTGTAAAGGCACTACTAGTGAGCTGTAAAGCAGCATGGTTTAGTTGTTATATCCACCAGTGGGAATGCACCTTTCTTGAGAAAAGAACCAAAGTACAAATAGAAAAGGTGGTTGAAATTGATTATTTGAACTGCAGCTTTCCACTGGGGGATTGAAATGAATCCACCCCGGGCGTGGGGCAGGTGCCTTGTCTGTTGCGTCAATTGGCCGTGTTTCTGCGTCGCTCTCGGCAGATGGGGAAGGAGGAGGAATGTCTCTGGAGGGGGACGTAGATCTTGGCTGAAATGGAAGGGAAGTTGGGGATACTCTCTGGGGGCTGCTGCTGTAAACGTCTGATTCATGCTGCTGGCGTCCCTGGCTGTCAGTGCCATCCAAGTGTCGGGGGAGGGAAGCGGGGCTGGCGTCCCCTCCCATCACTTGGTGATTGTTCATGTTGCATGTAAAGGGGGCAGTACCAGAATTAGATGGAAGAGACACCAAGAAGTATCTCCAGAGGGCCCTAGCCCCAAACACAGCGCCCGCAGCAGTGAGCCCCTGAGACGTTAAAGGGAACTCTCTGGGCTCTCCCTGTCTGCTGCTGCTCCCACACATACCCGTTGTCTCTGCAGTGCTCGGAGCCTGTGGAGGGGTTGTAGCTGCTGGCAACTTGCATTACCAGGTGCCTCGCAGCTGCTGTATTCTTAGGGATCATTTCATCCATCATTGACTTTTATCCACCCTGCCCACAGCCCAGCGTCTGCAATGGGGAAGCTCGAGCTGCAGTGGGAGAGGGCTAGCAGCTAGCTGTGCCTAGCCACTCACTTCCCAGCCATGGACTGCGCTGGAGCTCTGAACCTGCCACCTCTGGGGTGGAATTTGGCAGCTGGCTAGTAATGCGCAACCGTTTAGGACAGGAAGGGAGGGATTTTTCTACACGTGACTGCAGCTGCAGAGAGCCCAGCGATAATGTGTCTCCATTGGAATTTCATGAGGCTGCTGGGGCTACTGTCCCCGTCCCCGTGAAACGTGTCCTGGGATTGAATGACGATAAGTATCAGGATTTATGTCTTATCTGCAAGACAGCAAACCCCTCTGCCCTCACTGCTCGGAGAAGTGACCCTCTGCGGACACGCACATGGTGCCGAGAGGGAGGCGCTTCCTGACTTCTAATCCTAATCATGCCACTGGGGGCCTTGGTGAAGTTTTTCCTCTTCTAGGTGCCTCGGTTTCCCCACCTGTGAGCAGTAGCCCCTCTCCAGGAACATTAAGGGCTCCTCAGTTAGCGCTTGTGCTGCCCTTTGAAGGCAGAGGGTGCTGTAGAGGTGATAAGCATGAGTGTTTCTTCTGAGCTCCCGCCCCCTGTTGCCGGGACAGGCCAGCCCCTGTTTAGCTGGGGAACTGCCCTGGGAGAGGTGCCCTTGGGGCTGTGACTTGCTTCCTCGGTGCTGGCAGCGTCAGTGCCTGCCGCGGGGTCTAGCTCTTTAACCAGGGTGCACGTGGGAATGGGTCAGCCTGTCCCTGGGCCACAGGGGCCTGTAGCCCTGGGTCAGGCCCATGACCCATTCCCCACAGTGTGTTCTGGCCCACCTGGCTCTGCCAGAGACACGCAGGACTGCTGCAGCCCCTTTCCCACTGGAGTGTCTCACTGGTGCCATGAGGGGATGCAGCTACCTGGAGCGCAGAGTGAGAGGGCCAACAGACCTGCCGGGCAGCCACTCCGTGTGCGCGGCCTGGCCCTCGAGATGCCATCTGTCCTCTGGACAGCCCATGGGAGGGACCCTGGCACACAATCCTGTCCCCCTGGGCTCACATTCCAGAGCTGTGCCGGCCCACAGAAAGCTGACTCCACACCTTGACGTCTACCTGCCTGGAGCCTGGATTGCAGCCACCTGCGCCCTGGCTGAGGATCAGCTGGTGGGGAGGATGCGTCTAGAGGATCCTCCATTTCCTCCCCTGAGCTCTCAGGACCCTCCCTTCCACCAAAGGGCAGCTGGCAGGCAGGACCCCTGGGCGCTGCATATGGTGCCATCACCCAGGATGGGTCAGCCAAGCTCTGTGCCTCAGCTTCCCATTCTTCTGTTCTGTGCACTCTCCTCAGTGCTCCTGCTAGCAGGCTAGCTTCATCAGAGCTACCGCGGGTCTGGCTACCTGATCTGGGAACAGCCACGCCAGTTGCAGCGTCAGCATCCCCTAAGTGACATGCCCAAGGCCAGGCAGGATGTCTGTGGCAGAGCAGGGAATTGAACCCTGGTCTACTGAGTCGTAGGCCAGTGCCCCAACCACTGGGACACGCTGCCTCTAGCTCTATGCTACTGACCCACCTCCTCGGGAAGATCAGCCAATTAGAGCACTTCTTGGATAGGGCAAGGTGGAGAGGGGGCAGAAAGAGCCTAGCACAGGGGTGGGCAAATGTTTTGGCCAGAGGTCCGCACAGGGCTTCAAAATTGTGCAGAAGGCTGGATAGGGAAGGCCCGCCCCCATCTGAGGCCCACCCACTTCCCACCCCCGACTACCTCTCTCAGAACTCCAACCCATCCAACCCCTCCTTCCTTGTCCCCTGATCGCCCCCCCCAGAGACCCACCCCACTCTAATTGCCCTCCCCGGAACCCCACCCCATATCTAGCCCCCCTGCTATCTGTTCCCTTACTGCCCCCTCCCGAGACACCCCACACCCTAACTATCATCCCCGCCCCCACCACCTAAGCCCCCCTGCCCCCCAACTGGCTTACCTGCTCTGCAGGGAGCGGGGCCCCGCGGCTTGCCCCACTCGGCCAGGCACCCCGGCTCGAGGTGTGGGACCCTGCGGCAAGATGCACTCGGCCCGCCCCCCGCCCCTCTCCCGGCTCAGAGCGCGGGGCCACAGGACTTTCCGCGCTGGGCCCGGCCTCCGGCCGGGAGCACAGGGCCACACAGCTTGTGGCAATCGGCCCGGACCCCTGGCCGGGGCTGCGCGCCTTGCCACGCTTGGCCCGGACCCCGGGCCGGGAGTGCGGGGCCGCGTGGCTTGCTGCACTCAGCGCGGAGCTGGGAGCCGTTGGCCCTGCCCCCCGGCCTAAGCTCGCGGGCCGGATGAAAGTGGCCGGAGGGCCACATGTGGCCCAAGGGCCGTAGCTTGCCCACGTCTGGCCTAGGAGCTCAGGGCTCCCCGCTTCCCTGGTGAGCCATGGATCAGTCTGCCCGCCCCCATTAGCAATAGGTTAGTCTGCTCCCTGGTCCTCACCCCTCCCTGAGCAATAGGTCAGTCTGCTTCCTGCTCCTCACCCCTCCCTCCTTGCAACACCCACTCTGGGAGGATGTCCTGGAGCTGCAGGAGGAGCACAGGTGCACGGGCACAGAATCTGTGGGGATTGCATCTGGTTAGTGGGCTGGGGGAAGAACAGAATCAGCCTGGGTCTCAGGGGGGCACAATTAATTGCTGGGCCAGGAGGTTGGGGGGCAGAGGACAAAGATCACATTGGGAGTTTGGGAAGAAGCTGGAAGTGTGGTGCCAAAGCACAGTGCAGTGCAGTGAACTCTGGGGAAAACACCCAGGCACCTTTGAATCTCTCCCCAGCGGGTCCGGTGCCAGCGCGGTGACGCTCAGCTGCTGCTTTGCAGTCTGATTGCCCTCCGTCAAGAGCAACCAGAGCAAGATGAGTGACCTGGGCAAGCCAGCTCGAGGACAAAGCCGCTGCGGCTGCTCTTCACTCCTACCGCTGCTGGAGCTTCAAAAGAAAAGGATTGAGCTGGGAAATAATTTAGAGTTAAAGTGGCCTCTCTCAGTCACGGCACTACCTCTCACTCCAATCACCCTTAACTCTGCCCTGTCAGACAGTACAGCCTAGTGGAGAGGGAAGAATTGCACAAGCCTTTTCCTAGGTTGGTTTCACTGCGCACACTCAGAGAGACTTAGTGAGCAGGTTATGCTCTGATTTTTCTTTGTAGAGCTTTAACGGTATTAGCCGAAATCTGACACTCACTGGAACCAATGTTCCAGGGCAACCTCCCTATAGCAAATGTCATTAATATTTTAGATTTGATTGTGACCCAGTAAACGTTGGTCCTGAGCATTAAGTAGAGACTAAGGACAATCTTGTGATTAACCCATTGGCTTGGGATTTGTGAGGTCTAGGTCAGTTTCTAACTCTGCCACAGAGTTCTTGGGGGTAACTGAGGCACACAGCTGTGAAAGGGGGATCATAGTCCTTCCTCTCTGCAAATGTACACACACATACACGCGTGTGCGCACTCACACACAGCAAGAGACAGCTCCTGCCCCAGGAGCTTGCAGACCGAATACACAAGACAGGATGGCAAACACCTAAAAGATAATAAGGTGTAAGTAACAGCATGGATTTGTCAGGAACAAATCATGTCAAACCAACCTAATCGCTTTCTTTGACAGGGTAACAAGCTTTATACATATAAAATGATGGGGTCTAAATTAGCTGTTACCACTCAAGAAAGAGATCTTGGTGTCATTGTGGAGAGTTGTCTGAAAACATCCACTCAATGTGCAGCAGCAGTCGAAAAAATGAACAGCATGTTGGGAATCATTAAGAAATGGATAGATAATAGGACAGAAAATATCAAGTTGCCTCTATATAAATCCGTTACACCCACATCTTGAATACTGTGTGCAGATGTGGTTGTTCCATCTCAAAAAAGATATATGGCAATTGGAAAAGGTTCAGAAAAGGGCAACAAAAATGATTAGGAGCATAGAACGGCTTCCGTCTGAGGAGAGATTAATAAGACTGGGACTTTTCAGCTTGGAAAAGAGATGGCTATGGGGAGATATGACTCAGGTCTATAAAATCATGACTGGTATAGAGAAAGTAGATAAGGAAGTGTTGTTTACTACTTCTCATAACACAAGAACTAGGGGTCACCAAATGAAGTTAATAAGCAACAGGTTTAAAACAAATAAAAGGAAGTATTTCTTCATACAATGCACAGTTAACCTGTGGAACTCCTTGCCAGAGGATGCTATGAAGGCCAAGACCATAACAGGGTTCAAAAAAGAACTAGATAAGTTCATGAAAGATAGGTCCATCAATGACTATTAGCCAGGATGTGCAGGGATGGTGTCCCTGGCCTCTATTTGCCAGAAAATGGGAATGAGCCACAGGGGATGGATCACTTGATGATGCCCTGTTCTGTTCATTCCCTCTGGGTCACCTGGCATTGGCCACTGTTGGAAGACAGGATACTGGGCTAGATGGACCCGTGGTCTGACCCAATAGGACCGTTCTTATGGATGGGGGAAACAGCAGATGTGGTATAACCTGGCTTTAGTAAGGCTTTTGATACTGTCTTGCATGACCTTCTCATAAACAAACTAGGGAAATACAGTCTAAATGGAGCTATTATAAGGAGTGTGTGTGCATAACTGGCTGGAAAACCATTCCCAGAGAGTCATTATCAGTGGTTCACAGTCATGCTGAAAGGGTATAATAAGTGGGGTCTTGCAGGGATCAGTTTTGGGTCTGGTTGTGTTCAATATCTTCATCACTGATTTTGATAATGGCACACAGAGTACACTTATAAAGTTTGTGGACAATACCAAGCTGGGAGGGGTCGCAAGTGCTTTGGAGGACAGGATTAAAATTCAAAATGAGCTGGACAAATTGGAGAAATGGTCAGAAGTAAGTCAGGTGACATACAATAAGGACAAATGCACATGTACAAAATGGGAAATGACTGCCTAGGAAGGAGCCCTGCGGAAAGAGATCTGGGGGTCATAGTGGATCACAGGCTAAATATGAGTCAACAGTGTAACGCTGTTGCAAAAAGTGGACATCCTTCTGGGACGCGGGAGCATTGTAAGCAAGACACAAGAAATAATCTACTCTACTCTGCCTTGAGTAGGCCTCAGCTGGAGTATTGTGTCCAATTCTGGGGGGCCACATTTCAGGAAAGATGTGGACAAATTGGAGAAAGTCCAGAGAAGAGCAACAAAAATTATTGAAGTTCTAGAAAACATGAGCTATGAGGGAAGACTGAAAAAAATCGGGTTTGTTTAGTCAGGAGAAGAGAAGACTGAGAGGGGACATGAGAACAGTTTTCAAGTACATAAAAGGTTGTTACAAGGAGGAGAGAGAAAAATTATTCTCCGTAAGCTCTGAAGTTAGGACAAGGAGCAATGGGCTTAAATTGCAGGAAGGGTGGTTTAGGTTGGACATTAGGAAAAACTTCCTCACTGTCAGGGTGGCTACACAGTGGAATAAATTGCCCAGGGAGGCTGTGGAATCTCCGTCATTGGACCCCTCCGGGGTCATGATGTTCTTACATGGGGAATCGTGATCTGTCGGCCTCCACCCCCCAAACCCTATTTTGCCTCCAGTTTTTATAATGGTGTTAAATAGATTAAAAAGTGTTTTTAATTATAAGGGAGGGGTCACACTAAGAGGCTTGCTATGTGACTGGGGTCACCAGTACAAAAGTGTGGAATCACTGATCTAGGTAATTCTTGGTCCTGCCATGAGTGCAGGACTGGACTAGATAGCCTCTCGAGGTCCCTCCCAGTCCTACGTTTCTATGTACACAGTAACCAGTGTGTTGTGGCCCAGATCCAGCTTGATGCTTCCACTGTGATACAACTTATAACCTGGTCTCGGCTCGGGGACTCCAGCACAGCAGGTTCTCCAGCTCTGTTAGCAGGTTGTTTTTTCATGGTGGTTTAGAGGCAAACTGGGCTTTTGGGGGAAACTCTGTTTCAGCCTTTGCAATGGAGCAGTTGCTTCCTCTCCATAGCACAGGTGCAAAGTATCCAGGTTGGGCTACCGAGGGCAGGGTTGAGTGCCAGGGTCTCTGGGGCAAGGTTGGATGCCTGGGTCCCGTACAGGAGAACTCAGGGATTGCTCATGTTGCTCATTAGGCCTGTTCCTCTTTTCTTGTCTGGGAATGTGGGTCAGGCCTTGCAGAGCAGAGGGAGAAACGTCCCTGTGCGGGGGTACCAACTGCCGGCTGATCTGTGCCTGCTGCCTCTGCTAGGGGAAGGCTGTGGGTTTAATCCCCCTCTGGGGTCGAGCCCCTGGGGGTTTCTCCAGCCTTTTGCAGTCAGCAAATGCGAAGTTCCATTATTAATGTGCTTCTGCAGCATCCGGCGAGCTTCCCATTGCATTATTTATACAGTCCGAATTGATCATAAGATGATAATGGCTTCATTAGCATCTTAACGGAGTGTGGGGCTGGTTACTTGACATGACCTTGGCTGCAGAAATACAAGCGTTTCCCTGTTTTACAAGCGCTAGGAACTGCGCCCTGCCTTGGCAAGGCCGCTGCTTCCATGCGGCATCTTCAGGCTGCCTCCCTACCCCGATGGAGTATCGGGCACGTTCCCGCCCCATGGCTTGGAAATCCATCTGCCCACATGCGTGGGCTGACAAGCGCTGTCTGTCCATCTGTCTGAGGCCTCGTGGGGTTTGTCTGGAGTGTTGCTGGCAGGGAGGAGGCAGAACTGGCAGATGGAGCGGGAGCACCTGCAAACGGATCTTTGCAAGGCAGAGTGATAAATGGGTCTGTTGTTTTCTAATCGTGTATCCAGCGCGGGGTGTATAAGAGATTGGTATTGACGTTCAGTACTGGGCATTGTGGCCACCTTTCGGTCCTGGGGGCTTTGAATAGTCCCAGTTGTACATTGTAACTTTGTTTGGCTGCCGAAGTAGCTGTTCATGATTATTGACTCGACGTTGGAGCAGAGGATGGGGAGCTAGGACTCCTGGGTTCTCTTCCCAGCTGTCCTATGTATTCTGCCCCTGGGAGATGTGGCGCCCATAGGCAGGGTACCCAAATGCCGCCTGATCCAGATGGGCAGTATTCAGACTGGCCTGACCTGCTACCGGATTCCAAGGAACCCCACGCCCTGCCCTGCTTGGGCTCTAGCACGCTGGCCCTGGGCTTTATAGTCAGTTTGCGTGCAGGTGATTCACTGCCAAGGCGAAGGTTTGAGGGAGCCTCCCTCCTCGGTTTGGTAGCCGGGTTTCTCGCTCTCCCTGTTCCTCAGATGGGATCAGCCGGTTCTTTGAACAAGTGGGCTGCGGCTTTCGGGCTCGGTGTGCCACGGGCTTGCAGTGGGCGGGATGGGAGCCTGGTCGTGAGGCGTGTCTGATCCGGGGGAGTATATCGCAACCCCCCATTTTTAACAGTGAACTAAAACCTCCTCTGGCTTTTCCAGCTGAGATGGGGAAGCTGCTGCTCCCAGAAGCAAGGGGACGAGAGAGCTGATTAGAGCCATGCAGAAGCTGTGTGAACTCCTGCCCACGTCCCGCTAATGCACCAGAGCCCCGATCCACGGCACCCCCACTAGGCTCGGCCTGGCCTCCCTGCGTGCTGAGCCTCTCCCCTTGCCCACTATTGGATCCAGCTGTACCACCCCCACCCTCCATCCCTTCCCCTCTCTTCCAGGGGGACCACAAACCTGCTGCCTGGCCCTGGGTTAATGTATTGAAATGAGGACAGATTAATCCCCAGAGTGGGAGGGGACAGCCCCTGAATATTCCCCTTCAGTCTGCGTCGGGGGCTGCCATCACTGCGGGACCGGGGAGCCGGCTCTCCCACACCCAAGGGTGCAGAGAGCAGGGATGAGGCGCGAGGCCTGGCTTGGGGCGTGTGCCTGTGTTTCTCGTCCATCCCCTCAGTGCTGCGGCTGGCTAGAGGGGGTCTGTCTCTGTCCCACAAGCCCCAGCCCCAGGGAGAGGTGGGAGAGGAAGAGGAAGGTCTTCTGACTGCATGAGCCCAGCCTGGCCTGGGGCCCAGGGCCACGTGCTGCTGAGATCTCTGCTCTGGGAGCCCTGTGTCCCCACCTTGCTGCCAGCCGGGCCTGGGAAGTCTCTTCCTGGTTAGGAATGACACCCAGGAAGACTGACCAGTGGGGGTAATAAGCCGAGCTGTTACATAAGCGCTTGATGCCCAGCTGCCTCTGTGCAGCACCTTGTCTTTACCCATCAGCCTTCCGCGGTGAAGTGTTAACACCACGCCTGAGTCCTGCTAATTAAAGCCAGCCCCACATGTAAGGGTTGCTGCCACTGGCGCTGGTGACGGTCTCTCTGCAGGGCGTTTGCCAATGATCTGGGGGTTGGGGTGGGGTGTTTCAGGGAAGACAGTCACCCCCTGCACACCCCCGCCCATGTCAAGGACGGGGTGTCCACCTGGGGCTGTCCCCTGTCTTTGGAACCCCTGGAGGGTCAGGACCCTAAGGGCCGAGCACAAGACTCTTGTGCTGTACTGCGGCACTGCAAGGTGCAGATCCGACCTGGGCATGGCACCGCATGCCGGGACTGCCGGGTGAGATCACACCTGATGTCCAGCTGTCCCAGTGGCCTGCCTTCAGTGCCCAGCACCGGGGGCCTTGCTGGAAAGGTGCAAGAGCTCCCCAGAAGGCCGACGTGGGAGAACCTGCCCCCAGGGAGCCTTCTTCCAGCCCTAATAGAGATTGGTGGAGCCCCAGTGCAGGAGGGTTTCTGTGTTATCCAAACAAGTGTCAAATCTGTCTTCTAACCTTGCCAAGTTCTTGGCTTCAACCGCATCTTGTGGCAGTGAGTTCCGCTGGCTGCTTATGTGTTGTGTGAACGATCGGTTTTGATCGTTTCACTGAGTGTCCTTGTGTTGGGAGCCAGGCCTAATGGGAGTGCTTGGCCCATCTTCTCTGAATCCTTCACCGGCTGGTGTGCGCTGGGGCTAACTTGTGAAGTGTGGGACCCCACGCAAGGCTGGGAGGCCCTTCGTCCTCGATTGCTGCGCCCGGGGACACCCTGGAATCCCCATCAGGAGCCGTCCTGCTGCGTTGGCAGCTCTCCCGCAGCGTGTTTCTGGGAGCTGCCTGGCTCACGCTCTCCTTTTAACCTGCCTTTATCAGCCCAGGAAACTGGACTGGAAAATATCATTGTTCTCCTAACGGCCCTTGATAAGGCCCAGCTAATGCAACAAAAGCTTTCAGCGCCGGTTATTTGTGAGCTGCTCGTCAGCCGGAATATAATTAAGAGCCGCTATTTCTGACACTTCCTTTATCTGCCAACTCACAGCATTTGCTGTTACGAAACCTCCCCTCCCCCCGTGAAATATCCACTTCATTTCCTTCATAAAAATATTCCTCACTAACATCCCGTGGGCGTCAGGAACCAAAACACAGCGTGCGGCGGGAGGAAGGCAGGAGATGCTGGCATAACAGATGCTTCAGAGCCGTGCTCCCGTGCCAGCCAGCGGAGGTGGCGATGGTGGTGGTTCTGGGCCCTCTGCGAAATGAGCGTCTGGCCGCTGCCTAATGAACGGGTATCCGGACACACCACTGCCCCCTGCTGGCAGTCTTGGCCAAGGCTCGCTGGGCTTAAGGGGACCGGGTGTCCAGTTTTCGACCAGGACACCCAGTCGAAAAGGAATCCGGCAGCTCTGGTCAGCACCGCTGGCTGGGCTGTTAACTGTCCAGCTGGCGGCGCTGCGCAGTGGGGCTGGCAGGCTCTCGCCCCGCTCCTGGGAAGCAGCTGGTATGTCCGCCCTCCGGTTCCATGCTGCCCCCGCCTCAAGTGTCGCCTCTGCAGCTCCCATTGGCTGGGAACCACAGCCAATGGGAACTGCGGGGGCGTCGCCTGTGGAGGGGGCAGCATGCAGAGCCACCTGGCTGCGCCTCCACATAGGAGCTGGAGGGGGCACATGCCGCTGCTTCTGGGAGCTGCTTGAGGTAAGCACTTGAGGTAATTTCTGACCCAACCCTGGAGCCCACACCCCCAATCAGATCTCTCACCCCCGCCTGCACCCCAGTCCCTTGAGCCAGCCTGGTGAAAATGAGCGAGTGAGTGAGTGAGGGTGGGGACAGCAAGCGACAGAGGGAGTGGGGGATGGAGTGAGTGGGGGAGGGGCCTTGGAGAAGGAGCGGGGCATGGGTGGGCCTCAGAAGAGAGCGGGGCAATGGGTAGGGCAAAGGGTGTTCAGTTGTGTGCCGGTAGAAAGTTGGCAACCCTGGCCAGGCTCTATAGGCTCCGGGCCCTTCGCACCTGCAAAGCTCCTGCCAGAGACAGGCCCCAGGGCACAGTTCCCTGTGAGAACAGGTCTTTATTGCGCCGGGAGTGGGCAGAGGCCTTTGGGTCCCCCCTGCAGTGCATGGCTGTTCCCTAGTGCCTAGTGCTTTGCCCAGTTCAGTGTTAACAGGCCCAAAGGGGGCGAGGAAGGCGGGGCTCCTCCTGCCCTGGTTTGAGGACTGTGCTGCTGCTGGGGGAACTATCTGCATGGCCTGGCTTTCCAGCCCATTGCTCCTGCTCACTGTGGCTTTCCAGATGCCCTAGAAGGTGAAGTGACACAGCGCTGCCAGGGACGGGACCCAGGAGTCCTGGCTCCCTTTTCCCCTGCTCCCTCCTTTGTAGCCGATTTGCATGAGTGGAGCTGGGGAAGGCGAGGGCTGCTAGTGGCGACGGGATAGTCCCAAGGAAATTCACAGGCAGCACAGCTCAGCTCACGTGTCCGAGGGGGCGAGCATCGCCACACCTGGCTCTGAACATGCCCCTTGGGGGGGCGGGAGGCGGGGGATTGTTGCTCACTGAGTCCATGGGTGCCGGGGCAGGGTATGCCGGGGCTTGCTTCCCTGGCCTGCCTCGCCCGCTCCTCTTCCTCTGCCTGGGCTCCCATTCATCCCCTTCCTGGTGGGACGCACTGGCATCCATCTGTTCCAGAGGGGGTCCCCGCAGGTTTGCAAATCTCTGAGCCCAGCAGAGCTGGGAAATCCCCAGCTCCCGAGGGAGAGCCCGTCTCTGCTCCCGCTCCTACACCCCCACGATCCGTTAGCCCTAGTACCTGCTCCTGGCCTGGCCTGTCTGGCTTTGCAGGAGCTGGGCTCCGTAGCGGGGGGAGGAGACGACACCAGGTGAGGGGTGCTTTGGCGTGTGCCCACACAGCTCACCCCTGGCGGGGCGTTGGCTGGGAGGTGTTCTGGGCTCACCAGAGATGGACCATGAGATGGTAGCATGGTATCGACCTGCTCCTTGGAGCAACATAATTATCAAAGCCGTTGAACAACAGTGAGCCTTGTCTCCATGCGCTATTAGTGATTGCTGATGACACCACAAAATGCAGCTTAAACAGTGATCGGCACGCACCCCGCTGCAGCAGCTGGGGCTTGAAGAAGGCCCAGAGACCTTTCTCCTGGTGCTAGCTACAGCAATGGGGGAGGAGGGGACTTTGTAGGGGACAGGTGTGTCCCGACTCCTGGCTTTCTCCACTCAAATCCAGGCTGCCAAGCCAGACTGGTCCCTGTTGGCCAGTCAGAGCCTCCACGGCATTGATTGAAGGGAGCACAGATGGTCCTCAGGGGGAAGTGAGAGGCCCTATTGCTCATCCGAGGAGTGGGGGAGCCGGTGACCTGTGGCTGGAGCCGAAAGTCAGGACTCTGGGGTTCTATTTCCCCCTCTGCCACAGCTGTGCTGGGTGCCCTGGGGTCCAGATTTTCCTGAGTGCCCAGTGCCTTTGGCAGGGGTTTGGGGCAGCAGGCCAAGCTGTGTATTGCAGGGGTGGGTAGCCTGGCCCGGGTAGGGCTCAGCTAGGCCCAGGCCCCTCTCATTGCTACGGAAATGTCCATGAGCTCCCTCTGACTGGCAAAAGCACCGAGGAGCCTTCTGATCCCCCTGGCTCTTCCTTGCGGAGCACATGCCGAGGGAGATGGAGCGATCTCTGACCGGTTCATACTCTTATAACAACCCAGCGTTAACGAGTAGGTCTAAGAGACCCAGGGGATGGTGGGATGCTTCATTTAAAGAACGTGTTGAAGTGGAGCCCAATGGCCCACATGCTCCGCGTCCCCCTCCGCAGCGGATCCATAGAGGGGGTGATCCTGCTGCACCCCTTAGCCACAACGACTGCCGTAGGGACATGTGCTTTTAGCTCTGGAGGGCCCCGCTCAGTTTCCGGTGGCAGCCGTCACATGGGATCCTCTCTGATCCTACATTTCTGGGGCGAAGTCTGTCCCAGAAACAGACTGTTCTGCTGCTGCTGTCCAAACACCGACGGCGATTGGGGCTGAAGTCTGCAGCCCTGCTGGAGCAGAGGGTCACGGGCGTCTCAGTAACGCGGCCCTGTTGTAGGGAAGGTTCCCTGAGTCTGAAACAAGCCAGAGTGGACCTTTCCTCTCCCTCCCTGTCACTCGCTCCCGCACTCCGTGATGCGCTGGTACAGCAAGACCATTCAGGAGTCTGACGCCCAAGGGCGCAATCAAGCAAACAGTCCTGGTGACAGCGTTTGGGGACCCACTTTGAGATCCCGCCAGGGGCCCTGATTTTCAGAAAATGCTGAATCGGGCCCGCTGAGGGGTGTCAGGTGGGGCACCCCTAAAGAGGAGACATTCTAGTTGCTCTTGGAAACCTTGGCCCCTCTATTTTAACCCTTCCCTCCCCCTCGCTCTTCCCCCTTCTCACTCATGTCACCTGAACTAACGAGAACTGGAACGGCCTCCAGACGTCTGCCGGTTTCACCCGGGATTTTCCTGCACTGGCCCATGGCTGCAGTGGGAGGTCCCAAATGTTGGAAAGGGCACCAGCTGTCCAGGAGTCCAATCCTAGGAAGAGGTGAGGTTTGAGATCGCCTGCTGTGAAGTCCCCTGGGGGCCCTGCCTCCCTGGGATAGTTCCTTTAAGAGTCTCCCTCTTAGAAACAGCCAGCAACGGTTTAGTTGAGTGGGGGGCAGGGGAGGAAGGGAATTGCTTTTCCCCAGATGCATGTTGATTTAGCTGAAGTTGAAACCATCTGCTCTGCTCAGAAGCTGGTTCCCTGACAATTCGAGCTCGCACTCCTCCCGCCCCACCGTGCGATGGACTGGGATCGGAACGTGCCCGGGAAGCAGAATGCAAAGCTGGACGCAGTGACGGGGCCGGGGCTGCGGGTCAGCTCGGCGGCTGTCTCGTCGCTTTCAGCCCCATCTGCGGTGCTTTCACACACTCTCCCGGCGTGGGCGGGATCGATGGCTGCTTCATCAGGAGGAGCTTGGTGGATCAGCGGAGGGGGCAGAAAATCCTCTGGAGACCCAGGGTCCGGGATCGAGCTCTGCTGGCTCTCACCATCCCTGCAAACGAAAAGCCCTTGATTAGTGGGCTTTGCTCAGAGACATGAATGGGCATTTCGTGGCCCAGCAGCTGATCTCCAAGAAGCACCTGCCCTTGGCACCGTCTTTTGCTCGGCCTGTGCTGCTGTTCGGGGCACCAGTCCTCCCCGGGACTCGGGCGCTGGGCACGTGGGAAGAGCTGAGGTGTGCTGGCGGGTGCTGCTGGCGAGTGGCATGGGGGAGAGGAGCCCTGGGCGAGGTTGGCTCCCAAGCTGAAGCAGCCACAAATGACCAGCGTTCCTTGGCAGATGCGCGGTGCCCGTGGCAGGGCTGGCGCTCGTCCATGGCGACATGGCTCGGCTCCAGATGGGGGCAGCAGGATGCGCCACAGGGCCTGTGCCCTGTGGGAGGGGGCGCATTGCTCAGAATAAGGGGCAGAGGGCAGAATGTAGTGATTTCATGTCTGGCCCTCTGCTCGCAAGGCCCGTGTTCTGGGCTGACTTGGCACCACCAGCTGGTGATTGACTCTGGCTTGCTGTGTCCTTCAGCTGGATCAAAGGTTCCGGGTAGAAGGGAATCGGACAGCTAAGAGACTTCGCCCTTCTTCAAGCACTGGCCATCTGGTGCTCTCCTAGGCTGTTCGGGGAGCTGTGTTATTTTCCACTTTCCAGCTGGTGCTGCTGGTCCCCAAAAGAAGTGGGTCATTTGAATCTTTTACCCAGGCCATTTCATCTGCTACATCTCTTGCTTCCTGTGTCCTCTTGCAAACAGTGGCCCCGCTGATCCCAGCACCTGTAGAGAGGAGGCCCAGGGACTGGGTGGCACAGAACTCACACGGCTTGTCTCTGTAGTTAGTTTCCCTTCTCAGTATAATCCCAGCTGGCTGGAGTGAGGAGAGTCTGCTGGGGGCTGCGAATCCACCTGTGCATGACATTACGCCCTGGACTGACAGACGTCCGAACTCATCTTGGTGGGGAGGCGCTGGGGGTCGCTCCTGGTGGCTGGATCCCCTGGTTGGGCGGATAGCAAAAGGAGCCGGTGCTGTCTGAGCTGTGCCTTGGAGGAGGTGGGAGAGTTACCCATCACCCTCCCGCCCCGGGGACACGTTCTGGTCTTAGTGGGAGTCCAGGGCCGTGCAGCTGTGAGTGGAGTATGAGCTGAACAGCCATTAGAACCGGCCCCTGCAGGGAGACGCGCCGATCCCAGGAGCCATGCGGAGGTTTGAATGGGAGCGAAGGCGTTTTTGACAGCAGTAATTGGGATTGGATCTCTCGGGAAGTGTTTATGCCCACCAGACTCTGTTTACTGTTGCTGTCTCTAGCAGGCGTCTGTGCCTCTCTTGCACATGTACACTAATCTCAGAGTGGGGCGGGGAAGAGTGTTACACGAAGCGGGACGGGGCTTTGTCCTCTTCTTCCCCGGAGCTGTTCATTTCTCTTGCTTCCTATTTCACCCTGTCAGGCCTTTTGGGCCATGGGCTGGGAAAGATGCTCTAGTGAAATCTAATAAAGCATTGTATTCTGTGTGCGCCCACACATGTGTACAGGTGCCTGTCCTGATGCTGTGGGTGTGAGTGGCTATCCCAGCTCTGGGGTAGGGTACGGGGGCAGAGGAGTAAGTGGTAGACAGTAGCCCTATCAGTGTGTGTGCACAGTATACGGGGGCAGTCCAGGAGGGGTCAGATGTAATTCCTAGGTTGATCATTGCAGGGCAGTTTGTAGTGTCCGGGCTGGTGCCGGCCGGGCTGCACGTGGCGAGTTCAACCTCCATTCTGGACGTACGTGCTATTAAAAGGTCCCGTCCCCGTTCTAAGGCAGTGTCGTGACATCAGGGTTGGCCACCAGGGGGAGCCACGGAGCAGCAGGAGGTGTGCGCTGTGTCCCCCCCCACACACCCCCGGTCCCTGGGAGTGCTCGGAGGTTCTTGGGGTTCCCCTAGCTGGCTGGGAGCGGGTCTCGAGGCAGCTGTTGGGCAGATTGGGGCAGGAAGAGAAAGTTGCCATGTCCAGCTGGAATGGAGCGTGTCCGAATGAGCCTTTGGCCAGGACCCTGGTTCACACCCCTGTAGAGACCAGGGTCTTGGCATCTCTGAGGTCTTGTCTGCCCCAGTGCCAGGCTGGGCACGGACTGGCATGGAGAGAGCTGGTCCCACCTCTCTCTGTGGGAATGAAGACTGAAAAGCGGCTCTATTGGTACAAAGGCTTCTTCCCTCGTAGGATGCCTGGGATTGGCAAGGTTCCCGTCACTCTGGGGGGCCCTCGCTCGGTTACCTGGGGCTGGGCCAGGATGTGGCAATTTACGCCTCTGGGATCTCCAGGGAGTGAGCCTGGTGGCCAGGGCCCTCCAGTGGGCCGCATGGGGCCGTGGGAATCTGGGGCCAGCAGCATCCGGGGGCAGGTTCACTGTATTTCAGCAACAAGCGACAGGACCCGGCGGGTTCGTTCGCTTTGCCCTGCCCCCAGGGAATGCTCAGGAAAGTTGGCAGAACGGCCCCAGGGAAGCCTGCTCCAGGCCTCATGGCTCTTGGCCCTGGACACTGGGAAAGGAAGCTCCATTTTGCATGGGCAAGGCACCCTGTACCCTAGGAACTGCCTGTCTCTGTTTACCAATAAACAAGGCCCCCTAACAACGGGCTGGGCCCGAGGCTGGGCTCTGGCTTCGAGAGGAGGTGGCCCCAGGTCTGAGTCCCAGCCACGCACAGGCCGGTGCTGAAGTAACCGATCTCGCCCTTGCCTGGTGCTCGGCGCAGGGCCTGGCGTGTCGGGCAGCAGCTGGCAGTGTGGGCGGGAGGGTGCAGGGTGCGCTCCCCCTCTCCCTTCCTCCCCTGCTGTCTCTCTGAGCAGGTGGGGGCAGGAGGGGGACTGGGCGGCTCCAGGAGTTGGTCTCCTCTGGGGGCCCAGCTCCCTGCCAGCTCCGGGGTGATGGAGTCCCGGCCCGCTAGGAAGGAGTTGATTTCGCTGATAGGCATTTCTGGGGCGCTCCTGGTGGGGCGCTGACCCCCTGGGGAGCCTGCACCTCGGTCTGGGTCAAAGGAAGGGGGGCACCACTCCGGGCCCTGCTTGCTGGTAGTCACAACAGGGAGGCGAAGCAAGAGACTGAACTGTGTCCCAGCCCAGGCCCTTCTTCTTTGGATTCTGGGAGCCTCAGTCCCAGGCCAGGCCCCTGCGGTGCAAGGCGCTGTACAAACAGAACTGATAGACGACCCCTGCCTCAGAGCGCTGGTTCTCTGGGTAGAGCTGCCAGCCTAGCCTCCCAGTGGGCGCATGCATCCCAGGGCTGAATCCCACTCACATTCTCTCTCCATCTGGGGCAGGAGGAGAGCAGCTGCTGGGAAGGGAAGCCCTGCTGACAGTGGGGCTCTCAGCTGGACGCAGTTGGAGCTGGCCTGAGCGGGGAGGCTGCCTGTCCCCAGCCGTGCTGCAAGATCTGTGGGTGTCACGGCTCCTCCGTGGAGGTGACTTTGGCCTGGTGTTCGCAGGGCCCAGGGCTTGGACCTGGGCAGGTTTCGAACCAGTGACCTTGCTGCAAAAGGTTCTGTGGCCAGTAATGTCCCCACTGAGCTAGCTAGAGGCCTGCTTTGGAAACCCAGCAAGCCATCTGGATCCTTGTGCATCACCAGCCAGAGTGCACCTGGTACCGTGGCTGGGAAGAGGCCAGAGGGACAGGGGAGGAAGCCGGGCCTAGAAGGTGAGGCTGCAGGGGGGTAGTGGGGCTGCTGTCCCTTCCCACAGGGCATCCCAGTGTGTGGGCTGCCTCCAGGGCTGCTAAGACTCTGTGGCTTGTGGGCTGGGCTGGTGCTGCAGGGCAGAGCTGGCTGGAAAGAGGATGTGCTGTGCTGGGGTGCACCAGGTGATAAAGCAGATGGCTTACGGGTCTAAGGCTCCCTGGCATTTTATTTCACTTGGCACTTAAGGGGGCGGGAGCCCTGGAATCCTGGCCACGTCCCAACCGGTAATTCCCTGCCACCTCCTAAAATGCCTCCCGCAGTGTCAGTCTATGCATCCGCTCCTCTGGACAGGTGCCTATTACTGTTGCTTTCAGACAGCTCTGGGGCACTGTTAAACAGCTGCCATGTTCCACCCCAGCAGTGGCTGTATTTGGATGGTGGGTGAAAAGATCTCTTTACAGGGTGTGTAACTCTAAGGCCTTTTGGTAGACGTGCAAGCTGCTCAAATGATGCAGGGTCATTGGGGAGGGATCTTTTTGCCTCCTGGCTACAGCAGACGTACTGACTTCCCCACTCCTCTGCCGGCAGGGGACGTGTCTCGGGATCAGGTAACCAACCTTCTCCCGGAGGTGGTTTGATTGGGGAATTCAATAAATAAATGCGACCGGCTCTGTGCCGGCCGGCGTGGATGTTGTGGAGTCAGCAGCACTTTAGTTGCGGTTTGCGCTAAAGTAGGACAGACGCAATACGAAACGGGGAGAAAAAAACCCCAGACTCTTAACAAGCTGCTCTGTGATCAGCTGGCCCTAGCTGGCTATTGTGGCCACGCTCTTGGGAGGAGCCTGGGGCAGCTGCTGGATGCGGGGGATGGCTGGGCTTCTGGAGTGAAGAGATGGTTGATCTCTTGGTGAATAAAAGACTCTGTACCGAAAATTAAAGGGGCGAAGCGTCTGCACAGTGGATCTGCCCTGATCCAGGGGGGCTGGAACAGTGTGTCCAATGGTGGGGCTGAGAGCCATCGAACTGAACTGTAAACCCTGGATATGATGGAAACCGCTTCAAGCCAGTGGGTGCACCAGCCCCCCTTCCTCCAGCACCCTGCTCTGATCGCGCACCCCAGCGTGGCTCTGTCTGGACGGGACCCAGGGTGGCCTGGTTCATGTTCGCCTGGGAGGTTCACCTGCACCTTTGCTAATGGAGCGTTTTCGCTGCTGGGCTGGGGTGGCTGAGCCGTGGGGTCGCCCCTCTGGGCGTTCTAGTCCCACTGCCTGTTGCCAGTGGCCGAGGGCTGTGAAAGGAGTTCAGTCCTCAGTCCTTCTCCTAGCAGGCCGGTGTCCACACGGCCCATGCCACCAGCCCAGCGTCACGCTCTCCAGGGAGACCAAGGACCATCGTCCGCAGCAGGAAGGAGCAGCCCAGGAATCTAGAGCTCCCAAGGCAGGAGAACTACCCGAGGCTGGGGGAGCTGATGCAGGCACCTTAGTTAACTGGCAATTGCTGTGCAGCACAGAGGCTCCTCCCAGCTGGGTCGGGGGGCTCTGTGAACCCCAAGGCGGGAGGAATCGGCCCAAGGCGAAGCTGTAGCAAAGGCCTGTGGATTTCCAAGCAGCAGCTTTTGCCCTTGGACTCCGGGAGCTCTCCCTGGCTGTACTCGGGCCTTATGGGCAAGCCTTTCGCTCCGGCTGGACTCTCCCGTGCAGCGAGGCTGGGGACATGCATGCGGCAGGTCTGGGCAACCAGTCCTGAGCTGTGGGGCTCTCTGCGTGGATCAGCCGTCCGGAGCATGGTGTTGATGAGAGAGCCCGGGTAGCACTCTTCGAACCGGGCATTTCCCTGGCCACGTGCTCCCTGTGCAGGCTGGGAAAGCACCAGGTGTTTGCCAGCTGGGGACACTGACCAGATCAGGGATGTTGCGAACTCTCCCTCACTGGGTCTCACTTTCTGGGGCCTGCCAGGGCCCTTGGTTAGATCTGGGTCTCAGCGCAAACTAGCCTCGATGTGGGGACGTGCAAAACACTCATCAGCTTGTACCTAGGTGTCACGGGGGGTTGGGGAGTCCTGTTCCCACACCCCCCACTTCCTGGGATTCACAGTGATTCTTAGCCAGCCAGTAGATCAGAAGGTTTATTTGAGATGCCAGGCACACAATCCCACTTAGAGCTGTCAGTACAAACAGGCCCCCTTGGCCCGGCCCTTCTGGGGGGCAGGGAGATGAGACCTCGAATCCAGGCTCCCTCCTCTTCCCCAGCCAGCGTCTAACCCCTTTTCAAAAAACTCCCACGTCTGCCTCCCCTTTGTTCCCTTGCCAGCCCCAAGGTGTCAACTCCCCTCCCCCTCCATCTCAGGTTACAGCTCCAGGTTTCCAGGTCAGAGTAGCTCAGCCTCAGGAGTCATGCCCACCCTTCCCCCTACTTGTCACACTAGGCCCCACTCCTTTGCCCCCATAACTTCCCTTCCTCTGGCTCCAGAGCGTGCAGACTCCAGCACAGCCAGGCCTTGCCGGTGCTCAGGGGATGGCGTATAGGGGGAGGTACGGTGCTGGGCAGACGTCTCTCATGCAGAGGGGCTGGGGAGCCGCAATGGGGCTGGCTGGGGAGGGGTGGGATGGGGGGGCTTTGCCTTTGGATACCAAGGAAACAGAACCCCAGAATAAAGAGCTGCGCCGACGTGTGGAGGGAAGCTAGCTTGGCGAGGGCCCTTCCTGGTGCTGGTGGATACAGATGTGCCCGCCTGTTGTCACAGCCAAGCTCCCAGCCCCGGCTGAGCAGTGGGAAGGATCCCCCACCAGTGGCATGTGGGTTAGCCGTAACCCCGCCAACGCGAGCGGCCGCCCGCCGTCCCCCCGGGAACAGCCGTGGGGGCTGGTTGTGACGACTCCTGACTGTTCTGAGCGGTGTCATATGCTGTGTTGTCACCATGTGGGCGCAGCAGAGCCGCTCGGAGTGATCTCCTTCACATGTCTTTAATTAACGGCAGGCAGAAGAAGCAGGGTACACAGAGTCTCTGGGTAATTAGCCAGAGAGCCGCTGCTCGTTAGCGGCAGACCCCCCTTTCCAGCACAGTTAACTGTGCTGTCCTAGCCATGCTGTTAATTTCCTTTGCAGTTTGTATGCTTAATTAGTCCAGTGCCTAGCTCCCCTCATCTGACTGTCTCCTCATTAATCACAGGGAATTTGGCTCCCGTTTCAGTCCCGTTAACGAGCTCTTGTTTTGTCGGGAAGCGTGTGCGTGCGGGGGAGCAACGCCCCGTGTCCAGTCTCTGGCTGCTGGGATGCAGGGGGGCATGGCCTGGCCGGGCATGGCCTGGCACTGTGTAGTGCAGTGGTTGCATCTCCTTATCGCAAGATCTGCAGACGCTTGCCAAGCCCAGGCATAGGCCTGGAGTAGCCTGTTTCCTGCTGCTCCGAGCCCTGCCTCCACCAGTCTTTGGCAACCTCCCTGGCCCCAGATGCGCTTCCAAAGTCCCACCTGAGGCCGGTGGCCCCGCTTTGGGGAGCCGCGACCCCAGTTCTTAGGTGCTACGGCGGCGCGGGGGGCAGGATGGGGCAGTGCCGGGACTGCGGGGCTGGCGTCCGTGGCGTCTCAGTGTTTACAGCGCAGGCTGGGATCACGATGGCTATAGCTGTGCCGTTCCCTGTCGTGCTGCCGTGCGAAATCTGACCATGTGATCGGCTGCGAGGCCCCTCTGCCAGCCCCTGTCTTCACTGGCTTTTTCCCCAGGCTTTCCCCTAGCCCTGTACCCGCTCACAGACACCACCCCCCAACCGCCGGGTGCCAGTTTCACGCAGGTCGGTAACCCGCGTGCTTTGCTCGACCCTCCAGTGTCGACCGTCCTCCAACCCCTTCCTCCCCACAATCCCCTCTCCTCCAGGACAACGCTCCCACCACTCCCAGCAGCAGAAGAGCCATGGGATGTGGCCCTGGCAGGATCGGCAACACGGGGAACAGGGTGGGGGGTGCTGCCCGGTGACTCAGGTAAGTCATGAAGCGTGGCTGCCCGCCCCAGTGCTAGGCTCACCTGTGTGTCAGCCGCCCGAGTGAATGGCCCCGTGGGGACTCCAGACAAATCCCTCAAGCTGCAGTAAGAGGCTGGGGAAGATCACAGTATGGCGGTGCCGTTGGGAGAGTCATGCACGCAGGGATCTTGCAGTGCAGCCCTTGCTGGTGGTGGTTGGCAGATCCCTGCACTGCTCCAGGTGGCTCTGTGCCCTCCTCCTGGCTCAGAGGCTGGGGAACCCGTACCCCGGAGCAGGGGAATATGCGAGCGGCAGGTTGCTGGCGGGCGCCTATGGAGCCTTTTCCTCAAACCAAGGTGACCCTGACGGCTGGTTCAGTGTCCTGGCGTTCAGGTGTGAAGAGGAGGAGACTTGCATGGGAAAGTGAGTCCGGTGCTGCTGTATGCGGGGGATGGGCTGGGACAATGGGGTCCCACTGGAGATGGGGGCCAGGGATAGGTTGGAGAATCAGCTGCTGGGGGCCAGGAGGAGTTGTCCCCCCACCAAGGCAGGTGAGTGGGGTGTGCTGGGCACAGGGTGCTGGGCTGGACTCGCTGGGTGTGTTCAGTGCGGGCTGGGGGAAGAGTCACTGGATTCGTAGAACCAGCCAGGCAAGGTCACTGCACTGGCCCCTGACTGCTCTTTGTGCCCCCACAGACCCGGTCCCTGCCCGAGCTCTGGTGGGACGCGGCTCTCAGGTCTCATCTCCACTCCCAGCTGAGCTCCCAGCGCTCGGGCCAGCCTGGCGGCAGAGGGGTTAACACAGATGATGGCGTGACAGGTTTGCCTGCCAGAGCAGAGGCTCTAGTGACCTGATTTCATTGAAACCCCAGAGCCAATGGTCTATTGCAGGGTTTTCAAGGGGGGCCAGCTCCTGCGTTCTAGAGACGCCTGCTGCTGGATTTAGGACTCTGCACCCCGGTACTTATCCTGCACTCCAGGTCCCACAGCTAGGGGGCAGCATGGGGGTCAAGGGGGTGCTGATCCCACTTCACTGCGGTTGAATTTAACCCTATGTAGCCCATTCAGATCTTGGGCTCTCTGCGGGGCCGGAGGGGAGAGCCAGCAGGGCTGGGGGTTAATGAACACCTGCTCCTGGGAACTAAACTGGCTGTTTCCTTCCGGCTGTGCCTAGAGAGGGATATAAGCATGTGGCTGGCCTGAGCTTGGACTCCAGGGCTGAAGAACCTGTCTAGGTGCTGGGACCTGGGCTGGAACCCCGTGAGGCGGGAGGATCCCAGAGCTCCGGCTCCAGCCGGAGCATCTACACAGTGACTTTTAGCTCCACAGCCTGAGCCCACTGACCGGGGGTGAACCCTTTAACACCCAGCAGACGGTGACAGCCATGACCTGGCGATCCCCTGGCCCGCTGCAGCGCACTGCCCTGATCGTCAGCCGAAATGGTCCCTTCTCAGTGTCAGACCAGCACACCGGAGATCCCGAAATAACGCCCCTGAGAAGGGGGCCAGTGGCCCTTCTCTGGCGGCAGCCACCTGACCCTGGAGCTGTGCAAGTGAAGTAATGAGCCCCGTTCCTCGCCCAGCTGTGACCCCCGCCTGCTGCTGCCCGCGGGCAATCCGGCTTTGTGCGGGCTGAGAATAACAATGCTGCAGCCCCCTGCTTAGAACAAAGGCGGGATGAACTGTTGATTCTCCAGGGAACTGATGTCCCTGATTTGGTTTGAAAAAAGCCACTTTGGGTTTTAAATGGGGGATAATTAGTAGCTGCCGGTTGGAAATTAAATCCAGCGCATAATAATCTATTACTCGCTCTCACCCTGCTGGGGGTTTTGTCTTTTAAAGCATTAATTTTTATTAGTCATTTTGCCTGTGATGAGATCAGGTAGCGGAGCATGCTCATGGTTCAGCCACAGAGACATGGCTTCGTTCATTCACCAGCAGCACAGCAATGGCAGGTCTGTCACATTTGCAAAGGACACAATGAATAATTCCAGTGGCAATTGTTAAACGAGCCTATTTTTAGGTGTTCTCCTAAATGCTGGCTCGTGGCAGCAGGGGAAAGACACTGTATGTTTAAGCAGCACCTCTCGCTCCTAAAGGACCGTGCAGTGATGTAGTTCAGCAGACCTCAGTCCCCATATAGGGACAGAAGAATCCTCCTGTTGAGCTACCGTCTCCCGGGGAGGTGGATTTCCTACCCAGGGGTTCTCAGACTTTTTTTTGCTGGGGCCCCCTTTGAAAATATTTCAGGCTGTGACCCCTCCCGCCTCCATCCCAGGCCACTCTGACTTCTGCTCTCCGGCCACCCCGCTCTGAAGGCAGCACAGAAGTAAGGGTGCTAATACCGGGATCCCCTCCCCCACAATAGGCTTGTGACCCCCTTTTGGGTCGGGACCCCCAGTTTGAGAAACACTGACCTGCACCAATAGGAGAACCCCCCACCCCTGGTGGCATTCAAGGTGTCGACACTGTAGCGTTTTAAGGGTAGACCAGCCCCAAGAGTTTCTTGCCCTTCTGGGCAGGCAGGGCTGCATTGTGGGACACTAACAGCTCTCTCCAGCGGCCTGCACAAAGGCACCACTGCATGTGACGTGGCACTGGTGGGGGGCAGCTCCCTCTTTCAGGGGGGCAGCAGGGCTCTTGCTGCGTCGTATGGGGCTTGCTCCATCCTGTGACGATGCAGCTTTGTGCCCCGTTCGCGGCTCTGATATATTACACTGCGTAAGCTTCAGGCTGCCCTCCTGCTGCGGGCAGGGAAAGCACCCAGAGGCCCTGGAATCTGGGTGCCAGCCCCTGCAGGGCATGTGGAGTCCCCGTGTCCAGTAGAGGGAGATAGATGGGAGTCCTTGGGGACAGGTGTCCACACCCAAGGCCCTGTGGGCTCTCCGAGAGAGTTATGGAGCCCCTGGTATCCCTATAAGCTTGTGGAAGAAGATTGCCCTGGTGTCTTTGGCCAGCCTTCTCCCTCCGCCCACTGTTGTGCTGTGTCTTGTGCATCAGCTGCTGCCCTCCACCCCAGAGGTGGCTGCCTTTGAGTGGTGCTACATCCTTCTGGATCCTTTGGGCTGGAAGTTGCAGCGTACAAGGTGTCATTCCTATGGAATATGGCACGTTGCTGCCCCAGCCCTGCCTGTTTTCTGCTCCTGAGTTTGTTTTGTTTGCTCTGATCCTCGTTTATGTTTCGTTTGCTCTGATCCTCACTCCTTTTCACAGCCAGTACCCAGGCCCAGCTTTCCAGAGCTGGAGGCTGCCTTTGGAGCGCACACGGCACCGACAGGCGTGTTTTGAACTCAGCCCTTTCAAGTGCAACCGTCCTCGACCCCCTTCCCTCACGAGAGACCTGGCCCCTGGGAGGCCTGTCTGAGCCGTGGGTGCGCGCAAGCTGCCCGTGCTCTGTGTTCCTGGGGGCAGCGATGGCTGATCCAAGGGTCCGTTTCTCAGTCGTTCCCGGGGCAGAAGGCGGGTGTCGGGGCGGGCAGGGGGGAGCCTAGGAAACTCCATAGGATCTGAGCTGCCCGGTGCTCCGGTCTCTGGTGGTACTTGCTAGTCCCTGGCGCGGGGCGGGAGGGTTTGTGATCGGTGTGTGGTTCTCTCCCCGATCCTGCGAGTGAGCAGCTGTTGCCCTGGCATGTGAAATGTGATGACCCTGGAGGAGCTGCCGGGACACTGATTTGTGAGCCTCCGCCGTGACTGCTGGGCGGTGGGTGGGGGCAGCGAGAATGGTGCACCCCTCAAGCCCCCAGACTCTCCCTCGCCCCTGAGAAGGGGCTGTTTGGAAATCTAGGCAGTGCCCTGATGCCGGTGTGGGCAGGCTGGGGGCGAGCAGTCTGCACTGTTTGGATGCCCACTCCTGGGCTGGGGAATGTTTGCAGCAGGAGCAGGGTCAGTGGCTAGGGGAAAGGGGGTGCGTGGGGCTGCCTGGCAGCGCCCCCTGTTGTCAGAGGAAGGGGGATAGCTGGTGGGGCTTGCAGCTGGAATTGGAAGAGAGGAAGCTGTGGGTAGGAAAGGGTAGCAGGAACCTGGAGGAGCCCCCCGGGCGAGGGGAGAGGTAGCGGTACCAAACTCCTGTCCCTAGGTCAGTGCTGAAGAGTAGAGCACTGTGCCCGTGCGGGGTGCCAGCGTTCAGGAATCGGTGCCAGCCTGGCTCTTTGTCAGCGTGTGATTGGCAATGGCATTGTCTCAGGCCAGCTCTGCCCATCTCGTGGGACCAGCTAAAGGGAGCTGGAGGGCGTGGTGTGGGCGGCTTTGGGGGCATCACTGTGGGTAGAGAAAGGCAGCAGTATCCTCAGTCCTGAGCCATGGCCAGGCCCCCAAAGGACCAGCCGCAGAGGTGACATCTCCGTTAGGAGCCGGGGGAGTGACTGGGGGGCTGCGGCAGGAACAGATCCCCCCGTCCTGTGGCTGGCACAGCCCTTGCCGCTCTCGCTGCCGGGCGTCTGTGCTGGAGACTTTGCAAAGCCCAGGGAAACTGCTGTCTCGGGGCAGGGGCCCGGGGAGGTGGGTTAGAGCCCAGGGTTGCTGGCTGTGACTCCGGGCTCTCTGCACCTCTGCAGTGGGATGACTCCCCACCCTGGGACGGGCTACGGGGGTTCCTGGATGTCTGTACGGTACGTGGCTCGGAGATCCTAGTGCAGCGTGGCCTCAGTGCTCCAGCCCCGCGTTGGGATGTTCAGTACTAGGCTGATAGTCTGGGGCGAGGGGCAGGGTGACCTCCCGGAAATCATCCCTGGCCTGGTTCACAGCTGGTTACTCATTGGGTCAGCTGGGGCCAGGCAGGTTGTGCTCCGTGGTCGTCCCCTGGCTGCTCTTCGCTCCTCGCAGCTGCTTCCTTGTCCCATCCCTGCACTCCGGCACAAAGGGGACGTGCTTCGTGCGTATTCCAGGGGCCCTGCGGGGATGGGGCAGTGAGCAGGGCAGTGCCCCAGGGGCGGGCGGAATGGAGCCCTATCCCACCGCTCCCTCACAAACTCCCCACAGGCATTGATTCCTCTGATCCCGCTGTGATTCATTCTGTCCTGGGCACATCCCACAAAGCTACTGCCCACCCGTCCCCTAGAGTTGGGGATCCCCAGCTGTGGGGTCCCCAAAAGGGGCAGGATCCGGCAGCAGCAGCTTGTTACCGCTCTGTGTTTAAGCAGATCTCAGTCCAGCGCTCGGGGCTTAGAGCTCCAGTCTGGGGCCTCAAGATGCTAATGTGAAGGCAGCAAAGCCCATTGACAGATTGTAGAGAGCTCTGATCTCTGCAAATCACTAAATCCCGTTAGCCCCTCAGAGGAACGGAGCTTTTTGCTTTGGAGCCACCCACAGCAGCAGGACGGTGCCGCTGGGAGCTGACTGCTCTAAAGGGGGCTGGCTGGACTTGCTCCTTTTAGTTATGCAGAGAAGGTGGGGCGTGGGGCTGGGCAGACCCCTGGGGGATCTTGAGTAATGGAGGACACTGAGCAGGCCTCTGGGGGTCTCTGGATAATGGGATGCGGCATAGGGCAGGGGCGTTCTGGGTCCATGAGCTGTGTGGAAGCTGTGAGTTCAGAGCTATCTGTCCTTTGGAGACCCCCAGCACCAGCATGGTGGCACTGCCGGTGGGTGATCCCTGAGGGCCGAACGGGAGGTGCCAGGGCCTGGGGGAGTGCTGCAAACCATGTGCCCCTGCCAAGGTATGCCATGTCTGCATTGCACGCGGCCTGCCAGGTTCCTGAATCCAGACACTCCCTGCCTTGCTGAGCTGGGCCCCTGGGGCAGACCGTGCTCCGGGGACCTTGTTACTGTATGCTGGGTGCTGCTCTAATGAGCTCCCCCCGAGGCTGGGGCACCTGCCGTGTTTCTCTGGGTGCCCAATAGAAACACGCTCCGGGCTCTGGTGGGAGGCAGGTTTTATTTCTGGTGGGAAGCAGCAGGTTTGTTGCAGATGCTGTGAAATGTCTGGCTGGCTGGAGCCTTTGGAAGGAACAGGAGCGAACCTGGGATTCCACCTGCCCGAGAGAGGCCAGAGCGGCCGCGTGCTCTGTGTGAATTGTCCTCTTCCCCGGGGTTTAATTCCAGGGCCATCCTGTGCTGGTGTCTTGGATTTCTCTGCATGTGTGTGGTCCCTTTAAACCTCTCTGTGGGACCGGCTGGCTCTGGAAATGGGCACAGAGTTTAGAGCGACTCTGAATTCTCTACTGGCCAGTGGTGACCCTAAATTTACCCACCCTCACGGCCGTCAGTGCTATAGTGACGTGAGTTGGGCATGGGGAAAGCTTGGCCATGTCGCACCCACAAATTCCAGCATCACCAGGGCCAAGCATTCCTGCTCTGGGTGTCACGGTCTCCGCAGAGAGGCTGGAGGCTGACTGGAGTGTATGGGGGTGTGTGTGAGGGAACATACTGAGGTGCTTTGATGGGGGACGGGAGCCATGCCAGTCCTGTGGATACAGGCTTCCTTCAGTGTGGGGCTGTCACCGCCAAAGGGATTAGATCCCTGCAGTGACACTGGCTATGGGCTGGCACGGGGGGGCATGCACTGATCGGGGCCAGGTTTGGGCAGACGCCCTCTTCCAGTCCCATGCAATGGAGGGGGGGTTTCTGCCCCCCTCCCTGGTATCTGATGAGAGGCAGGGTGCTCGGTCCTGTTCGGAGTTGGATTGTTCCCGCTTGCCCGGATGAGGGCGCTGCCTAGGGCAAGGCTGCTGCGTCAGGCTCTGATCTCCAGCGCTCGCCTTCTCAGCTGTGCTGCTAATTTGTTGCTGACGTACTTCGTTAATATGTTAAACAAACAGAAGGCTCCATGTGGGCTCAGTTCAGAGGAAAGCTGATCTTCCCCCTCCCCTACACCTTTCTGATCCGTTCCCTTCCTGCCCGGTCAGGTTCCGGGGCAAGTAGCAATTGTGTCTGATGTGCTCCATGTTCAGACCGAGGAGCCGGTACCTGGCAGGGCGCTGCGCCCTCTGCGCCCTCGGGTGCCAGAGCTGCGGGTTCCAGCTCCCCATGAGTGTTGCTTGGCTGGTGTTTGGGGTCTTTCCCTGTAATTTGTGTCTCTAGGACAGTGGTTCTTCACCAGGGGTACGTGTTCCCCTGTGGGTAGGCAGAGGTCTTCCAGGAGGTGCATCAGCTCATCTCGATATGTGCCTCGTTTTATAACAGGCTACGTAAAAAGCAGCCGCGAAGTCAGTACAAACGAATCTTTCATACAGACAATGACTTGTTTGTACTGCACTGTATAGGACACCCTGAAGTGCAAGTACAAGGTTTATATTCCAGTTGATTTATTTTATAATTACATGGTAAAAAGAGAAGGTCCAGTAATTTTTCAGTGTGTGCACTGTGACTCTTTTGTGTTCTTAGGTCTGATTGTGTAGGCAGGTAGTTTTGACGTGAGGTGAAACTTGGGGGTACACAAGACAAATCAGACTCCTGAAAGGGGTCCCGTAGTCTGGAAGGGTGAAGAGCCGCTGATCTAAGCAGACAAGACACCCCAGGTGGTGCAGCAAGAATCCTTCTGTTCCCGCTGCCTGCAGCTCCTAAGGGCAGAAAAACACCCTCCTCTAGCTGTCTGGAACGCCCTCCGCTGTGACACCAGGCCGGTGCTCGGCCTCCTGCATTCACCTCTCAGCGGAAGAAAGGAAGAGGCTCCATCTCCCTGGTGTGAATGAGAGGTGTGTGGAATCTCTGCGAGTGCTGCTCCTGACATGGGTTTAGCCGGGCAGGCGCTGGCTTTGCCCCCTGGCGGATCCCTGGCATTACGGGTCTCTTCAGCAGTACACCGGCTGGCCTGCGACATTAGCCGCTCTGGGGCTGCATGGCTGAGTGGGTCTGAGATGAACAGGAGCGAGTCTCGTGGATCGTGGCGCGTCCCGCTCACCCAGCAGCCGGGTCCCATCAGCACAGGCTGTCATGCTGTGGGGCATATCCCCCATCCACTGCCACCCCGGCTCCCACCCAATCCTACCGCAGCGCCAGCCTGAAACGCAGCTGTCCCTGCTGATGTTTAGGGAGGCGTTGGGGTGGTCACAACCCCCAGCTGGGAACACGGGGGCTTTAGAAGGGTCTGTCCCTGGGCCGGCCTGCTTGGGCCTTGGCTGCTGCCCTGTGGAGCTGCCTTGTGTTGTTCCTCTCATTTGCATGCCGATGGTACCATCTCATGTGCCAGCTGTCCCGGGCCGCGGTTCGGCGTTCCTGCAGTGCGCCAAGCAGCTCTAACGAAGCTCTGGCTTGTTTGGAATATTTCAGCCCCTGGTTTGTTCGTTGGCGGGTCTCCGAGGCCGTGGTGAGACGCCAGTAGAGGACAACAGGATCCCTGCTCCTGGTGAACGTTCCCTTGTGAGGCGGTTGGTTGTGCGCTGGTGTTAAGGGCTCGTTCAGCGAGGCGAGATCACGCAGGCCGAGGAGAGCGCCCCGGCTCCGTTGGCCGGGATCTAGCCAGGAGGGGCTGCTGTCCGGGCTTCCTCCCCACTGGGGCTGTGCTTACCTGTCCACTGACCAGACAGAAACCCCCAGGCGCAGTGTGTCACCACCGGCAGCACACCAGGCCGCGATGCTTTTCAGCCCTTATGCAATGGAGCTGGTCAAAGGCACCACAGCCAGAATCCCCTCGGGTCTCCGGCCCTCTCCTTGGCGCACAGGACACTGAGCCGCTGGCAACCCTAGAGCTAGCCAGAGTCATTCAAGGTCACGTGGTCCGTGCAGGAGCCGGGGTGGTAGTGCAGCTGTCCCGGCTGGACTCCAGCCTGCCGGATGCTCTGCTTCCCCACAGACCTTCTCCTGGTTCAGTGGGATGCTGGACCCTTCGCAGCATTTCGGGGCAGGAAGCCGTTTTGCCCTGCACATCCCTTGCCCCCCAGAGGTGGCTGCATTTCAGGGGGCTGGGAGACGTGAGTCCTGGGTCTGGGGTTTTACCCCAGATCTCCGGCTGAAAGGCTCTCTGGAGCAGCCTGCAGCCCTGCTGTGCGGTGGAAAGGAAGGGGCTCCTCTGGAGGGGGTGTTTGATTGGGGCAGGCCTCGCAGCGTGCTGGGCAGGGTGCTCTTTGCACAGAGAGGGAGGCACTGGCTGCCCCTAGGTGCTCGTGCTGTTGGAGGGTGTGGGAAGAAGCAGATCATCTGAATCTCTACAGCAGTGCTGCACCCTGTGCACACGACACGGGGATTGTGTTGCGTTTTGGGAGTGAGCAGCTCTGCTGACCACGGTCTGCCAGGGACTAGCCCCTGCCGGCTGGCCCGCGGGAGACGTGGTTGCATTAGCGGTTTGCTTCCTGCTTTGCTCGTGTTTAATGTCATCCCCGTGACAAGCCGGTGGATCGAATAAAATCTGGCTGCTGCGCAGTTGCAGGGCACGCGGTGCGTGCCGGGGAGGGACTGGGCAGGCTGGCGGGGGGGCTCGCTCTGCTGACGAGGGCTTCGTGAGGCCTGCCGCATGGCGAGTTGCTTTGCTGTGTGCAGCAGAGGCTCCTTTCGGCCACAGGCGGGGCGCAGTGGATCCCTGGAGGGGGAGCGCGTGTGGCAGGATAGCGTGGGGACTGTGCCTTTTGGTGCGCCCCTGCGCTGCAGGGAAAGGCGGCAGATCAGTGTCAGCCCCTCACGCCTGGCACCGGCATTTGCCCTCCCCGCTTTGTGCCAGCTGTGGCTCTCGGGTGCGTTCCCAGACATATTCACAATGAAGCCCCAAGCCCCTGGGGAGCTCGGTCAGGGCTGCAGTCTCTGCCCAGCTGGGGCAGTGTAGGTTGTTGCAGAGTCCCCAGGCCAATGGCCTGGGCCGCTTCCTATGAAGCCAGTCAGGACTCTGGGGGGAAGCTTCCTCTCCGTAAACAGCCTGTCTCCAAGGCTAAGAGCTCCACCGGTTATAGCTTCCACCTTCCTGGGTCTGACCTCGGCGCATTCAGCCCCTTCTGCCCCTCCGTGCACTGCCCCCAGCGAGCCCAGCCAGGCAGGGTCCTGGGGAAGCCCGTGGGTCCTGCACCCCAACTCCACAGTCAGACGTGAATCAGCCAGCCAGTAAAACAGAGGTTTATTAGATGACAGGTACCTGGTCTAGCACAGACCATGCAGTGAATGTGACCCCTCAGCTGGATCCATTTTGGGGCCAGGGAGCCAGGCCAGCCTGCCTGTAGCTCTCTGCCTCTTCCCAGCCAGACCCAGACTGACCCTCACTCCCCAGCTCCTTTGTCTCCTTCCCGGGCACGAGGTCAGGTGACCTCTTCCCCCCCCCCCCCCCACCTGGAGTCAAGTTACAGCTTCAGGCATGGACACCTTCACACCATAGTCAGAGGAGCCACTGAGAGCATTTCTATTCCCTCACATAGATACAGACAAGGTGAGCGCTGTGGGCCCTGCGCCAGCAAAGCACACCCGGGTGTGGTTTGCACTAAACGTGTGAGTGGCCTCGTTGGCCTCAGTGAGCCTGGGGGCGCATGCTGCAAGCCGAGTGTGCACTCAAGCGTGCTGCCTGATCCAGGGGTTTGCCCAGCGAGCCGGTGGTGAAGCAGGCGTCAAACCCGCTCTGAGCAGAGACGCCCTCCCTCCTGGAGGGAGCGATGTTCTCTGTGCCCTGGGGCCTTCCCGCCGGTTTGGCCGGTGTGTAACTGAATACCCCCCGCAGGCACGGCGAAGGAGCAGCAGCTGGATTAGATGAAACGCCCTTGTGGCCTTGGAGTTTTGCTTTTCTTTTTGCCCGTTTTCACGTCTTCCCTTCTGCCGGGGCTGTAGCGAGCGGCGGCGAGGCCCCAAATCGCATTGTGCACCCAGCCTGACAGGAAGATTGATCATCGCTCTTCACGTCTAGCCATGGTTTCTGGCCTTGATTCAATGATTTCCCATGTGGTCTGGGCAGGTATTGCTCCGCTCGCGGCTGGCGTGGGCACATGAGAACAGCAAATGGCTTTGGTTGGAGAACATCCCTGGCATGCAGGCCCCAGTGGCAGATGCATATGCAGGGGCCAGAGTCTTTTTAAACAGCCAAAGATCGCCCCCGAGGGTACAAGGCTGAGGTCCTGGGGGCTGCCGGTGGGC
The DNA here is from genome assembly GCA_007922305.1 of Dermatemys mawii. NCBI lineage: Eukaryota > Metazoa > Chordata > Testudines > Dermatemydidae > Dermatemys > Dermatemys mawii. The sequence continues at coordinate 2,758,693 of ML677381.1, forward strand.
CTGTGGACTGCTGGGCCCGGCAGAGCCCTGACTGCGTGGGCGCAGGATCTGAGAGTTTTGCTCAGCAGATCTGTTCTCGGGAGAGGGGTCTTACAGCCCCCGGGGAAGCACATGGCCTAGTACTCAGGGTTCTACTCCCTGCTCTGCCACTCAGCTGCTGTACGTCCTTGGGCAAGCCCCTCCCCGCTCTGTGCCTCGGTTCCCCCTCCCACCCTTTGTTTCGGTTGCACCTCTGACTATGTGTGTGTGGTGGGGCCCAGGTCTCAGCCACTTGGAGCTGTCGTTGCAGGAGTGAGATATTTATTTTCTGGATTCAGATCCAAGATCCCCTTTCTCCAGGATCCATCCATCTCCTCTGACGGTTTCCCAGCCACTGCTCTTTTCCCCAGCGAGGTTTATTTTTTCCTTGGCGGTTTAAAATAGATCTTTGAAGTAGAACAAATGTTTTCTTTAGAGTCAGTCTCGGATCCCAGACCAGGCCTGCGAGTCCCGGGAACCCTCTGGATTGATGTCAGTGGGAGCAGGGCCAAGACCGATAGGCAGAAAAGCCCTAGACCTCCTGCAGGCTCTGGGGTGGGTTGCTGTGGAGGGAGCCCTCTCCCCGCCAGGTCATGCTCACTTGTTGCCCCAGCCTGGCAGAGGGGGTGTATGTTGTGGGGGTTGCTGTGCTTTGGAAGAGATGTACAAGGGAGCTCCTGACTACGTCATGGCTCCTCTCGCTGGAGCATGAGTGCTGGTTTGGGTGCCCTAGTCCCATCCCACCTCTGTCACACTGTGTTCCGCCTCCTTTGCTTCATGTCCTGCCCTGGGCTGGTCTGCAGCAGGACTGTTCTTACTCAGCTGGCTCAGGCCACCCCAGAAGTGGCTGCATTTCAGCAATGGGGGAGGCATTCCCTCTGGGCACCTCATTCCTACAGGAGGTGCTCTCTGTAAAATGCTCGGAGACCCTCTGGAAAGTCACTAGAGCCGTGCCCAGAATGGTTGCCCCAGTCCGCTGCCTTTGAGACCAGCCCTGAGCGGAGATGGCTGCGGAAAGGACAGCTCGCTGGGCAGTGACTAGTGTCCCAAGGGGGCACAGAATACTCGATGGGGGGGGGCAGGATATATAGGGTTATTCGTGGGTGGACAGGCTCTAGTTTCTGGTGTAATGAGAAGGAGAGAGAGAGAAACAGTGCACCCTACATGATAGAGCAGTGGACTGGGACTCAGGAGACCTGGGTCTATTCAGTTCTGCCAGTGGCCGGCTAGGAGCACCATCCTGCTCTGTGCCTCAGTTTCCTCTGCTGCACAGTGTGGGTCATGATATGGCCCTGCTGCTGGAACGGGCTAACTAAGAGCTGCCCTACTCTTGTGTGATTGCAGAGCGGAGGCCAGGCACTGAGCTGAGGACCCTACAGCCTGCTGAGGGGAAGGGGCTCAAGGCCAGCCTGGGGAGGGGGCAGGCAGAAGGACTGCCGCCTCCCAGAGATGCCCCCTCTCCAGCGCTGGGCTCGCTAACCGGGCTAGGCCATTCTCCGCTGTCTGGCGCGCAGTGACTCCTGGCTCTCTGGCCCTGGCCTCTCTGCCCGCAGCGATGTGCGCAGCCTGGGTCGTTAGCCTCACCCCTGAAGCCTGGGAGCCCCGGTTGTTCCCTCTGAACAGTGCCGTGTCCCGTTATCTTGTCAGCGGCCCCGAGACAGGCGCCTGAGCCAGAGCGGCGAGCGGCTCGCTGGCAGAAGCGCTCCCCTCCCCGCCGCCCACGTCTCCCATTCCCCCATCTTCCCCCCTTGGGAACCTCTGCTTGGGCCCAGAGGCACAACGCCCGGGCCCCGGCCATCAGCAGCAACCTGATGGGGATTGCTTGGTCCCTGCAAGACAGACCTGGTGTTGCCATGGTAACTGCCAGATGTGTGCGTGCCGCGCTTCTGGCTCTGGGAAGATGCTCCTTGTAACGTGCGGTTTTACCCGCCCTCCCCTTGCTCTGCTGGATGCCGTTAGTCACTGCCCGGCGCGGTGCCGGCTGGTGCTCGCTCTGAGACAGTCAACCCGTGAGATTGCGTGGATGTGGGGCAGGGCAGGTGTGTTATCCCTTTGTTACCGTGGGGAGATTGGACAAGAACCTGCTCCCAGCCGTGGGCCGTCGCCTCCTTCGAGAGCTCGGCGCAGGGGCCCCGGCAGTGTCAGCTGAGGGGTTCTCTTCTTCCGAGGAGGTAGCTAGCGCGAGCTCCCTGCCCCAAGCCACGGGTGGGTTGTTCGGAGAGGTCCTGTTTTCTCCTCCAGGGCCGGCAAGACCCATGGCTCTGCCTAGCAATCGGGGTTCGCCTCACTGTCCTGGCCAGCGTTTCCCCTCCACGGGCAGCTGTTGGGCTGAGGGCTGTGTGCCCCCCAGGGGTGCTGTAGTCTGTGGGTGTGGTGGGGCCCTTTGGAAGGGAAGGCCCTAAGTACCTGAGACCTGGCTGCTCTGGGGCACACGGCTCAGCCCCGCAACGCCAGCCCAGATGTTCGGTCTTTCCAGGCCAGCAGCTTGGTTGTTGCCAGGAGACTCTGGGGAAATGTCACAAATGAGCAAGGAGCCCGAGTCGTGAAGAGATGCGGGGAGCCGACCTGCCTCCCACAGCGCGAGGGGGACAAGATTCAGTGACGTGCCCAGGGGCACGCGGGCCCGTCCCGTCCCAGCGTCTCAACCGGGAACCTGTCCTTCCAGCCCCAGAGCTGATAGCCATGCTTCTGCTCAGGGCTGTCCCCAGGAGGGACACTGGATTTGGCTATGCCGGGAAAATTCAGACCCATAATTCACCACTGGGGCTAGGAGCAGTGGCAGATCAGACTGGTGATTATAGCAGGGTTGGACAAATATCTGGTCTCTACTCCAGCACCCGCTGCCTGTGCCGATGGGTAACGGTGTCAGAGAACGGGCTTGTAATTCAAACCCAGACAGCTGTTTGCGTTGGCCCTGCTCCTTTCTGCTGTGGCTTCCCCTGCTCCCATGCTGCAATGGTGCCAGGGCTGGGCTGAAAATCCTTTTAATTGAAAGCCTTAGCCATATTAGTGAGTAAATCTTATGTAAATCTTACAAAATCTGTCATAATTTTGGTAATTGGATTGATTCCCAGTATTTTATTTTCTCTGCCGTTCAGCGAGAGGAAAGTCCCACCCTCTGCCAGACGCAGTCTGGGTTCTGAGCGCTGCCAGAATCCATTTAGCATTCTGCTAGCGCTGCATGAGTGGTAGTGGCTCCAGGCACGGGCCGCCCTGCCAAACCCAGTGGCCTCGGGGGAGCGGGGAGGCCTCTGCACAGCCAGAGCGAGAACCAACTCCGAAGGAGAACAAGTCCTGCCTCGAAACCAGCTGCGGGTCTGTCACTGGCTTGAAAGCCACTTTGCCAATGTGTCGCTGTGCACGGTTAAACAGCAGCCATGTTCCACTCCAGAGGTGGCTGCCACCAGTGGTGGGCATAGGTATTCTGTAGTTTGTAAAGCACATTGGGCTCCTTTGGGATCAAAGGTGCTATCAAAGCAGTGTGGTCCAATGGCCATTCTACTCCTGCCTCTGCAAAGGCCTTGTGCTCAGTCTCTCTCTCTAAGGTTGGGATAATATTTGCCCGTCTTTGAAAAGCCCTTTGGGAGGCTCAAAGCAGTTGGGTGCAGTATCTACGAATCTAATAGGGTGACCAGATGCCCTGATTTTATAGGGACAGTCCCGATTTTTGGGTCTTTCTCTTATATTGGCTCCTATTATCTCCCACCCCCGTCCCGATTTTTCACACTTGCTGTCTGGGCACCCTAGAATCTATTGGTTACTCGTGTGTATTTCTACCTCAGCTCGGCAGTGGGTCGATCAGAGACGGGTTGTGCCCTCTAGCAGACCACCACCTACAGTACTATATTCCCTGTGCATTCATGGCACTGCACTCCCTGCTCTAGCTCCTTACAAAAATGTAGTCAAGCTATTTTAATGATCCCCCTCATTCCCAGTCCTGTCAGTAATTCCCTCCTAGTGTACTCTGTCCCCCGAAAGCATCTAACTGCTTCTTTCCTGGGAACGTTCCCTGCATTCCCCTGGCAGGTGATCAGCTGTTTCTTTATCCTTACAGGTGTTCCCCGCCCCCACTCCATATCTCTTCAATAAACACCAGGTATTATTCAAACCACGGCGACCACTTATTCGGAATACGAGTACCTCGTTATCCTCTAGTTTGAGGAACATTTCAGAGACTGTTCCTCTGCATTTCTCCACAGCCCACAGTTCCTGCCACTCCTCTTTCAATTCCCTTTAACTGAACTTTGAAATTCCTGCTCACTCAAAGGAATCTTCATATCAGTTTCTCCATGTTTTGAAACGTTGTTCGCTTCTCCTCTGCCATTTCATTGCCATGTGGCCCAGCAGGTGCTGGAATCCATGCTAGTGTTGTGTTTACACCTGAGCATGCTAACTCTGTTGCCAAAAAACATATTTCATGTATCCAATCGCTCTGGCTTTCTGCTATACCCCTTTTCCTTTCCGGCAGTGTACCTGACGGTGAATCCAAAAAGAGAACAGCTGGGGTAGGCCATACATCCCATATCCAGTTTAACGCTAACATGATTCCCAGCAATTCACCAGCTAGCATGGCTGCAAAATTAGATATTCTTTTAGATTTCTTAACTCCAATCTGTGGGGTGAAAAGCTCCTCCCACGTCACCTTTTCCCCCCCATCTTTAGATCTGTCAGAATATATTGTGTAATGGTGACTCCATTTACCGTATATAAACTCATAAACTTTTATCTTAAATTGGTCCAATAAAAGATATTACCTCATCCACCCGGTCTCTTTAAACATTATCTGTCGCACAGAATGACTCTGTCTTTCCCTTTACTTTATTCCGCAATTCTAAATCCACATCCAGAAAGATGATTTGCCAGGTATAAATTACAGCCCCAGAACAATCGATCTTAATCTCTTCTAGACTTTCCTTTCCGCTTCAGTCTTTTACCCACATTTTAACCCAAAGAGCATGAGAGAGTTTATTGTCAGCCTACATTCCTGCTGCATAATTCCCAACATTCCTCGTATATTTGTCCACATTTCTTATCTGCTGTGTTTCCCTTGAGTTGAACCCAAAATGCTAGACCTAACATTTCCATTCTTAGACTGCCAGGCATTTCTCAAATAGTTACCTGAGTTACACACAGTGGTGTCATAACAATGCATCACATGCAATTCATAGTGCTTGGTCTTGAATTGACTCAAACTGTAAAGCCCCGATTTGGATGCAGAATTAAAGATTTGATGCTCGTAATCTAAGCTTGATCTTATTAACACTCTGTACAGCATCATCTGGACTTTCTTATCTGCTCCCTGGTTAATCCCAGCAATACATGTAAATAGATTGTCTTCCCTTACATTTGTTTGTAAAAGTTTTCTGTGTGACCCTTCCAAGTAACTTGATTATCAAACTGTGCCCAGAAATGTAAATCTGTTAATCACATGCACCTGTTCTTCATAAAGATCTGAATTACACTCCTCTCTCATCTTGCTTCTAGTGACGCTCATTCCCTTTGGTTAGTAGTTGAAAACTGAAATCCCTAAACTTCTCCCCATTCCCACCCTGCCTCTCACTGGATCCTCCAGATCTTTTATGGTGTCCAGGTGCTGCTCTTCCCTCTTAACTAACCCCACTGGGAGCCCCTTGCCTGGCTCAGGGAAGCTGGGCCTGCTTTAATCACAGCGGCCATGCACCCTGTGATGGCCACGCCTCCATTACAGCCACTGGGTTTAACTCAATTGCTCTGACGGTACCAAATCTCTCTCTTTTGCTTCCATTTATCCTGTTTCCTGCCTCTCTGCCTGCTCAAGGAGTCTCTTAATTCTTCACTGTCAATTTCAGCTGCGTTCTGGTCTCTGCTGAAAAACAGACGCAGCTGTTAGGAACATAAGAGTTCCTGTACCGGAACAGAGCAATGGTCCGTACACTCCAGCCTCCTTCCTCTCTGCCAATGCAGGCCGGTGGGCCATCTACTCAGAAACCACTCTCCAGTGGTGGCCAGTTCCTGGTGCTTCCGAGGAAGGATAAAAATCCTCCAGTCCAGCTAACCGTGCGATCCTGCACTAGGCAGGAGATTGCTTCCTGTACTTGGCTGTTGATCATCTTCGCCCTGTAGTATGAGGAGTGAGCTCTTAACATTTTTACCCTGCTTAGTGTGTTACAGATGCTGATCTTATCAATATAAATATCTAATCCTACTTGCCTCCATAGCAGTATGCAGCAGAGTTCTGCAAGCTGATCACAGATTTTGTTCGGTGATAATGTGCTTTATCCATCTCTGTACATGTCACCTGTCGAGGGGGTTGTGTTCTCCCTGTTCTGCGTGTCAATGGATGGTATAAATAAGAGCCCAGCTGGCTTCACTCTTTACTGCAGGGACCTACTTCATTTGGAAATCTGTTTAACTGGCATGTCTGAGAAGTCTCCCAGGGAACTGTTTAGCCCAACCACAGGGAACCCCACTGAGCTCCGTCTGGGCTGGACAGCATCAGCCAACGTTCTCCTTAGGTCATGCCAAGGGGTTAAGTGATGTCTAACCGAGTGTGCCGTAGGTGTGAAACTCTCCACATAGGTGTGAAACTCTCCACGTTTGGAGCTTTTAATGCAGAATTTGTCAAAACCAGATGAAAAGAAGAAACAAAGCGGAAGGCGAGCGAGGCGCCTTTGTGTTCCTTCCTTTGGCTCCAGACACTCTTGAAGATTTAGTTTTTAAAGTCGCTTCTTCTCCAAGTCAAAACAGACGCTTAGTGCAGATGCTGGGCTGCCTGCCAAGGCAGCTAGTTCAAAGGGTTCCTCTCTGCCCCTCTCCGAGCTCTCCTCCAGCGCTGGAGAGCCTTGAGATCGGGGGCCTAGGACCCTAAGGGGCCCTGCGTCAGCAACAGAGACGACTGTGTGCCTGCATCCCGGAGGGAGGAGATGCACCCTCGCCCTACAGGTGCAGGGTGCGTGGGGGGCTGTGGCAGTCAGCAGCTGAGTGTCTGGGGCTGGGCAAAACATTAGTGGATTCAGGACCAGGAAAGACCTGACCTCTCTTGCTCCTGGTCTCCTGGCTCCTGGTGGGACGGTGCTGGCTGCAGGGAGCTCTCACAGCGTGTAGGGCCCAGGAGGGTACCGGGAGAGAGGGCGTCCCCAGGCGAGCCCTTGCCTTGCTTAGCCTGTTGCCTTGCTCGGCTGCTGGGATGCAGGGAACCGTTCACCTTTGGGCTGCAGCCACCAGCACGCTGCCGACTTTCCAGCCTGGTGTAGAAACAACCCCACTTAGTGCCAGCGACCCTGTGACCCGCGGCTGCCTTGTTTCCAGCTGGAATAAAGCGTGGCACCGGGGAAGGGCGCACCGCTACCTGCAGAAGGGGCCACGTGTCTTCTCAGCTGGCAGGAGCAGGGGGAGCCATCGCCGAGTGCCGTCAAGGCCTGCAGCTTCGGAGAAGAGCCGCTGTGCCCTGGGGAGAGTTGAGACCTTGGCCTTGACGTTGGGCAGGGCAGGGCCTGGCTGTCAGCTGTGTTCGCAGGGGAGGGTTCGTTGCTGGAGCTGAGTGATGCTGAGCTGGAGAGCGCTGGGGGGGAATCTGACCTGGGGAATGATCCTGCCCTAGTGGGGATGAAGCAGGCCCGGGGGGAGGCCCCCGGTGGCAGGGGAAGCATGGCAGAAGCTGCAGTGGTCGGTGTTGATCCCACAGGGCTCTGGCTTGTGCCACAGTGGGAGTGGCTGGGGATTGCAGATGGTTAGGTGGGGGCGGTGATCGAGGTAGCCCTTCCGGGATGAATGCATTTCTGGGGCAGGCCCCTTTCGCCCCCTGAGCACACGGCCCCATTTGCAGTCACTCCCTGCTGGGTGGCTGTTCTCTCTGGGGTCCCAAGCCGCCGGGAATCTCTGTGGAGAAGGCTGGGGGTGGGTAGGGGCATCCCCCCACCAGGATATAACAGCGGTGCCCATTTCTCCATCCCATTCACTCACTGCTTCTTACCCTTGTTCTGGAGCTATAAACCCCAGCCGTGTCTAGCACCTCTCTGAAGTCCTTTGCTGGCGAGAGCCCTGGTGCCAGGCTGCTGGGGGCTCCGTCTCTCCTTGGAGCGATGATGCATCGTGTGTCTGCATCACACTTTTGGGATGTTTCAGACCATGAGCTGGTACCTGGCCCATTCAGGCTGCTGTGCACCGCACAGCCCCCAGCACTGGATCGCAGTGTGGAGGGTCTTACCAGCACTGCGGTGGCTGGGTGTAGCCACCCGCTTCGAGGAGCTGCTGCGTGGGCTGCGTCCCCCGGTGGGAAGGGATAAAGCAATATCTCTGTAACTGACCTGGAATCGGGGACAGTGCCAAGGGGAGGTCAGCAGTGGCGGAGAGGACCTGGAGGGGGCAGGGTTTCGGGGCTCGGCAGTCTTTCTGATGCTTGGGAGTATTTCTCACCTCGGAAGGTGTACTCGCTCCTTTTCAGCCTGAGCCGCAGGCCAAGGAGTTGCATGTGGCTCTCTGGGGGATTTCATCTGTGCGACAGGCTCCGATTCTGGGGAGATGAATGCGCATGTGTGAGGGAGTGGGAATGGTCTTAATGGGTCCTCTGAATATTGGGTGAGGATGGGAGATTCCCCTTTTTGGGCAATGCCTGAGGCTGTAACCTGAGCCCAGGAGGGGGATGGGGGAGGTGACACCTTCTGCCCAAGAGACAAAGAAAGAGGAGGGGCTGGAGAATGAGTTTGAGTCTGAGGCTGGCTGGGGACATGGAGTGAAGTGCAGACGGGGTGTCTGGCTCACTGCCCCCCAAGATGGATCCAGCTGAGGAGTCTGGTTCTTTGTACCTACAAGCTCTGTTTTAGACCCTGTTCCTGTCATCTAATAAACCTGTTTTACTGGCTGGCTGAGAGTCATGTCTGACTGTGGAGTTGGGGTGCAGGATCCATGGGTTCCCCCAGGACCCAGCCTGGCTGGGCTCGCTGGGGGAAGCGCACGGGGGTCAGAAGGTGCTGAATGCTCTGAGGTCAGACCCAGGAAGCTGGAAGCTGTGAAGCTCCTTGCCCTGGAGACAGGCTGTTCACAGAGAGGAAGCTTCCCCCCAGCATCCTGACTGGCTTCATAGGGAGCAGTTCCAGAGCATCGCCCCGGGGACTCCGGGACACTCCGCTTCCATGCAGCAGCCCAGCATGAAATCCTGCCAGCCCTCATCGGCAGGGCCCCGGCCTGTTGTCTGGGAACCCTGACATTGTCAGAGCAGGGGGTGATGCCCTGTCAGCCCTCTGGGCTGTAATGTCTGCAGAGTTCCCCACTGTCCCCAATTCCCTGTGCCCTGACGGGAAGGAAGTGGACACTGTAGACAGTCAGGGCCTGAGCCAGAACCCACAGACTGGTTGACTTCGAGGCCTGAGCTGTGGCGCTTCTCTCTGGTGAGTTGCTGATTTGAATCCTGACCAGGCTGCTGGCACATGACAAGTGAACTGGGCATCTCAGCCCAGTTTCCGGTGGCAAAGTGCCCATGTCCCGAAAAGCCCCCCACCCCTGGCTGTTCGTAGCTGGGCCCTTTGCTGGAATTCTCTGAATGGGCCATGAAATGAATGAGCTCCGGTCCCACCCCAGGGTGGGGTCCCTCCAAGGCAGGGTCGAGACTGCAGGCTGTCCCCGTTCCGTGGTTCTGCAGGGGCCCTTCAATTACCATAAAACGGCTTTTACAAAGCAAGGGACAAAGTGCCATTGATCAGAGCTCGGGTGAGCGTCCCCGTTCGTCACTCCTTTAACGCTGCCTTTCTCTCTCCCCAGAGCTCCTCGGGTCAGCAAAGAAAGTCAATGTCAACTTCCAAGACACGGATGGGTAAGTAGGTGCAACCCGCACGCTCCGGTGACCAGCCAGGTGTGTGAATGGGGGACGCTCACCACCTGGATGGAGCTAGCGGAAGAGGATCTCAGGCATCTGAGAGCCTCCAAGCTCCAGGAGGACATTGGGCTGCTCTGTAAGTGAATTGCTCTCTCTAGTCTGTTGACACCTGTGTTTCCCCTGGTTTACTCTCACCCTGTCCTCCAAAGCCCTCTTCAGGCCGGGTCGATCTGGGGTCTCCCGCGGTGCTTTAGGGAAATGCCCCAAGTCTTCCTGCAATGAGCTCCCAAGGGACAGCCGTTGGTTTCTGCCTGAGTCTGGGCTTCCTGCAGACGGCATGGAGCTAGCTCATGGGCAGGGCCATCGCCCATCTTCCCCATCCCGGGGGCCAGCCCCAGCCCCGAGAGATGGCCGGTGAGTGGCTCAGAGAGGCAGGTGAGCCCTGGCAGCGGTGGTGCAGAAGCTGGTACCTTGGGTTTTTCTCTCCTGAGCAGACGCCGTCTGTTCTGCCTTCGCCGGGTCACTCCTCACCCCTGGAGAGCCGCGCACATGGCTCCGCCCGGAGCAGGCAGGCGCCAGCGGAGACGCTGGGAAGCCGGAGCTGAGAAGAAAACGAATAGCTGCAAAAGCCGGCTCCTTTCCATCCCCCGCCCCCGTCTTTGGCCGTGGGCTCTGCCGGCAGGAACGGCCCTGGGCTGGCTAGCGGGGCTTCCCCGTCCTGCCGTGCTCTGGAGCAGAAGCCGAGAGGCAGGAGAGAGGAGAGCCTGGCCGAGGCTGGGGAAGGAGCAGGCCGGCTGTCGCATCCAGCAGTGCGGCCCAATGAGCCGGCTCTGCATGGGGCAGTGCTGCAGCCTGCCTGAGCCGAATGGCTGCTGGCGGGAGAGGGGTGGCGGGGGGGAGGGCGCTGAGACAGGCTGGGCAGGTATCACTGGAGAACTAACCCAGGGAGCTGGGCAGGTTCCAGGCAGGGATTCCCATTGAGTTGCTCTGGTCCCTTTTGATTCCCTTCACCTCTCCCTAGCGATTGGCCTCGGGGGCAGCTCCCCTGCACCCCCCCCGTGGGCACGATCCCCTCCCTGGGGCAGTCTGCTGTGTCTGGTCGGGTGCTGGCCTCGGGGAACACAGCACCTGCCTCCCCTGTAAATGACACGGCCAGGTGTGGATCAGCTGGTGTCTCGCGGCCCCTGGACTATTAGTGCTACAGGCCCCTCAGTGGGTCACCAGGAGCGGGGGATTGGACCCCTGAGCCTCTGTGTTCCAGCCCCCAGAGGAGCCAGAGCGCCCCCTGGTGTTCGCATGGCCACAGATCGCCCTCTGTTGGGCTTTTTGCCTGTATGGTCAGAGGACCCGGAGGCTCAGGTGCTGGGCAGCTCTCCAGAGGGATTCAGACAGCAGGGGCCCCTCATTGGTGCCACGGGGACCCTCAGGGCACCCAGAGCTGGGACTCGGCTGGGGATGGAGATGGATCTGAGGCCGTTCTGTGCTGCAGTGAGTAGGCCGGGAGCTTTGGCCAGGCCCCTCGAGGCAGTTCTCTGTGCATCGGAGGGGACCGCGACCCGCCCGCAAGCAGCCCGGGGCACCCAGGGCAGCTGCTGTGGGGATCCATAGAGGCAGGCGCCCAAGGAGAACTCCGTCCCCAGGGCTCTCCTGCGACGACTGGGCAGCTGGGCTGGCAGCAGGAGGCAAATGGGAAATGTCCCGTCCAGCTCGCTCATCACACCGTCCTTGTCCTGCTGCGTCCGAGCGCCCGCCTCGCTCCCGGCTAATGGGCCAGCGAGCGGGTCAGTCTGTGGCTAGGGGAGGGTCTGGCTTCTGGTTTGGACTGGAGGTTTGACATTGCCCCTTTGCTGTCACGCACAGCAGAGAGGAGCCGGGTTCTTGTAGAATGGCCCATTGTCCAGTGGTTAGAGCTGGGGCTGGGTGTCAGGACTCCTGGGTTCTTTCCCAGCTCTCCTGCAGACTGGCTGTGTGACCCTAGGCAGATCACCTCCCCCAAGTATCGGTTTTGCCGGCTGTGAAATGGGGGTGATGGTGCTGCCCAGCTGCAGTGCCTCGGCGTGCTGCGAATACAGGCACCGGGGGCGGGCGGCAGGTGTTTCATGTTAATAGATGAGTTCCTGCTGGCCAGCAATATCGGATAGCACTGCCCTGCTCCCTCCTGCGGGGGACCCTCCTCGCTCGAAGCCGCCCTGCTCTGCCACGCTCCCGAGCCGGCAGGATTAGCGCCCGCGCTCCCTGCAGAAGTTACAGGCATTTTCATTACAAATGAAATCCAAAGCCAGCCAGGCTGGATTAGGAGGGATGCTCCAGGGTGGGGGAGGGGGGAGACACCTTCAGATGAGAATGGGAATGTCAGCCCTGCCCATTTGCTGGGGCAGCCCCTGGGTTTCCGCTGCATGGCATGAGCCCATCAGCTCCCAGCAGACAGTGGGGCTGGGCTGCAGGAGAATGAAAGCCCGTGGTGGAGGTTTCCTAGGGAGCAGCGTGGGAGCAGCTGCCATCTCTGGGGGTGTGTATCTGGAATCATGCAGCCGAGCGCGGTCACGGTTGGTAGCCGCTATTCCAGCCATAGGGGTGCCCCTGTTGCTGGGAACAGCCCAGTTCTGTAGTGCCTGCGCCCCCTGTTCTGTGGCCATCTCCCTTCTGCAGCAGGATGGTAGGAAGAAGAGACTCAGTGGTGGGAAGGCCAGAGGGGGTCTGTAGGTTCAGAATGGCTCTACATCTCCCCAGTGAGTCCTGCCTTGAGCTCAGAACTCCTGAGCCAGTAGATCCCGTAGAGAGAGACCGACGAGAGATGGAGCCCCCTGCCCTGAAGTGTTCCAGTGGCTAAACCCCGCTGTTAAAATAGTGTGCTGGAGACAATGGCCAGGAGAGAGCGAGCTGGAGGGGTTACTGCTCTCCGCGTGGTGATGGACAATGGCAGCACTGTGGCAATGGGGATGCAGCGGGCAGTGCCAGGCAGCCGACCCTCGATAGCCCTAGGCAGTGGGGCAGGCAGTATTTCCCCACATGGCGTGCCACAGCTGGGGCGTGCTGACAGCACCCTGGTGTTACAGCGGGAACAGCGCCAAACCCACCCGTCACCCGGACTCTCGCTGTGCCGGTTCCTCTGATCCGGCATCCAGCCACCTGTGCAACGTGGGGCGAGGGTGCCGGGCTGGCTCTGCATGGGGGCTGGCTTGGCTCGCCCCACAGCTCTCCAGCGTGCCACAGAAGGCCTCCTGGTGCAGTTGTGGGGATGCTGAGCGCGGCGTGGCCAGGCAGGGCTGTTTGCTGCAGTGCTGGGAGAGCTCGGCTGTATCAGCTGCATGCCATGCAAAGCCCGGCCCCCCGGCCAGCCCTGCAGGCTGCAGAGAAAGAGCGACGAACGCGGTGGCCACAGACATGCTCTCTGGCGCGGAACGAAGACGCTTCCCGGAGCCTGCGGGATCTGGGTTCTCTAGGCCTGCCGGGCATGTCCCCTGAACATCCTCACAGCGGTCCTGCTCGGGCTCTTCGGGGCGACACGGGGGCTGAGCTGGGACCTGCAGCCAGAGCCGCTGGGGTGCTTCCCGCACGGTCCCTGCTCCAGACAGCAGCTCAGAATCAGCCCTCACGCTCTAGCTAACCGTTCCCCCCGACTCCCCGCTCCAGTGAGCGGCACTGGGCAGTGGTGACCGCTCCCCCATGGTACGGAGCTGTGCGCGAGTGGGGCGCAGGCAGCGGGAGAACATCGGAGCGGAGCAGAGGAGTCTGGGTTGTTTATAGCAGCAAGTAGGTCAGTGTCTGTCCTGCTTTCTCCTGCTGAGTCTGGCTGGGAGGGGCTGAGCGAGGCCTTGCCCGGGGCCCCTTGCAGCCTGGATTGCTCGGCTCACACACAACCCAGCACAACCAGTCTCGGAGCTGGAGAGGCTGCAGGACTCGGTGGCTGGAGCAAAAGATCTGGGACCCAGGAATGGTCCTGGCTGCTTCTTCTGGTTTATTGTTTATATTTCAGTAGCAGCTAGAGGCCAGCCACGATGGGGCCTGCGTTGTGCTGGACACAGCCCCTGCCCTGAGGGTCTAAACAGGCAAAGGGTGAGAGGGAAACTGAGGCATCGAGCAATGAAGGGCTTTGCCCAAGGTCACCCAGCAGAGAACCCTTGGAAGAAAACCCAGGTCCCCTAGATCCCAGTCCAGTGCACTAGGCTGTACTGCCTCTTGGTCCCATTTTTGCAGCAGGTTCTTGATCCAAGACATAGGGTCAACTGCAGGCCTGGCTGGAGAGCTGGGTGCCAAACCGGGGGCGGGGGAAAGTAGTGGGGAGAGAGTTTAGTTAGAAAACAGAGTCCCTGCCCTGGGTCATTGACTGCCTGGGATCCCACTTCCTGTCCCCTGGGCCCCCCAGAGTCTCCCCAGAGACCCCATGCTGCCCCCCGGCTGAGCTGGGGCCCTGTTGCTGAAACCCAGGGGAAATCTCTGTGATGTTCTGCCCCAAAGAGCGAATCCCACGTCTCCCTCTCTGCGGATCCAGCCCTTGGGGCAGGCCTGGGCTGAGGCATGGTTCGCGCTGCAGTGTCAGCGGCGTGTCGTGGGGAAGGGGCTGTCTGCGAGAGCAGGGCGGTCCCCAGACCCTCAGCAACCTCTAACCTGCGCCCGAGGGGCGGGGACCCCGGGGCGGGGCTCACACCCTCATCCTGGGCCTTGTCTCCCCAGGTTCTCGGCCCTGCACCACGCTGCTCTCAATGGGAACACGGAGCTCATCTCCCTGCTGCTGGAGGCGCAGGCTGCTGTGGACATCAAGGACAACAAAGGCAAGTGCCGGGGTCCCCGCCGGTGACCGCAGTGAGCTCCGTGACTGGCCTGGTGACAGCCGCGGTGCCTGGGCCATGCCCGTCCGGCTGCTCCCGGCAGGGGCCATGCTGCCGGCCTGATGCCCTCAAGGGCAGCCAGCGTCCGGTGCCAGTGCCCTCACCCCCGGCACGTGGGCCGGCCTCCGTGACAGCATTCGGCTGGGAAGCCTGACTCGGCCTTGGCTGTGAGCAGTTCCTGGGCGCCCCCACGCAGCCCCGGGTGGGGGCTACTGCCCAGAACCTGTCTCCTTGGCCGCCCCCATCCTGCCCCTCTTCCGCTGCCCCCTGGAGAGTAAGGGAGTGTGGGGGGCATTTAACCTGGCACGTGTCCCCCTGCAGCCTCTGTTCATATAGCAGGGTGGGCATGGTACAGGCAGAGGGGCGGGCACTGACTCGCTCCAAGGGCGCTGTGATGGGAAAAGCTGCTCCCGGAACTGGGGGAGGCGAGACCCTGCTGGGCCCCTGCCAGCTGCCCCGTCCTGCGCTCGCCCCCACCCCTGCCGTGTCAGCCCCCCGGCGGGTCACTTCCACCTCTGGCCCTGGCCTACCGGGGGCAGCGTAGATCCTGGGGCCACGCCAAGGCTCCGGGGCAGCCGCTCCGTCGGTTCCGCCCTGGACGGGGCCGGAGGTGGGAGGTGCCCACTCAGCCAGGCCTCCTGTGCGCTGAGCTGGCACTTCCCCTTCCGCCCCTGCAGGGATGCGGCCCCTCCACTACGCCGCCTGGCAAGGCAAGAAGGAGCCCATGAAAATGGTGCTGAAAGCCGGGTCGGCCGTGAACATCCAGTCGGACGAGGGGCAGATCCCCCTGCACCTGGCGGCACAGCACGGGCACTATGACGTGGTAAGGTGGGCTGGGCTGGCCGGGGGCTCCCACTGCCCTGGGTGCTGACAGCGGGGTCAGCCGGCAGCATGGCGGTGTCTGGAGCGATGCGGGAGGCTGGAGGCTGTGGGAGGAGGGGGGAACATCTTGGGAGGGGACCCTGCACCCGGGCGCTGGCCAGGCCCATGTGCTCAGTTGCCCGCCTCTCTGGGCAGTGTGAGCGCTGGCCAGAGGGGCGGGCCCTGCCCAGGCTCCTGGATCTGCCTGCTTCCGTGAGCAGTGGGCGCTGGCGGGTGGGCGGGCGCACTGTCTGTCCTCCGACACTACGGTGTGGAGGGGGTGTGCCCCTGCCAGAGGGCAGGGGGCTGAAGGGTGAGTTGGGAGACTAGCTGGGCTAGAGGCCTGGCCTCATGTATCCCAGCTGGTCCCCCCTCGGTGAGCTTGGTAGGTCTTGTTCTCATCTGGGCAGGACATTTCTCCCTGTCAGAGAATCACTCTCAGTCTGGCGTCGCTGGCAGTTCACGAAGGCTGGGCTAGCAGGGGGCTGTGGGTCAGGATTGAGGAGCACTGGCAGAGCTGGGTGTGGGGCCCAGTGCTGGGCTAGCAGGGGGCTGCGGGCAGGGATTGAGGGCCCTGGCAGAGCTGGGTGTGGGGCGCAGGGCTGGGCTAGCAGGGGGCTACGGACAGGAAGTGAGGGGCACTGGGAGAGCTAGGTGTGGGGCCCAGGGCTGCGGGCAGGGCTTGAGGGCACTGGCAGTGTCAGAGTGGAGTCTCCAGCTGGCAGCCTGGGATGGTGCCACCTACTCTGGCCTGGTTCCTCCTCTGGCAGAAGCTGCCCTGCCCCCCTATGCCGTGCCAGCTCGGTGGGGCATCGTGCTGACCTCTGCCCCTTCTGTCTGCCCGCAGTCGGAAATGCTGCTCCAGCACCAGTCCAATCCGTGCATCGTGGACAATTGCGGGAAGACGCCCCTGGACTTGGCGTGTGAGTTTGGCCGGGTCGGGGTAAGTCTGTCCGGACGCCCGAGTCCCCTTTCGACGGTGCCGTCAGCAGCACCGGTGGAACCTGCTGCAGGCCTCGGCTGACCGGCAACCCCCTCCCCGGGCAGGGCTGGGGCTACGTGTTTGCGGGGAGCTTCGCCCTGCCCCAGCCCGGGATCCCACCTGCTCCACTCCACTCCTGGGATCCTGCTCTCGCTCCCAGCAGGGGAAATCCGGATTCGCTCCCCCGCTGCCCTGGGTTTCGCACTGGGGAGACGCCGGGCAGGATTCGCTGTCCCCCAGCTCCACGTCGGCCGTGACTGGGAAAATGCTCCCTTCCATTCCCGCAGCCGGCACGTGGCGCCTGGGGCAGGGGGCACCGGGAGCCAGGGCTGGGACGCCCCCAGAGAGCACGGGGAGGGGAGTTGCTCTATTGCTGCTGGCGTTCTCTGGCTCACTGAAAAGCCCCAGCCTGTCTGTGGGCAGCAGCCGGCCGCCCTGTCCTGCGTCCGGAGCGCGTCCTGCCCGGGGGATCCGGTGCCAGCGTCTCCGTGGCTGGGTGTGGTGCGGGGGTGGGTGGCCCGGTCCGTGCTCTCCGCCCCCGGGCTGGGATCTGCGTCTCCGGCGGAGCCGAGCTGTCTCCACAGCCATGACCCTTCCGCCCCTGGTGCCCCAGGTCGTCCAGCTGCTGCTGAACAGCAACATGTGCATGGCCCTGCTGGAGCCCAAGCCGGGAGACATCACCGACCCCAACGGCACCAGCCCCCTGCACCTGGCAGCCAAGAACGGGCACATTGACATCATCAGGTGAGCGCCAGCCGCTACCCCAGTGCGGGTGGGGGTGGGGGGCTGCTTCTGGAGAGAGACGCCCCCTTGACAGCTGGTAACTCCAGTCTCTGGTCTGCTGGGGCTGGCGGCGTTTGGTCTGGTGCCCTGGCGTGCTCTGCAGTGAACACAGGTCCCTTGACGCTGCCCCCCCCCATCCCTTTGGGTACACCCCTCCCCTGGCGGACTGCAGGTGCCTGGCGTGTGCGTGTACGAGCTGCCCCTCCCGGTGGGCAGTGCCAGGCGAGGGCACCGTGGGCATGGGCGATGCTCACTTTCCCTTGAGACAGGGTGTGTGACTGTAGGGCCCCCCACGCCGGGCTCTTACGGGCAGCCTCACCCCCAAGGCCAGGCCCCTCCTCGTGTCGGGCTGGGTGGCTGCGTGTCCTCCCCTGCCGAGTCACTGCTGGGCGCGGCCTGCCCCATTGGTCATAGAAGGCTGCGTCTGAACCCACGGATACAGCTCCCAGCACCCTGGCAGGTTGGCGGGAGGGCGCAGCCTGTCTGGGTCCTGCTCTGGGCTCCTGGCTGCCAAGTGGCTTCTGCAGCCCCCCGGGCAAGCAGGATTGGGAAGGCTGCCGCTGGCTGCCAGGTGGGGCCGTGCAGGTGTCAGGGCCAGCGGTGATGGTTCCAGTGGGGGCGGCAGGGAGGGCTGTGAGCGATCCCATGGCAGGTTCTGCAGACGAGGCGTTAGCCCTGGGCTCTGCCCAGACCCAGCTGGTTCAGAGGCAGCGGCAGGGTGAGAGTCCAGTGCCCAAGAACACACAGTCCCAGTCTCGGGGCTGGTGGATCGAACCCCGCTGGCGACTCGCCGCCAAGGTCCGTGCTAGCAGCTTGGTCGGCTGGCCCTCCTTAACCCCCGTGTGCACGGGGATCCCTCCCTTCTGTCCTCATGTGTTGTGCAATATGGCCATGCACCGTTAAACAGCGTCTCCCAGGCAGTGCCCGGGGAGGGGCGTGGAGAGTGGGTAGGGTGTCCAGTGGTGGGGTGGAAGGTGGGGCAGTTACATTTTGCAGTGAGCGGTGGCGTCTGGTGGGAGTCCCAAGTGGGTCGTTTAATTCCCTGTGTCTGGCCTGCGGATGCTTTATTATTCAGTGCAATTCAGGGACTGGCGGAAGGGCTCCAAGCCCGTTTCTGTCATCGTCAGTGCAGTGAACCTGTCCTGAGGCTTAACTGCTGTCTGAGTCTCCAGTGTGAAACACCCCCCAGGAAATGAGGGGCTGGGAGCCCCTCCCTGGTGCCCCCAGCTGCAGCCCACAAAGCCATTTCCTATCCAGCCTGGCACCCACTCCCGGTGCAGTCAGAGGCTGAGTTCACGTGTCCCTGCTCCTGGGGAGCTGGGCCCAGGGTAAGGGGCTCTTGGCCCTTGTGGGAGGTTTCAGGGGGAGGAGAGCCCCTGGCCCCACAGTTGGGCCCTTGGGGGCCAGGCAGTGAGCTCCTGGGTACAGATTTCTCATTGAGCTGGTGCCACCTGCTGGAGAAGCTGCGGCATTGCAGTGGAGGTAGCTGGTCGCGGGGCTGGGGGATGCGTCCCCGAGGCCCAGCACCCCCCCGGGGGGCAGCGGAGCGAGGACCAGGCCTCTCCTGGCTGCTGGATCAATTTAGCAAACAGCCTGTGGCCTGACCCCTCTGCTCAGGGTTTCGGTCTCCGCGGGAGGCGCCGGAGCGCGGTGGCTAATCTCTGAGCCTGGCTGCAGCTGTCCTGCCAAAGGACGAGTGACCTCTGTGGTAATGTCAAACTCCCCACCCTCCTGGGCAGCTCCGGGCGGCATTCGCCTGCGGGGGCGCCGGGCAGCTCCGGGATGCCAGGCTGAGGAGGGCGTGCAGCTGTCAGCGTCCTCCGGAGAAGAGTTTCTGTCCCCTGGCCTCAGCCTCTTCCTTCGCCTGCTCCTCAGAGATCGCGGGCAGCGCGGACGGGTGCCCGCCAGCTCTAGCAAACCTGTGCCCCTTGCCAGCCACTGAGTGGGGCCCTGACGCCCGCACCTGCCAGCCGGGGCGGGCGAGCTGAGTCCGGGGGGTTGGAGGGAAAAGGGCAGTGTCTGTGGCACATGCGTGCAGGTCTAGGGGGGAGCTGGTCCAACCGGGCCATGGGAGGGGAAGAAGTCCTGAGTCCCTGGCTTAGCCGGGAGCTGGGCTCCCTCCTCCTCTGGGACACCAGCAGCAGCCCCTGACTTCTGCCCGCCCCAGGGAGGGTGTTTGTGTACGAGTTGCGCTTGTCTCCCTGGGGTGGCCCCGTGGCTCAGCACTGCCTGGCCAGATGGGGGTGGGGGCAGTATCTTTGAAGTAGCAGAGTCCTGTGGGGTGGTGCCCAGGTAGGCTCCAGTGGTGGGTGCTCCTTTGCCCAGGTGGCTAAGGCTGCCTCTCTGTTCACCCTCCGCCCCTGTCCTGTGCTCCCCCGGGCCCTGCGGCAGGGAGGGTGAGGGCTGGAATCACGCTCGTCTCCCGGGCCCATCAGCCATCCCAGTGGTGTCTGTGGGCGGGGGTGCCGGGCGGGGGCGCTGCCGGTTCTCCCCCAGCTGGCTGGTGGGGGTGCGGAGTGGGGGGGACAGGGTGCAACTGCCCCACTGCATGCCCCATGGAGGAGAGGCCCTTTGGAGTTTAGTTGTTGTTGGGTTAGAGAGAATCAGGGTGGGTCCCGTGGATCCCACCCACAGTCGGCACCAGTGGGATGAGGGGAGCAACTGGGGCTCTAGGGGAAAAAACCCATGAGCGGGGCTGGGGTTCGGGGCAAAATCACCCAAGAATCTGGCCTAAACCCCAGCCCTTGCTCTGGATCTGTGGGTCAGGATGGAGGGGCAGCACCAGCGCTGGGGGACAGGGCAGGGCTGGGCTGGCAGGGGTCTCCGGGGCAGGCATGCGGGACACCCCCACCTGCCCCCGTTCTCCCCCCTGGCCCGCGGTGCTAACCCCTGTTTGGCACGCTCCTGGCAGGCTCCTGCTGCAGGCCGGCATCGACATCAACCGGCAAACCAAGGCGGGCACCGCCCTGCACGAGGCGGCCCTGTGTGGCAAGACGGAGGTGGTGCGCCTCCTGCTGGACGTAAGGGCCCCTGCGGCGTGCGGTGGGGTGGGCTGGGGGAACTCTCCTGTCCTGGGGTAGCGGGGCTGTTCCTGTGTGTTCCTGGTGTGACCCACTGAGAGTATCAAATCAGGACAAATTGCTTCAAACAGGACACTTACAGCCCAAAGCTGGGGTTTCTCCACCCTAAAGGCAAACCAAACCAGCCGAACAGAAAAGACTTTGGTTTCACCCCACTGGCTAGCCACAAGTCACACAAGCAATTCCCTTAGACACTCCAGCTTCCCAGTATCACCACCAGCAGCCACCTGTCCTGGGGATAAATGGTTATGAAAACCAACACCCCAAATAAATAAAACGGTTCCCCCCAATTCCAAAGAATCAGGCCCCAGACCCAGGTCAATATACAAATCAGATCTTACCCACAAATCACGCTGTTGCCAATCCTTTAGAATCTAAAATCTAGAGGTTTATTATACAAGGGAAAAGATCTAGGTGAGGGTTAGAAATGGTTAAAGGAAATCAAATACATGCAGTAATGGCTTGCATCAGTTGTAGAATAACTGAAGGTTCAAATCAAAGTCTCTGGGATACAGCCCCTCCAGGGCTGGGTCATCAATCCTTTGGCCAAACTTCCTCCAGGGTAAAAGTGGCAGACTGAAGACAAAATGGAGATCTTTCTCCCAGGTTTATATAGACCTCCTCTTGTGGGTGAAGACCGCCTCCTTCCTGCTATGCAGAGTCCAGGTGTAAAATGAAGTTTTAGAGCCATGTGGTCCAGTCACATGACTCTCCAAGATTCAGCTCCTGACCAGCCAGGCCACAGTCCTGGGGAAGCTCGGGTGTGGACGGGCATCTACAAAGTTCATTGTGTAGCTGATAGTCCTTAATGGGCCATCAAGCATGGTAAGCCCAGCTAACACCAAGGATTCTGAAAATGTCCCCAACAGCCTAGCACAATATTTGGAAAGACAGATGGTACAGAGCCAATATTCATAACTTCCTCTACAGAATTGATACACACACACAGATAACATAATCATAACCGGCAGATCATAACCTGGTCGTAGACACCTTATATGACCCCTTTTACCTAACATTTGGTGCCCCTACAGGACCTTGGTTGCACCAATGACCTGTATGATCCCAGATCATTTCAGTAACGTGACAGGGGCTGACCCCGCAGCTGCTGGGCGTGGTCCCTTTCCCATGGGCGGCTCTCCCAGGGCAGGATCAGAGCATTAGAGGTCCCCTCCCAGGGCAGGGGGCTTTCGGCCTGGCTTGCAAGGGGGCTGTGAAATAAGCATCCCTCTGCCCAGCTGCCCCCGATGTCCTGGGGGCGTTGGCAGTGCTGGCTGGCCCGGCAGCATCATTCCTGGGAGCCCACCCCACTGGGAGCAGTCTTTCGGGGGGAGGCGGGAGAAGGAGGCAGAGGCCTGACAGGCTGGCTCGGCAGCGCCCCCTTCCTCTGCCCCACGCCTGGGGCTCAGTTCCAGTCCTGCCCCAGCTCTGCAGGGCCGGGGGAAGGGGGCTTCCCTCTGGCCTGGGGGCCTGTGCTGCCAGGGAGACGAGGGAGTGAATGGGAAGGAGGGGGGCTGAGAGAGTCCAGGGGCATCCCTGCAGAAGTGGGGCCCTCCTGGGCTCCCCTCCCGCCGTGGGCAGAGCCAGGGGTGGGGCATTGGCTCGCCCTGGACTGCAGGGGAGGGAGGGTCTGACCCACACTGGCTTTGTGACGCCCCCCATCTCCCCATAACCAGCCCGCCCCAGTCACCCCGTGGGTTTCACGCTGGTGCCTGCAGTGGGCACTGGCCAGTCCACATCCAATCCCGGGCTCAGGTCTCCCCTGAGCTCCCACAATGCAGCTGGCTGGGGCTGGCCTGCCTGGGGCAGAGGGACCCACGCGCTGCTCATGAGGTCGAGAGCCTGTGGGAGTCTGTCCCAGCTGGACTCACTGGTCTCGTCCCTGAGCTGCCTGCAAGCTGGGTGGGCTGGAGGGGCCAGCGGGGGTGGGGGCAGCTCCGTGGCCGACCCTGGGGCTCCCCCCACCCCCCAATCTGTGTCTCTGTTTCAGAGCGGGATCAACGCCCACATCCGGAACACGTACAGCCAGACGGCGCTGGACATCGTCCACCAGTTCACCGCCACCCAAGCCAGCAAGGAGATCAAGCAGATGCTGCGGGGTACGGGGGGTCCCCTCCATGGGGGGGGTGCTGGGGTCCCCTCACATCCCACTAGGGTGGGGGAGCAGCGTGCTCTGCTGGCTGCCAACGGCAGGGCGGTGACTCCCAGCCGGCTCGGAGCTGCTCTGCCGCTCGGGGACGGGGGTGTGTCCTGGGCTCACGCCGCAGCCCCTCCGGCTCCACCCAGCTAGGTGTTCAACACGCAGGAGCCAAAGTCCCGGCTCCTCTGCACCAGGAAGGGGATTTGTGGCCTGGCGTCCGGCTGGCCTAGGCACAGCCCCCGCAAGGAGCTCCCAGCCACCTGCTGGGCTTGGTGCTTGGACTCTGACCCACTTCTGAAGGTCGAGGGAATCAACTCAAGAGCTGCTTGGAGCATTTTCTCCTTGGGGCACATGCGCAGGGCCGTTAGCCCGGGTGTCCTGGCCTAACTCCTTCTCCAGGACAGTCCTGTCCTTTATCATTGTCCTCAGCCCGTCAGCGGTATTGCTGTTAAACAGCTGCCACGTTTTGCCCCAGGGGTGGCTGCCTGTCAGTGATGGGTGACTCGGTTCTGATTCTGCAGAGGGCTGTGAACGGGGCAGAGAGCTCGTGTTCATCCCAGGATCCTGCAATGCTCTGCTGGGCCTGGCTGAGGTTCAGTGGGGTAGTCGGGTCTAGCGCTGCGTTCGGGTTCTGGTGGGTACGGGTCACTGCTAGCACAGTGGGTGCTCTAGCTACAGGGAACTCCTGTCCCCTGATCCTCGCTGGGTAGCCCAGAGCTCTTGCTGGGCGGGCGGGGGAGGGAGGTTACTTTGTGAGGCTTTCTCTCTGACGTTTCCCTCCTGCTCTCTCCGCAGACGCCTCAGCGGCGCTGCAGGTCAGGGCCGTTAAAGATTATTGCAACAACTACGACCTGACCAGCCTGAACGTGAAAGCCGGGGATGTCATCACCGTGAGTTGCTTGCAGCAACAGGCCAGGCTCACGCCCCCCATGACCCACGGCCCCTCCTCCAGCAGCCTGACCCTCAGCCCCCTCTGCTCACGGGGAGGGAGGAGCCTGCTGCCCCTTAGTGCCCCAAGGCAGGAGTCCTTCGCTGGCCCCAAGCTTCCCCAGCAGCCGCTGGCTCTCCAGCAATGATGGGCTCGGGCTGCCATGCGGTCCAGGCACCAATACCAAGGAGGGTAGAAAGAGTCTGGTTGGAGAAGGCAGGACTAGCTGGGAAAGGGAGCAGCACGACCCCATGTTGGGGGGATGGGGCTGCCACCCAAGCCCATGGGCTGGCAGGAGACTCGTCCCCTGCGTCTGAGTCATTGGTGATGGGGTTGGGGCCTTCACGTGTTCTTGGCTGCTTTCGGCGTCGTGCCTGGGCGGAGATGGACCCGGGCTGCCCCTCTAGTCCTGTCCCCACGCCCAGTGCTGGGCCATTCCCTATGGTTCCTGTCCCAGTGCTTCCCCATCCCCAGTGCCCCTTGGCTGCCGAGATGCCGAGGGCAACAGATCAGCAACCGCCCGCCCGGGGTCCCAACCCTCGCTGGCAGGCGCTTGCAGCGGGACGTTGCCCCTCCTCCCCCACCAGCTGGCTCTCGCCTGCGGTTCCCGCCCCCCCGCATCCCGTCCCGCCAGCTAGCGCCCCCCTCTCCGGGCCTTTCTGTTGTACAGGTTCTGGAGCAGCATGCGGACGGCAGGTGGAAGGGCTGTATCCATGACAACCGGACCGGCAATGACCGCGTGGGCTACTTCCCCTCCAGCCTGGTGGAAGCGATCAGCAAGCGCACAGGCAAATACCCGCCCGGCGCGCGTCAGGCCCTGCCGCCTCCACCCCCGGCACCCAGGCAAAGGGCCTGGGCAGGGTCTCCCCGGAGGGGCCTGTGAGCCCCATAAGCCCCATGGGCCGTGCGGGAGGGTCCAAGGGGAGCTGCCAGGTGCCGCCGGGAGCAAGGACCCTGCGAGCGCGAGCCCTGCTCCGAACCCCAGCTAAGATGGGAGCGCGGGGCCAGGTTCCTCCAAGGTCCCATGGGATGTCGCGGGGGGGGGGGGTGCAGGGAGAGGCATGGCTTCAACAGTGGGCGTGGCTGGCTGGGGAAGGGGCATGGCCAGAGCCGATTCTGCAGCTCCCAGCTGGCAGAGCTCTTGTGGGGTGGGTCAGAGTTGCCCTGTCCCTGGAGGGGGAATTCACCCCTCCCTGCACCGCTGCTCTGAATCTGGCCTGGAGTTCAGTTCCTAGCTGCCCATCTCCCCTTCTCCACACCCGCCAGGGTCTGGCTCCTCTCCATGGCAGCAGGTGGTAGTGCCGTCGACTGAGGACCTGTTCATGTTCCCATGCAAACCCTGCAAGGACGCAGTAACCGGCTGGCTGGTGGCAACCCAGCCCGGGGAGAGGCCGACCAGCCCGAAAGCTCAGCACGTGCTGAGTGCCGCAGCCGCCTGGCCCCTGCCGCCATCCAGACTGGGCCACGCAGCCCTTTGCTCTCCCCCTGCCGGCGGAGCCCAGCTCTCACCAGCGGCTCCCGGGGGCAGGCCAGCAGCGGAGGGGTTCTCCCCTCTGGGCCATGTGCCCTCCATGGGCCTGGCTGTGGCTCTTTGGGGCACGATGCCAGGGGCTTGCCTGCAAGGTGGGGCGGGGTTGGGTGCCGGGGGTGGGGGAGGTTTCTCATTCTAGCTGGGGTGGCTCTGGGGTTCTGTCCCTGCCCCTAGAGGGGGCTGGGGTTTGCTTGGTGTGGGGGCAGGGCAGACTGGGGGAGAGCACCCAGTGGGGTGTGGCGGGGTGGGGCAGGCTGGGAGAGCACCTGAGAAGGGTGGAGCAGCTGGTAGAAGCCACGTGCGAAAGGTGCGAGCATGGTGCAGGGGGGAGGGGGGATCTGCTGGGGAGGGGCTGGTAGAGCTTCTCCTCTACTCCCTCCCCCCCTGGCCAACTCCTGGAATGGCTCTGAGGTGACTCCCAGCTTGTCCTAGGTGGGGAGCCCACGCCCTGCCATGGGGCACACCCCGAAGGGGGCGAGTGGGCTCGGCTCTCGACCAGGTGGGAGCAGCTCCGTGGCCCTGAGCAGGCGAATCCCAGGGCCTCATGGGCACCAGCTGCTTGGTGGCAGGGTTTCTACCTGCGGTTCCAGTGAGTCTCGTGCCCGTAGGATCGGGGCATCTATGGCAGGCCCCTGCCTCGCACAGGCCAGTTTTCACCATTCACTAGCCCCCAGACCAGGATCCTGACGTGTCTGTGGCAGGGGAGAGGTTTTTGCGGCTCCTGGGTCTGGGGAGGAAGCCGGCTCCTGGCTCAGGGAGCTTCGGGGCGAAAACAAGCGTCAGAGGAGTTCAGCTCAGAGTTGGAGAGCTGCCAGGGCCCAGGGATCCTTCCCTTCCCACGCTCTGGGAGGCAGCCGTGCTCTGGAATGGGTGCCATGGTCACCCTGCCCGCAGGATTGTCTGATCTGACTCGCTCCACTTACAAATGGAGACGTTTTCCCCACCGGCCAGCCCTGTTAACCTGCCCTGGCGCCTCATTCTCCCCTGCCTGGTGTCTGTCGTCCTTTCCACTTGGGTCACCTGAGCGCAAGGTGGGGAGCAGGGATGGGCGGGCGCCGTTCCCTCTTGTGCATGGCTGGCAGAGTCAAGTCCTGGCTGGCTACACCAGGGCAAACCTGGGCAAGGCAACAGGGCTGCATGGGATTCCTGAGGCATGGGCCAGCTGGGGGCTCAGATCCCAGGCTCTTTGCAGGGCTGACAGCTAGAAAAGCCACCTCCTGGTTTGTAACTGGAATGCCTCTACCCTGGAGACAAAGTACCCAGTGCTGCTGACGCCGAGTCACTGTTCAGGGCCACACTTGAAAGCCCTTCTGGGCGTCCTCCCAAGGAGCGGGCAGGGAGCGATTCAGCCTTTGGCCGAGCCGCGGGGACGTGGAGCCGCTGGACGACAGACCCTCTGATGTCTTTTCTGGCCAAGGCTCTGGTTACCTCGGCGAGTGTGCATTCTCCGATTCCTCCTGGGCTGGGATCAATTTCTGGCCCTAGGCTGATGTCTTTGACTTTTGGGGCTTTGCTGGTCCGCTCTATCATCATGTCCTGTCCAGTGCACGGAGCTGCAGAGCCGGGGTCATGCCGTCAGTGCCCTGCCCCATCCTGGGAGCAGGATTCAAGGACCGCTCCAGGGAGCGGGCCCGGGTTGGCTCAGTGACACGGGCCAGTAACGTTTCCTGGATCCCATCTGCTGTCGGGTTCTAACCTGGCTCCACAGTCCCTGTGGGGTCTTAGCCCGCTGGCGGTCATGGGACATGCCCGGGGCGTGGCAGCCTTCACGTTAGAGCTGAAATGAGCCAGACATGGGCAACCTTTCGTTCCTTGGGCACCTGACAAGAGGAAGCCAGGGCGAGACTGTTACAGGCCGATTTTTCCAACCCCGGCTGATGGCACCAGGGCGCAGAAACGTGCCAAAGGAACATCAGCTCGTGCCAGAGCTGTGGTTAGCACTGTGTATCAGGGAGACCCCTGTCCCTTCAGCAGCTGGGCAGGAGATTTGTCTCTAGTTTGACAAGCTGCAGAAAGCAGGCGGGTTCCTCAAAGCAATGGGACCCGCCCCAACCATATCTCGGGGGGGCTGTTTCCCTGGCAGAGACGCAGGGCGGAGAGCTGTGCCTATCATGGGTGTTTTCATTTGGCACTGGGAGGAAAGTAATCCCCTTATCTGTAAATCCCCAGTCCGGTCTGGGCTCTGAGCCTCGGTGCCAGTCAGGGCCTTGGCGTGGCAGCTGCCGGCGTCCTCCAGTACCTGAGGGTTGCATGTTTACAGTGAGGTCAAGGCCTCGGTGCTGCATGCAGTGTTGGGGTCTTCATCTCCCCTCTGATCAAAGCCCCCTCTCTGTCCTTGGCTTCGACGAAAGAGGCCAGCGGGGACCCGGCTCCCCAGCAGCCCTCGAGCACTGAGACCTGCTCCCAAAGGATGGAAACACAACAGCTTTAATGGCTGGCCCGGGGAGCCAGATGCCAGGAGGCCAGGGGCTGGGGTGATTGTGCAGGGCGCGGAGTGGGGAGAGTGCTGCCTGGGGTGGGAATGGGGAGGAGGCGTGATCAGGTGGTTTTGCTGGCCTCAGAGCGTGCGTCGGGCTGTGACGGGACAGGCTGCTGCCAGCTTGTGCAGGATCTGGACTCTCCTTTCCAGAGCTACGTGTGGCGCCCCCATCGCTGGCTGTCTCTGGGTGTCCCCAGCGGGGGGATGGGAGGGTGCAAGCCCCTTGTCCCATGGGGTTGGCTGTGCCCTGCTCCGGCAGGGAGGTGCTAGTGGGAGTCTGCCCACTGCTGCCCCCCACTGGTTGTGAGGTCATGCACGTCTCAGGGTCAAGTTAAGGGTCCCCCTGAGCCTGATGGCGCTCGTCGCCTGTCCTGTAGCCAAGGGGCAGAGCACTCGGCGCAGGGGTTCTGGGCTCTGCCAGCTAGTGACTGTGTGGTCCAGGTACTGCTGCTCCATTTGGGTTTGGAGAGGGGCTGCCGGGAAGTTCTGTGTGTCATGGAGTCCCCGGGCGATGCTCTGAACTGCTCCCCACCAAAGTCAGTCTGGACTGTGGTGAAGCCTCCTCTCTGTGAGCGACTGTCTTCAGGGCAAGAATCTCACACGGCTTCCACCGTCCTGGGTCTGACCTCGGAGCATTCAGCATCCTCTGACCCTCCGTGCGCTTCCCCCAGCGAGCCCACCCAGGCAGGGTCCTGGGGAAGCCCGTGGGTCCTGCACCCAACTCCACAGTCAGACGTGACTCTCAGCCAGCCAGTAAACCAGGGTTTGTTAAACAGAGGTTGTAGGTACAGAGAACAGGACCCCTTAGCTGGGTCTGTCTTGGGGGGCAGTGAGCCAGACACCCACGTCTGCACTTCACTCCGTGTCCCCAGCCAGCCCCAGACTGACTCACCTGCCAGCCCCTCCTCTGCTTTTCCTTTGTCTCTTTCATGGGCCAGGAGGTCACCTGATCCCTTTGTTTTCCAACACTTTCAGTCGGCAACTTACAGGGGTGGGAAAGGACCCAGGCCATCAGTTGCCCAGAGACAGGGCGTTGGCCACTCCTTTCTAGTGGATCTTTGCTCTGCAACAATCTCAGCCCCTGGAGACTTAAGAAGTGCCTAGGGGAAACTGAGGCACTCACACAGTATCCAGGGATAACATTAAGAACATTCCCACTCTGTCACACTGTGGCCTGTTGGTTTCCATCCAGCTGGCTCTGGGGAGGCTCTCCTGGCGGGGAGCTGGGATCTGCTCTCTGGGGTTGGCTCCAGTCCCCGCAGCCCAGGGATCTGGGTTCCCGAGGGGTCCGGCTGCGCTGCGGTGCTGTGCTCTGAGCTCAGGCTCTTTCCTGGCTTGGTTTTGTTTTCAGTTTGGCCTGCTGGTTTTGGTGGCTTCACGTGTCTCTTGGTTATTTGCTTCTTTTTCATTTTGTCTCTTGTTATGTTTTTATTAGCAGGTCCGTGGGGCGCAGTCCCCATCCCCCACCACTACCAAAAGATCCCGCTCCCAGCTCCCCGGGCGGCTGTGCTTAACGGTGACTCCTCGTCCCATCCGTTCCATTTCTTGCCTCCACCTCCACCTCCTCCACCACATTCCCATCATCAGCCTCTTTTCAGTTCCTTTGGCTATCACAGGCTCCCCCATAGCGCTGCAGAGGAGCGGCCTTATGGACCAGGTAGTTCACCGCTCGCTTCATGAGTTTTCGTTTGGTTTGTGTGCTTTTTTGGGTTGCCTTCCCCTCCCCCTTGGTTCCCTTTGGTGTGAGGGGGTGTGTCTGCCCAACCGCCCCGTTCCTTTCCAGAGCTGCTGGGGCAGGTTGGATGTTACATGGGGGGCCTGTCCCAGACGGTCCTTCGGGCTGCAGAACTCCCTAACAGGAGGGTGGCTGCTGTGCGCGGCCCCCGCCCCATTCAGTCTTCGGAGCTCTGCCCTCTAACGAACCCCGACACGCTTCTGCAGGGAGACCCCTGCCGAATGCTCTCCTCGGTCCGTCTGCACCAGGCACCACAACCCAGTCTTGCAATGGGGGGGTCAAAGCGCCATGGTGGGAAGCAGCTGGAGGTGCTAGCGTGCACTGCCCGGGACAGGTGAGCTGCCGCGGTTCCCTGCCAAGCTCCTGCCCGGACACAGCAGGGTCACAGGGAGTCGTTTGGGGTGCGGGGGGTCCTGGGCAGGGCTGATGTTCTGAGCCCGTTGGATGACATAGCAGCCGAGCAGGTGGGGCTGTTCTCTGCTCAGTGGGACCAGCCGAGTGCAGGTGTGCGAACCCCAATTTGTTCCTTGCTGCTTTGACTCTGTCTCCTTTCCTCCCCATCTGCTGCCAAACAGCCTGGTGCAGTCTCTAGTACCGCAGCGGCTCCCCGGTACACGCAGTGCCAGCCACTCATCTGAATGCCAGGCAGGCAGCCCCTTGACTAGACTGCAGTGGGGTGTGTCATGGGCTGCCCAGCGCAGCAAATACTGGGGCTCCTGGAGCTTCTAATTAAGAGCCACGTTAACCATTTAAAGAGCATGTCTAATTACAGCCCAAAGCACCAAGCCCCGGAGATTTCTGCATTGCAGCCGTTGGGCCTGGCATGCAATCCTCCTGCTCCTTGTGCCAAACCAGTGTCAGACACTGCCTGGTAGTTCTCCACCCACCGTGCCCATGAGCGGCCCGGCAGTGGAGAATCGGCCCCAAGGTGCAGATCCTGTAACGGGGAAGGGTGTTGCGGAAGCCACGTTTTAGACATGACGTTATGGCTGAAAACGAAACAGAGATCGGTTCAGACCCTTCTGTTTAACGTACTGAGAAGTCGAAGGCACCAGCATTGCGCCCGCTCCGCTGGAGAGCCAGGCGGTGAAGCTGAGCGGCCGCTTCCCCGGCCCTGGCTGCGGGACGCGCACAGAGTCACGGAAACGCACAAGAAGAGGGACGTACACGGAAGGGGCTGTTCTGGGCTGGAACAATCGGCAGGGTCCCTAGTGACCAGGGAAGGGAACGGGGAGTTCTCTGCTGACAGCCTGCCCTGAGAGACAAGACTAGATGGGCAATACGGCTAACCCTGAGTGTTAAGAATTCAGAGGGAGGGCCCCCAAATCGCCAGATTGGCTTGAAATCGAGAGATTGAACGATGCTAATAATTAATGGGGGGGTCTTTGCTTTCTGGTTTCAGAGACCTTGGGGCACACTCAGGTCACATTTCCAGGCTTTTCTCTGCAACCACCAGGCTAGAAACTTCCTTTTTATTTAAAACGGAAGCGGAGACTCTCCTGGAATCCTGTGACTCCAGGAGCTGGGGCTTTAAGATAGACACCAAATACTGCAAGAGTTGGTGCATTGCAAGCATGTGATAATGTCCCAGGGTCTGCATTCCTGCTGTGAGACCAGTGTCATGCCCCTCCAGTGCCAGCTCTCTCCTGTGCTGCCCAGCTCCCTGCCCTCCGCATTGCTGCCAGGACAGCTTGTGCGGGGACTTGCCCTGCAATGTCCTTGGGTGCGTGATGGGCGGGGAGGGGATAGAGCCATTATGCTGCTGGGGAACCAATGCTGCGCTGGAACAATTCCTCCAGGGTCAGACATGCCGGTGGGAGCTAGGGCAGCGGGGTAAGTCTGGGCAGCGTTTGGCTGGCATGCTCATGAGTTGGATTCTGGGTTTGCCTCTTCCGCCAGTCGCTGCCAAGGTGTGTGGCTCTCTTGGGAGGATTCCAGTACTTAGTGTTTGTATCAACGTAGTGCCCAGAGCCCCCGTCACGGACCGGGGTCCCGCTGTGCCCGGCGCTGTACAGACCCAGAACATAAGGCTCCAGCCGCCCTGTTTACATCACCTAGCGCTGGGAGCCTGGGCACGCTGGCTAAGCGGGCCTGGGTTTTGCCTGGGAGGCTCCGGGCAGTAGGTCGCACTTTCCCCTTGGGCAGGCAATGCTGGCTGCTGGAGGTGCTCCCCGGGGTTCGGAGCTGTGCTGGTGAGCGCTGATCCTGCTCTTCTGCAGAGCGAAATTCCCCCAGGGCTGGTGGCTCTTGCTCCTCTGTGCAAGCTGGGCCATGCCCTTGTGTCCCCCGCCTGGGGGCTGCGGCGAGCTTGGACCGCCAGCACTCAGCCCTGCAGACGGGGAGGAGAGGAAATGGAGTTGAGATGGGAGCAGGAGTTCTAGACACGGGTCATTTCCCCGGGACATGAGTCTAGCATCTGGGCTGGGAGATCTTTGATACACACGGAGGGTCCAGACTCCATTCTTATGTCTCTTTAAAGTAGCGATCCCAGCAGAAGAGCGCCCCCAACCGCCATGCCAGGGCACCGTCATGCAGGTGTCCCCGGGAGCACTTCCAGCGCCCTCTCTGCGGAGCTTCGGAGCTGGCGGGCTCCCCCTGACGGCTGCAGGGCCGTGGGGCGCAGGAGCAGTGGAGTCGTGTTCCTGCTCTTTGGCCAGTGAAGCGCTTTACAGGCATCTCCTCTGCCCGATGGGTTTGTGAGCTCAGCCTCTTCTCTCCACAGGGGACGTGCCATGCTCAGCGGGGACCCTTGGGAGGGGAACGGCCTGTGAGATCATCTCACTGCCGCTTTTGGCGATGTTCTCTGGCGAAGTTTCCCTGCTGCTGTCCCAGGCCGGGTTGCGCTGTGGCTGAACCTACCAGAGGTCATTTGATCCCTGTGTTCGGCCCTGGGGCGACCGCAGCGGGAGTCCTGGGTTCGAGGAGGCTGCTGAGGAATTGGAGAGGGCTCAGAGAAGAGCCGTGAGGATGTTTAAAGGATCAGAAAACCTGCCTGAGAGTGACAGACTCCAGCCGCCCCATCTAGCTTTGCACAGGGAGGGCTGCGGGGTGACCTGATCAGTCTGGAAGCACCTCCCTGGGGAACAAATATTTAATATCAGGGCACAGCCGCCGTGTCCTGTTCATTCCCCTCATCACTGGATGTCTGGCTGACCTGGCCCCAGCCTGCCCCATCATCTCAGCCAGGTCTGCTGTGCAGACACCGTGCATGCTCCAAGGTGGCGGGGATTGGTGCCTTACATGTCATGAGGTGGCAGGTCTCTGGCCTGTGCTGAGATGACCCCAGAAATTCACCCTCTGGTTGAACATTAACCCCCAGAGAGCTCCAGGACAGCCTGTGCCCAGGGAACGGGGGTGACAAGGGTGGGAGAGTGCCCCGCTACCCACGCCGTGTCTGCTCTGTGCACGGAGGACGTCTGTCACTGAATTCACAGGGGAAGAACCAAGGCGCGGAGGCTCTGTATGGAGGGAGGAAATGCAGAATGGCCTGGCCATAAATCAAGTGGAGGAAAGGTCCATGTGCCAAACCTTAGCGGGGTGGGTGCGTGCCTAGGGGCTGCCTGTTTCCCTGTTCAATCTCAGGAAGATTGCACCTTCCTCTTCACCTTCTCCTGCTACAGGGCATTACTCCGCGCTGCTGCCTGCCTGAGTGCTGGTGGAGTCCCAGCTAATGCAGAGCAGACAAGTTCCAGCTCATTGGCGGCTGTGGTCCTCTCTCTTCCATTCCGCCCTTGCAATGGCTTTAATCACCCTGCACCATCTGCCCTGCGCTGCAGCCTGGTTTAATGCACACAGACAGCATCTGCGGGGACACCAGCGAGGATGAAATGCACCAGGGCTCCGCTGCGGGGGTCAGGCAGGAAACTTCCCCCCGGGTGGGGCTGCTGACTCGATTGCTTCTAGTCTCGTGCAGTTAGTCTGTGGGTCTGGCAGAGCCCTGCCAATGGCTATCACTAGCCACAGTTGGGTTTTCCAGGTCCTGGACATCTCAAGAAGCAGGATATTGGGCCACTGGCCTCACCTGGACACAAACGACAGTGATGGTTGTTCCTCTCAGAGGGCGGGTAGAGACAGGAGCCGATGAAAGGTTTAAATCTTGGTATATCAGCATCATACTCATGGGTCTCTTAACAAACCTGCCCCTTCCCCGTGGGCGCTCGCCGGCTCTTGCCAGTAGGCTCAGAGCAGTACCAGGCCAGGTTCCTCCATTTTCCTTTTCAACCAGCTTTTCTGTTTCTCTTTCAGGTGCGAGAAAAGAGTTTGCCAAGCCGCTTCCCTTTCGCTCTGGCTTTCCTGGCGCGGGGCTTGGCGGGGGGATAAGAAATGCATGTTGGGATCCCCGGGGAAATGGCTGCCTTGAGTCTTTGTGCAGATGGGTTGAGTTGTTTCTCTGATACTGTCTGCAAACCCCTTGCTGTGTGGCCCTGCCCGCGGGGAAATGATTCTGCCTGTTTTAAACCCTCCTGACAGCTGAATGCTGCCCACGCGGTCTGCCCAGGGCTGCTTTCCTCAGGGGCGGCGCACGCCCCCGGCGTGACCCACTTTGAAACTCCCAGCGAACGTTCTCTGCTCCGGGGTGACCCATTCGTTCAATCTGTTCCCTCGCTGCAGAGCGGTGGCAGACCCCACGTGGGGTTCACTTTGCAGAACACGGGTAGGGCTCCTGGCTCTACACGGACATCACAGCCCAGAGCTGGGCACTTTGCTATCATCAGTGCACAAGGAGAGCTACCTCCCTTCCGTCCTTCAGCCCCAGGGCGAGAGAAGTGGGGGGGTGTCTAAGACTGGGCCTTGGGAAGCACAGGGAGCAGCCCCTCAAGCAAATTAAACCCAGGTCTCAGGGAGGCCAGTGGATGGGGAATTTGGGGCCTTGTGTTGTCACTTCCCCATGGCTCCCAGGTCTGTGTAATCCCAGACACTCCCCAGGGGTTGGCTTCAGCTCCCACTACGCACACGGTTGGGTGTCCGCCTCCATGGGCAGTGCATGTGTAACACCAACAGACCCCATTCGGCGGCAGGCAGGATCGAACCGGGGAGCTCTGGAGCTTAGTGCATGAGTGAAAAGCCAACTGGCTGGTAAGCGGTCGCCTTTAGCTCGCTCTCTTTAAGTGGCCTTGGTGCGGGGGACGGACCCCCACACCCAGGCAGTGTGTGGGTTACACATGCAATCAGGGAGGGGCTGCTCCGGGTGAGTCGGGGGTTGCACTGGAGCTGGCAGGAGGGCGCGGCAGCACGGAGGGCGCGGGGTCGTGACTTGCTGGCTGTTCTTGTTCACAGCCCATCCCAGGGGCATCGGGGCCCTGCTGCCCTGGCCAGCACAAGCAGCGTGGGGCCAGCCCCGCAGTGCTTGGGGGGCACTGGCACCCCGTCCCATAAGCAAAGTCGAGCCGATCAGAGCGTCGGGCTCGCTCAGTGCTCAGAGGGCTGCCAGGGCAATGGGCTTTGCTGCTGTTCACTGACCACCCCAGCAGGGCTCCCCGGCTCTCCCAGTGGTGCTGATCCGCATCCCGAGAGCATGCAGGGCTCTGCTCCACCAGTGCAAATAGCGGCTCTGTCCCTCCAGGCAAAGTGTGTGTGTGTGGGGCGGGGGGTCGTCAGCACAGCCCCCTGCTGAGCTTGGAGCCCCCAGTGCAGGGGGAGGGGGCAGAGTCTGGAGCAAGGTTCCTAATTCTGGCTAAAGAGACTCTGTCCTCCCGGACCTGCTCTGAGCTAGCAGCCTCCTGGGTCGGGGCGTCCCCGAGCGACGGCTCGTCCCACTGGCTCTGCTCTAGTCTGGATACAGCTTGCGACAGACTCCAGCCTTCGAGGTCTGTCTCTTCCCCCCATCCCTCCGGGCAGCTGTGTCCCACCAGCTGTGGAGGACGCGGGCTCTCGCTTGGTGAATGTCCAAGAGTGGGCAGAGTCCTATGTCCGCAGGTGTTTGCTGCTCCAGGGTCACATGGGCCAGGGAGCCAGGCTGGGGCTGGGCCATGTCGGCCCCTGTTTTTTCTGGCCGAGGGGTCACCGCAGAGCTGTGGCCAGTGAATTCTAGCACGGTGGCTCGTAGTGATGGGGCAGCTCGTGGGTCCCTTGCACCCAGGTAGCGTCATTCCCAGTTCCAAGCAGGGCTGGAAATGCCTGTGCCCCCATCCCCTGAACCCATGTTGTGGTGTGGGGCTGGCTGTGGCAACTGCCCCGTGGCTGAGACCCGGGTAGGAAACGTTCTAGTCCAGGCAGTGCCCGCCTTGGGTCTGATTCCTGCTCGTCAGCCTAAACTGCCCTTCATCTGCCGCTCCTCATCCTCTCCCCCTGTAAAGACGCTGCCCGGGGCACCATCCGCACCTTTTCCATGGCGCATCGCAGATGCCTCCGGAGCGTAGCCTGAGAGCCGGGGCTGCGCTGCATGGCCTCGGTGCAGTGCCAGAGAGCCCCCATCCTCCACGCGGGTCTCCTTGTGCACCCCTGTGCTGGGGCTCAGAGTGGGGCCTGCCGGCAACTGAGGCACTAGCCTTGGGGGGGTGTAGACTCAGCAATGATTTACCAGCTGCCCGTTGTTCCTCACTGCATCCGTCCTCGCTTGGCTGAGTCTCGTCTCGCACCCCGGGCTGAGTGAGGGGTTCGCTTTACATGGGGGCTCTTGCGTGTGGCTCGCTCCCAAGGGGTCCTGCGTGTTGGCCACAGCGGAATGGAGGGTTTAGTACCCGCTTGGGCCCACTTTCCCTAAGCAACAGACAACTTAACCCGAGAGGCTGGCTGCCTTGCTCTGTGCCAATCCCGGGGCCGCCTGCCCGCCGGTCGGTGGGGAGGGGAAGCCAGTGCTGTGGGGTGGGAAGAGGAGCTGGCGCAGTCCACGTTGTGTCTCCCCAGGCAGTGGGTCCCAGCTGCCCTGGAGCTTCATGCCAAGGCCACATCTCCTCCCTGGGCCTGTGGTGCCCGTGGGCGCAGTCCCTGGCAGTAGCTAGGCTGGGAGGCCGCCCTCAGGAGGCCGGTGGGGTTGGTCAGCAGAAGGGGCCACGTGGGGGGAAGGAGGAAGGACGGTGCAGCAGTCACTTGGTCACATGGTGCCACGCTGGCGCCAGCCTGAGGTTGTTCCCTTGTCGCCAGCCTGCGTTCCCAGCACATGCTCTCGGGCATGCGTCTGGGTCAGACCGCACTGGTCCTCGCTGCTCCTCCCTTCTCACCACCGCTCTCTCCGCTCTGCTCCCAAGGGTCCCGAGGGTCCGACAGCCCGTCGCATCTGTCGCCGTCGCAGGGCGGGCCGGCTGCCACGCCGGCGCCCGTGGAAGAGATCTGGGTGCTGCGCAAACCCTTCGCAGGTACAGCCGCCTTTGCATGGGTCCACGTGTACGCGTGCGTGTCACTGAGCCCCACGCCCTGGGAACCGCCGCTGCGCCCGGCGCTGACTGCTCCTGCTGCCCACGGTGGGCTGGTGTTTGGTGGCGCTTGTCAGCGGTTGATGTGGGCTGACGGGAGGCTCTGAAACACCGGCGTGAAATTGCAGCTGGTGCTGGGGCCCCAAAGCCAGGCTGCACCCGGGAGCAGGGGGTTCCCGACTCCCTGCACCGTGCGGAGAAGTGCCCTGCCGTCACTGTCACGGAGTCCCCAGGGTGATGCTCTGGAACTGCTCCCTACGAAGCCAGTCAGGACTCTGGGGGGGAAGCTTCCTGTCTGTGAACAGCCTGTCTCCAGGGCTAGGAGCTTCACAGCTTACAGCTTCCTGGGGCTGACCTCAGAGCATTCAGCACCTTCTTCCCCCCATGCGCTTCCCCCAGCGAGCCCAGCCAGGTGGGGTCCTGGGGGAGCCCGTGGGTCTTGCACCCCAACTCCACAGTCAAACATGACACTCAGCCAGCCAGTAAGACGGAGGTTTATTAGATGACAGGAACGTGATCTAAAACTGAGCTTGGAGGTAGAGCGAACGCGACCCCTCAGCTGGATCCATTTTGGGGGGTCAGAGAGCCAGACAGCTCATCTGCTCTTCCCTGCCTGCCCCCAGCCAGCTTCAGACTGCAAACTCACTCTCCAGCCCCTCCTCTGCTTTTCCTTTGTCTCTTTCCCGGGCCAGGAGGTCACCTGACTTCTTTGTTCTCAGGTTCCAGCTAACACCTTACAAGGGGGGAAGGGCCCAGGCCCTCATTTGCTGGGAGACAGGGCATCAGCCACTTGCTTGCACTGGCCCTTTGCTCTGCACCAATTACACAACCTTATCCCTCCACATAGACACTCAAGAAAGGCACAGGGGAAACCGAGGCACCTACACAGTATCCAGAGAGAACATTAGAACCATTCCCACTCCGTCACAGTCGCCCACCGTCTAACTCTCCCTCCCCATTGGCAGGTGGGGACCGCAGCAGCCTGGGGAGCACGGGAAGCGTGGCCAGTGCCCGGAGCTCGGGGAGCGGGCAGAGTACGGGAAGTGGCAGCCATGCCCTGCATGCGGGCTCCGAAGGGGTCAAGGTAAAGGCAGCTGAGCATACGGAGGCAGCAGGTAACCCTCGGGCCCTGTCTCCCCTGAGAGCCCTGCCTGGTGGGGAGCTGATAGCGGAGTGAGGCCATCTCCCGCCCTCCCCCACCGTGGAGACGCTCTCCGCGTACACACCCGATGTAACCAGAGCAGCCAGTCCCTCGCCAGGCTCCCACTCCCGGCCTGAGGGCCAGACGGCCCAGAGCGCTCCAGCCCCCCCCCGGCCCGCCCCTGTGCTCTGCCCCATGTACACTGGGCACGTTCCTGCCCTTTGCTCCGTTTGGATGGCGAGGCTAGGCAGGCCTGCCCAGGGCTGGTTTCTCCTGCCCTCCGCCCGCTGCCGGGCTGCTGAGTTTGGGTTCCCAGCCCAGCGGGGGCAGGATGACACAGCAGATGCTAAGCCCTGCACGTCCATCGGTCCCCACCGTGCCCCTGCCGGCCGCTCTGGGCCTGGGGGTCGGGCGCAGAACGCTGGACCCAGCTGCCCCACCAGCGGCACCCTGCCTCTGTCTGCCACAGCTCTCCCCTAACAGGCCTTGTGCGCTCCTGGCCCTCCGCCCCCTGGCCTGCCCGTGGTGGGGCCGGCAGACCCTGCCCCTCTCCGAGGCTGACCACTTTGAGTGGCACCGGGGCTGACTTTTGCGGGTAGAAGATCCATCCTTTGTGGGCTGCTCTGCCCTTCCCGTCCCTGCACCTCCTCCATGGGGCAGAGGGTCCCCCTGGCTGCTGCTGGGCTCTGCTGCCCTTACTTGGTCCCTGGCTCCAGACCCCTGCCCTCCCCGCAGTGCTCTGGAACCACCAGGCAAGGGGCCGTGAGGCCGCAGGGGCCCCTCCCTGCTCCCCGTGGCTGCGGGGGGCTGGAATCGGGGTGTCCCGGATGGAGCTGCAGCTCCTGCCGTCGCTTGCTGGAGGCGAAGCGCCATCTGTGCTGTGAGCTGTGTTCTCACTCACTCCCTGCTGCATCCAAAATCTGCTGCGCCCCTCCCTGCCCGCCCGCGCCTCCGGCTGCCGCAGTGTTAGCAACACAGAGTCTCTGGCTCCTGACAGCCCCCCCCAACCCCCCCTTCCCCCTCCCCATTTTTTACCTTTGGTGGTGTATTTTTTCAGCTGCTGGCGACGGTCCTGTCCCAGAAGGCGTTGGCGCAGGAGTCTGTGGTGGGCGATGGGCCGGCCAAGGCCCTGGAGGCGCCTGCAGGTGCGTGGCTGGCGGCTGCCTGGCCGCTCGGAGCAGGGCCGACCCTTGGTACCCGCGAGGGCTCGGTGTTGATTTTTTTGCTCCTGTTGCCCAAGAGGAAAGCGCGTGGGTAAAATGACGCTCTCGCCTTTCTGCTGCTGCCAGGCCTTCTCCTGCTTCGGTTAGTCAGGGGCTCGGGGGGCCGGGGAGGGCGAGGGTGTGTCCTGGCGTGGGCCCCACCTCCAGGCTGTTGGCCTGGCCACGCTCCAGCCCACCGAGGTGCTGCCCGTGGCCTGCAGGTTTGGCGCTGCTGCCAGCTTTTCGATGGTCACTGGTCCTTGTGTGCCAAGCAGCATCGTGTGTGTGTGTGTGTGTGTGTGTGTGTGTGACTGGTGTGTGTGCACACATGACTGAGGTGTGAGTGTGATTGGTGTGGGGCGTGTGTGCGGGGCTGAGGGGGGTGTGTGTGATTGGTGTGTGTGCATGTGATTGTTGTTTGGTGTGTGTGTGGTGTGTGCATGTGTGCTTGTGGGGGGTTGTGTGTGTGTGTGTGTTTGTATGTGTGTGTGTGGCTGGGGATGTGCATGGTTGGGGTGTGCATGTGATTGGTAGCTGTGTGCCGTGGTGGTTTGGGTGTGCGGGTGTGCGCATGGGAGAGGGGGCTGGGGTATGTGGGTGGGTGTATGTGTATGGAGGGATCTGAGGTGTGGGGGGATGGCTGTGTGGGGTGTGTGATTGGGGGGGTGTGCCATGGTGTGTGTGTGTATGATTGGTGTGTGTGTCTGTGGTTGGGGATGTGTGGTTGGGATGTGTGTGTGTGCGTGTGTATAGTTGGAGTGGGTGAGGGGGTTGGTGTGTGTGTGTATATGTGTGGTTGAAGTATGTGTGTATGGTGTGTGCGTGTGTATAGTTGGG
>ML677381.1:2808380-2873629 GCA_007922305.1 Dermatemys mawii
GGGGGGGAAGTGAGGGGGCGGGAGGGGGTGCTGCTCTCTTCCATGCTAGTAGCATCCAGCCATTTTCCCAGCCCGATTGCAAAGTGCTTCACTTGGGGGCTGGGAACGGGGGCGCCGGCAGCTCGAGTGGGTCACTGACCCCATTGGCGTCCTGCCCTGCCCCACTGAGAACCAGCGAGGGGTGGGAGTTCTCTGCAGGGCCCTGGGGGAACGGGAGCCCCTCGCTTAGCCAGGCTCCCGCCGCTGGCACACGGGGACGGGAGAGCAGCCCCAGGCCGATGCCCTAGTCCCTGTGGGTCAGAGCCGCTCCCTCTCCAGAGCCGATCTGGGGCAAGAGCTAGGCTGGGGGTGCTGAGCAGAGCCCCCCACGGGCACCGCCATGGTAACGGGGCTGGAGAAGGGCCGGTTTCCAGTCAGACCTTCCTGGCTTTTGCACTCTGGTCCCGGACCAGTGTCCAAACAGCAGCGTCAGACCCGGGGATCGGGGGCCGTTCTAGAGTCTGATACACTCTTATCCCGGGGGGGCAGGCCGGCCCCTGGCTTCTGTAGGGTTAAGGGCTCATCCTGACATGGCCTAGGACAGTGACACTCAGTCTGGCATATGACGTTAAATCACGGTGTGACTGGGCAGTAACCTCGATGGGTTGTGAGAATCTAGCACCGGAGTAAGTGAAACCCTGAATTCACACAGCTGGGGCTCTTTTGGGTCTGGTGGGGGCTTATTTGGCTCCTGCCCTGCTGAGGTCTGAGCATCGCTGCCCTAGGGTATGGGGCATAGAGGCGCGGGTGCTCCAGACCGCGTTGTGTTGACGGCCATCTTGCCTCTGGTCCACTTGAGTCCTGATGGCTGCTGCTGTAAAAGCCATAAAGGCTACAAACCGCCGCTCCGGGGCAGCCCAAGAGGCTAGGAATGCCAGAGCCCCAGGGGCAGGAAGTGGGCCTGAGAGCCCCTAAGGGACACAGCCCCGGTGGGCATGCAGACATCCCTAATGAAGTTCAGAGGCGGGCGGGATCAAGCGGAAAAGCCGTTCTTGGTTCTCACCCTAGATCTCCCCATTCATGGGAGGATCCCCAAGCACCCCACAGACGTGAATGGGCGATACAGGAAAGACGCCCGTTGCTGAAATGCAGCCACCACTGAGGAGGAGCCTGGCAGCAGCGCTGCAAAACAAGTTAGGACAAGCGAGAGAGGGTGTTCCTCTGCAGTTGGCCGTACAGGGGAATTGAGCCACATGTACTGTCCTGGGGCCAGGACCCCCAGGCTGACACCCCAGACTGAGGTGCCATGGGCTCTTTAATGTCTACATCCTGGGAGGCCTCTGCAGGGCCTGCCTGTGCAGCGTTCTCAGCTGCTCTGACCGTCCCCTTTGCCTGCTTTGCAACAGGTTCTTCTCGGACCCAGAG
Source organism: Dermatemys mawii (assembly GCA_007922305.1). Lineage (NCBI taxonomy): Eukaryota > Metazoa > Chordata > Testudines > Dermatemydidae > Dermatemys > Dermatemys mawii. The sequence goes on from ML677381.1 coordinate 2,809,785, forward strand.
CCTGGCCAGCTCTCCCTACGCCGGGCAGCCCCCCGCCGAGCAGCAGCTGAAGAAGATAGAGCCAATGTCGGAAGGGAAGGTAAGAAGGCGGGAGCTGCCTGGGGGCGGAATGAATCCAGCCGGAAGGGGGAACAGGCCTTTAAAAAGAGGCAGTCCCCATCTGCCAGGCTCGCTGGGTGCAGCCCAGTGTCCCGGCTCGATCTGCCCAGCAATGATGGGCCAGCTTGTCCTGACTCAGATGCAATCGATCGCTTTTCTGGCGAGTGGCGGAGAGAGCTGCCCTCCGAGTCAGGCCCTGCACATCGAGTGGTCAACTTTCTTATTGCACAAACCTGGGAACCCTTGCCCCTGCCCTGCCCCTTCTCTTATCATAGAATCTCAGGGCTGGAAGGGACCTAGTCCAACCCCCTGCTCAAAGCAGGACCGATCCCCAACTAAATCATCCAACCGATTTTTACCCCATATCCCTAAATGGCCCCCTCAAGGACTGAGCTCACAACCCTGGGTTTACCTGGCCAATGCTCAAACCACTGAGCTGGGGGATGGGGCAGTTATAGTGCTGCCCTCTCTCCCAGATGTGTCCAACGCCAGGATATGGGCTCTCGCTAGGGTATGGGGCATAGAGGCGCGGGTGCTCCAGACCGTGTTGTGTTGACGGCCATCTTGCCTCTGGTCCACTTGAGTCCTGATGGCTGCTGCTGTAAAAGCCATAAAGGCTACAAACCGCCGCTCCGGGGCAGCCCAAGAGGCTAGGAATGCCAGAGCCCCAGGCCCAGGAAGTGGGAGGCTGCAGAACTCCCAGCTTCTCCCCAGCCCCACCTTCTGATTCATTATGTGCCCAGCCCCACATCTGCTCTTCCCTCAGCCCAGCAACTCTGCTCCCCAGTCCCTACCTCTGCCCCTTTGCCAGCTCCAGAGGTTCTGGTGTTGCTGGGAGGAGGCCAGTGTGACCCATTGCTCACGGCGAGGGGGGCTCCGTTGCCCTGCGAGCGGCTGTCAGTGCGGGAGGGCAGGTGGGGTCGGGGCTGGCTCTGTGCAGGGCAGGGGGATGCGGCTCCGCGCTCTGGACCCTGGAGCTTGCAGCGTGTTGGGCTCCGTTGTCTGCGGCCCTCAGCTCAGCTCAGCTGTCACATCTCGGCAGCGGCACGGCGGGGTCCCGTCCCCAGAACGACCGTTCCGGCGCCTGGGGCAAGAGTCGCTTGTTGACTGAGCACCTCAGACAGCTTCCCTCATTGTGCTGCCTCCTGCAGAGGAACAGGCTGCGACGGGGGGCAGAGAGCGCGCGGGCGGGCAGGGACCTCGGGCGCGCTGGGGAACTGCGGGGATCCGAAGGGCCTCCCCATGCTGGGCTGAGGGAGCGGGAGGGGATGTCTGTCCCCCTGGTGGGGTGATTCTCGGGGCTGGTGACTCGCCTGCTGTGAGGCCCCAGGGCAGAAGGGGACCATCTGGCAAGCCGTGGTTCTCAAACATTTTGTATTGGTGACCCCTTTTGGATACCAGGGCTCTAAGCATGACCCCGCCTTAGGGGTCAGGCTTGGGGAGCTGCTGACAACCCCCCGGGGCAGAGGCCGGGCTGGGGGGGGAGGGGGAGTGGGTGCTGACAGCCCCCCGGGGCCGGGGCCGGGGCGGGGGGGGGAAGGGGAGTGGGTGCCGGCAGCCCGCCGGGCCAGGTCTCAGAGCACTGCTGGCAGCCCGCCGCAGCAGGGGCTGGGTCTCAGGGCGCTGCCGGCAGCCCGCCACAGCAGAGGTCGCGACCCCCACTTTGAGAACCAATGTCCTACAGGCCGTTCATGTCCCAGGGAGTTCCCCAGGCTCCGTACAAAGGGCTGCAGCCCCTGGGAAAACCTGTCAGACTCAGCCTGGAAATATTTCCCTGATAAATCCTGCAGGTGGCTGGGATTTTCCTTCTCCTACCCGCAGGGGCTGTTTACAGCCAGAGCCTCTGGGCTTTGCCTGACTGCATCTCCCTCTCCCCCAACTGCTGGGTCTAGGGGAGCAGCTCCTGGGGTGGTGGAGTGGGCCAGGAGGACTCTCCTCCCTGTGCGAGGATTGGCTGGCTGCCGACTGCCATGTCCCTGGCCCGGGCTGACCCCTGCTCTGTCTCGCCCCCAGAGCTCCGAGGCCGTGTACCAGTGGCTCTGCAAGTTTCAGCTGCAGCTGTACGCGGCCAACTTCATCAACGCTGGGTACGACATCCCCACCATCAGCCGGATGACCCCAGAGGTGAGGGAGGCCGGGAGCCGGAGGGAGAGGGGGGAGCTGAAGGGGGAGGGGCCCGATCCTGCTCCCACTGAGCTCTCCTGGCAGTGTGTGACGGTGCTGTTCCTGGTGTGACCCACTGAGAGTGTCAGATCAGGACAAATTGCTTCACAAGGGGCAATTACAGCCCAAATCTGGGGTTTCCCCACCCTAAAGGCAAACCAAACCAGCCACACAGACAACACTTCGGTTTTGCCCCACTGGCTAGCCACAAGTCACACAAGCAATTCCCTTAGACACTCCAGCTTCCCGGTATCACCAGCAGCAGCCACCTGCCCTGGGGACAAATGGTTGTAGAAACTAATACCCCAATAAAAGAAAACGGTTCTCCCCAATTCCAAAGAATCAGGCCCCAGACCCAGGTCAATATACAAATCGGATCTTACCCACAAATCACACTGTTGCCAATCCTTTAGAATCTAAAATCTAAAGGTTTATTATACAAGGGAAAAGATCTAGGTGAGGGTTAGGAATGGTTAAAGGAAATCAAATACATGCAGTAATGGCTTGCATCAGTTGTCGAATAACTGCAGGTTCAAATCAGTCTCTGGAATACATTCCCAGGAGGAATGGGTCATCAATCCTTTGGCCAGACTGCCCCTTTGCAGCAAAGTCCCATCCAGAAGTAGGAGCCAGGCTGGAGGCTGGAGATTAAAAGACAAAATGGAGAGGTTTCTCCCAGGTTTATATAGACTTCCTCTTGTGGGTGGAGACCGCCTCCTTCTCGCTAATCAGAGTCCAGTTGTAAAATGGAGTTTCAGAGCCATGTGGTCCAGTTACATGACTCTTCAAGGTTCAGCACCTGAGCAGCCAGGCCACATTCCTGGGGAAGCTCGGGTGTGGACAGGCATCTACAAAGTTCATTGTTAGCTTGACTGGAACTTGATGGGCCATCAGGAAGGCCAGGCCAACAGTCACTTTGTCTGTGATTTCACCCAGGAGCAAGCATAAGTGTGAAATACAGACACTATACAGCCAATCCTCATAACTTTAGCCACAAACAAGATACACACACACAGATAGCATAATCATAATCAGTAGACCATAACCTGGTCGTAGACACTTTATATGACCCCCTTTACCTAAGATTTGGTGCCCCTACAGGACCTTACTTGCACCAATGATCTATATGATCCCAGATAATTTCAGTAACGTGACACAGTGGCACGGGATGGAGCCCAGATAGAGAGCATACGCCCCCTTAGGCGAAGGGCGGTGGAGGCCCCTGCCCCGAGCTGCCGTGGCTCTGCTATGGGCGGGGACGTAGGGCCTGGGTCGAAGGGCCAGTAGCGGCACTTGTGGGCAGCACGCCCAGCTTAGCTGGCTCCTGGCGTTCTAGACGCTCAAAGGGAAGGATCATTCCAGACCCAGCTGAGTGGTACCCGGGGTTGGGGCGGGGGGGCTGTGTCGGGCCTGGCGTATGTGCGGCCCTCATGGGCAAATCCAGGCTGAGCTACCGTCTGTGCAGAGGAGTTAAGATCCCCTCTTTGGGGCTTAGGCCCCCCGAGCTGCTGGGTCAGGCCCAGGTCTCTCCCCCTCGCCCCTCAGCACACGCCTGTGGCCGGCGGGGAGCTGGCGTACGGGGAGCGCAGGGAGGGGCCAAGGGCAGCTCTGCATGGGGGGCTGGTGCTCCCTGGCGAGCCCTGGGGCTGGGGGCTGGGTGGGCGCGGAGTCAGCGGGTGCTGAGCTCTGGCACGGGACACTCCGGGCCCCTCCGAGGCGCTGAGTCCCCTGTGGTTGATCGCAGGCCAGCACTGAGCTCAGAGCAGCTCCCCGAGGGGCTTGCTGGTGGGGTGGGCTGGGCCTGGCCCCGAGGACAGCTCCACACGCCTGGGCCCAAGCTCCATCCTGAGGCGCCCAGCCCCGCCGCACTCCCCTAGCGGCCCGGCGAGGTGGGAGGGCGCGTGACAGGGCTGCTCCAGCTGCCGCTCTGGGGCCGTTTCCCTGTTCTCACCAGAACCTGGGGCATGGTCCCGGCGGGGCGACTGGGTGGGGACCCCTCAGCCTGCTCGGAGAACACGGGGCAAGGAAACAAGCCCCTCCTCCCCGGTCTCTGGACCTAGAGCGGCTCTAGAGAGGCTGACGCTGCGTGTCCTGGCTCCAAAGCAGGAGTCTGCCTGTGTGGTGTGCGAGGAGCGTCACCTCCCCAGACACCCAGCCTCCCTGTGAGCCCAATTTGTTCATTCCCAGCAGTGCAACGGCCTCTTGTGGATGAGGCCCCTCTGCGCAGAGTGCGTTGTGTGTACACACACACACACACACAATCTCTGCTCTGCAGAGTGTGCCTTGGCAGATCAATATTTATTGTGGAGCATATTTTCATTTGTATTGATTTTAAGTTTTCGCAGTTGGGGGGAATTATTGGGGTGTGTGTGTGTCAGGCAATGGGGAGGGGCTCAGACCATAATTATTGAATGACGATAACTCTTGAGACTTAAGAAGTTAAAACTTCGTCACTGTTAATGCACCAGCACGTTGCACGTCCACATGCACAAAGTCATTCGCCTCGCGCTGTGACGAGTTCTCAAGCTGCATTGTTCTCACTTCTGTCTGCCCCTCTCCATTGGGGTCACTGGAAGTGTTTTTGTGGGTTTGAGTGTACAGAGAAATCGCCGTTTACTGATTAAAAACCTCACCCTTCCGAGCCTGCTCCCACGCCCCTTGTAATGGAGAGGTGGCCTGCGGCCGCTCACAACCTGTGATCTTCTGAGGGGGCTGCTGGCATCGTGTGGCCAAGCCCTGCTTGTGCGGGGAAGGTGACGGTGTCTTTCTGTGCCCTAGGACCTCACCGCCATCGGCGTGACGAAACCCGGACACAGGAAGAAGATCACCTCGGAGATCAACAGCCTGAACATCCCCGAGTGGCTTCCGGAGTACAAGCCGGTAAGTTTCCCCCGGCAATGGACATTGGAACTCTGTCTGCTTCGCCCTGTTGGCAGCTTTCACTACGAGGCAGGGGATTGCTGGGCTAACCCCCACAGGGTGTACCTAGGCCTCACCTCCCCCATCCTGGGATGGCCTGTGGCGCTTTAACTGCTGGAGATAGGTGAGGCCCTGGACCCCATCTCCTTGCCAAGTGGGGATAGCCTCCACGGTGTTACAGCCTGTTTTGTTTGGGACAGTGTCCCAGTGCAGCAGGGGAAGGGCCCTTTCCCGGCGCATTCGGAAGTTCCAGGCCTCTCCCAGAGAGCAGGGAATACTGTCCACCCAAGAGAGGAGCTTTGCCTGGATCTCCCCCGAGCTCTGAGCACGGGTCTGGGTGCCCTGTCCTGGAGGGGACCCTGAGAAATGCAGGGACATGGCTTTGGGGTGCTGGGTTGATCAGGATGCCGAGGGATGGGGAGCCCAGGGGTGAAGCCATCTCCAAGCGAAGGGGCAGAGCTGTTGTTCAGTGATGGAGCAGGAGGCTGGAGCTAGGAGCAAAGAGAGAATTTAGGCAGAGTCTGTGGAAACCCCCTCTTGGTGCAGTCCTCTCCCGTGGGACGGGGTGGGCGCCCCTGAACTAGACTGAACAAAGTGCTGGAGAACAGCGCCTGGGCCGCGTGGCTGGCCTGCTGGCATGCGCCTTTGGCTCAGAGTATCTTGAGAGGCCAGGGGCCCAATTCCCCACTGCCTGGCACGGTGGGCGCTGTCCCCAGCAGGGCACGGCGGGTGCACAGACCTGAACGCTGGCAGTAGTGCTGGTGCACACAGATGCACAGGAGACTCGGGCCCCAGGGGCAGGAACGTCTTTGGCTAGATTTAAAGCTCTCGGTTGCAGTAACCTCGGGGGAAGGGGATGCATTAGTACCAGGCCATGGCATAGGTATTACCCCCACGCTGTCCTTTTAAATGGTGCCAGATCAGGGCCAAAGCACCGTCTCCCTTTGCCTCCTGCCCCCTGCAGGCCAATCTGGCTCTCTGGCTCTCCATGATCGGCTTGGCCCAGTACTACAAAGTCCTGGTGGAGAACGGCTATGAGAACATCGACTTCATCACGGACATCACGTGGGAGGATCTGCAGGAGATCGGGATCACCAAGCTGGGTACTGTGGGGCCTGGCATGGGGCTGCGCCCACTGCAAGGGGTGAAGAGTCTTTGCAGCATCCTCCTGGCCAGGAGGAGAAAGCGGCGCAGTTGTAACGCCCGTGGGCACCGACAGCTGCAGCGTGGTGCTGGCGCTGTGAGACTACACGGTGCACCGTGGGCAGGCGCCGCTCTGCCGCTGACCATAAAGGGACATTAACGGCCTGACCCTGGGAGCTGCGGCGCACCCTCCGCTCCCATTGACTCAGTGCAGTACAGGGAACGTGTCTGTCTCAGTCCCGAGGCCTTCCCTCGCCCAGCTCTACCCAGACACCCTCAGCCGACACCCAGCCCCACGTACGTTCTGTTCCGGTCCTGCCCACGGCACGCCGCTCGCTTCTGATCCACAGCCCCTCATGATCCCAAACCTGGGCTCCCTCCACCCAGCTCGGCTGGTGACCCCCTGTCGGCTACCCCAGTCCTAGGCCCCAGTCTTGATCAGAGCCTTTGTCCCAGGGCGTTCGGCCTGGTGGCGCCTGGGACAGGGCAGTTCTGCCGTGACGTCAGCCCTGCCCTGGGATGGAAGGGCTCCCCGAGGTGCTGGGGGGAATTCTCCTGACAGAAGCTAGACTCAGAGGATACGGTGGCACCCTGAGGTGCACCTAGGCCTTGCCTCTCCCACCCCATGCTGTGCTCTGTTAACTCCTGCTATGCTGTATCTACCTTTACACCCAAAGCCTCCACCATCCAAAGCAGGGACAGACTGTCTATTGGAGCAGCTGTAGGGCTCACAGCACCTTCCCGCTTGGCCATGTAAGGAGGTTCCCTAGCTTTGGCATCCTCCTGCCCCCCTGGGGGTCTTGTGTGCCATGCCCCTGTGCCTGGACTTCCCTGCTCACAGTGCCATGAATCAAGAGCCACCTGCAGCTGCGGGGGCACGCAAGAATCCCCTGTCCCGTTGTGGTTACCTTTGCAGCCTGACATTTCTGCATGCAGTGACTGATTCCTCCCCTGCTCCAGCTGTCCGCGTCCACGAGAGGGGCCTGGTGGAACGCGAATGCCCAGTGAAGGCCGGGGATGGTGGATGCTATTGCAGCATGTGTGGGGTGCCTCCAGGGGACCTGGCGGATTGGGCCCCTTGCTGTAGAGGGAGACAAACAGACGCCTTTGTATCTTGGTTGCCACACGCTCCCTGGCGGCTTGGCCGACGTCCCAGTCCAGCATGGGCACAATTCCACTAAAGTCAGCGCAGTTGCGCCCGGGGGAACTTGGCCCAGAGCTGTGTAGCCGCGTATTTACACTGCCATCGCAATGCCAGGCCATGTCCCTATGGAGACAAGCCCCAGATCGTACACGGCTGGCTCTGAGATAATGTACAAGCCCCGCATGTGAGCTCCCGGTGCGATTCTCTGACCAAACAGGCTGTTGTGACTCTTGACTAGAGAAACACAGGAACAGTGAGTAGGAGCAGGGAGGTGATTTTACCCCGTGTGTGGCATTGGTGGAGCCGATCTCAGCATGCTGAGCCCAGGTGGGGGCATCCCCAATTTAAAGAGGATGTTGGCCAATTGGAGAGGGGGTCGAAAAAAGCCACAAAACTAATTGGGGGGTCGGGGGGTGATGAGAATGTCAGACAGTGAGAGACTCAAAGAGCTCGATCTCTAGCTCACAGCAGGATGGTGACTTGGTTATAGCGTCAGCTCAGTGTCTTCACAGGGACAATAGACTGGCTGCTAAGGGGCCTTCATTTACCAGAGAAAGGCAGAGCAAGAACAGGGACTGGAAGCCAGGCAAGTGCCTGTTAAAAATAAGGCGCAGTGAGGGTGATTAACCAGTGGAGCAAACTTCTACAGGAGGGAGAGGAATAGCTCAGTGATTTGAGTGTTGGCCTGCTAACCCCCCAGTTGTGAGTGCAGCCCTTGAGGGGGCCATTTAGAAATCTGGGGCAGAAATCTGTCAAGGACAGTGGGATTGGTTTGGCTTTGAGCAGCGGGTTGGACTAGATACCTCCTGAGGTCTCTTCCAACCCTGCTATTGTAAGTGGTGGATTCTCTAACGTTAAAGGGGACATTACAACCTCCAGTGCCAAGAGCATGTGCAGTTGGTTGTTAATGGAAATTGGCGGCAGGTCAAGTCTCTAAGTCAGTCTCTGGGTTTTTGACATATTCATGCAAGTAACCTCAAGTTTAGGAGATCAGGGACCGATGCCGTCTGTTGCGATCGCTCTGGTCCTGGTTGGCTCTGGGCGGATCGCTGCGCTTTGCACCCTCGTGGGGATGCGACGGCCGAGGCCAAGAACAAACAAACGGAGCAAGGCAGCCGAGGTGGGTTTGTGGGTGAGGGGAGATGCCGGGGGCCTTTAGCGGTGGGAATGGGTTGAGTGGAGGAGAGATCAGGATTTCTCATGATGAATGGCGCTTGGAGCACATAAAAGAACAATGCCTGTTCCCGGAGACTGAGAGGCCAGCTAATGGCTGCTCTGTAAGCTCAGATGGGAGCTAGAAAACCCATCAGCCTCCTGTCCTGGTGGGAGAGATTCTCTGGTCAAGAGCCCCCATGTTTGGCTGCTCACCAGAACCGCCAGTTGCTTTAGCTAGTGGGGTTGTTGCTTCGTCTAAGGTCTCCCCCTGCCTAGGTCATTCCCAGCAGGAATATTCCCCGTGCAGCCGGGAAGCAAACAAATGGTTAAAGGGCTGGAAGTGTTGGCTCAACTCCAGCCCCGGGGTCAGAGAGGGACAGTGGGAACCAGCTGGTGCAGGACCTTGACTTCCAGGAGAGCCCAGGCACTGAGCTGATGGAAACAGGCTGCTGGGAGGGTAGGATTGTCAAAGGAGCTTTAAGGAGTTGGACGTTCAACTCCCAGAGGCCCCTTTGAGATCCCCTCCCTGCAGCAGAGTGGGGCTGTGCATGAGGACTGGGAAGGGGAAGGGCGAGACCCCGGAAGGGACGGGCAGGTCTGTGCAGAACAGGAAGAGCCAGAGCTGGGATAGCTAAGGTTAACTCAGCGGTTGGCAGGGACATTAAACCTCCGGCATCAGGGCTTTAGCCAAACGCCGCCTGTTAGGGACCAGGATGAGATCTAGAGTGGGGGGGCAGGTTACCCCACATCCACTCCTGCCGGGGTCCCGGCACCTCTGTCTGAAGCAGCCAGACATAGGATACTGGGAGAGATGGACCGTGGGTCTGAACTACTGTGGCAGTCCCTAGGTTCCTATGAAATCATTTCCGGTTTCACGATAAGGAGACCTTTGTCGGGGGCCAGCTGGGTCAAATCCTGCTTTCATGTCACGAGTGTAACTCCAGAGAACTCGGCTGACACCAGTGTGGGCCTCCTCCCCCACAGTGTGTCTCTACCCTGGCAGCCTCCTTTTAGTTAAAACACCCTCAAATACACAGCCCCGGTGAAGCTGCAAAGGCCTCCCCGATGCTCTGTGGGGTGTGGGCATGGTTGGGCTGGGCGGAGACCGCTGTCCTGGGGGAACGCACGTTCCTATCCACGGGCCAGGGCCTGTGGGTATGTTGGTGGGACGAGTCGCAACTCCTTGATTAACCCCTCCTTGTGCAATTTGTCCCCTCCTCTCCTTCCAGGCCACCAGAAGAAGCTGATGCTGGCAGTGAAGAAGCTGGCAGAAATCCAGAAGGCTGAGTACGTCAAGTACGAGTCGGGGACCCTGAAGAAGAAGGCACCCCAGTCTCTGGACGTGCTGGCCATCGAGTCCCCCCAGCAGGAGAGCGCCGAGTGCCAGTCTCCCAAGATGACCACCTTCCAGGACAGCGAGCTGAGCAACGAGCTGCAGGTGGCCCTCACGGGCACGGGCGAGGCACCCGAGGGCCAGGAGAAGCAGGCGAACCACGTGGCCCATGTCCGGGACGGAGCAGGCTACCGGGGCCCCTCCTCCAGGCATGTGCACGAGACCAGCCTGGGAGGCCGGGCCAAGCACATTAGCAGCTCCCAGGAGCTGCTGGGGGACGGGCCCAAGGGGCCGAGTGCAGCCATGTCGAAGAGTCAGGAGTACCTGACGGAGGAGGTGAAGGAGGGGCCCCCCAGCATGCCCAAGGAGGTCAGACCCGTGCGCCACGGGCACACCGTCAAGAGAGCCAGCGTGCCCCCAGTGCCAGGCAAGCCCAGGCAGTCGTTCCCCCCAGCCGGGGGGCGCTTCACCCCACCGCAGACGCCCACCAAGCCGCGGCCCTCCTCGCCCCAGACACTCATTGTGCCCCACGCCACGGCCAAGGTCAAGCCCACGCCGCAGCTCCTGCAGCAGGCCGACCGTCCCATGTCACCCAGGTCTCTGCCTCAGTCCCCCACCCACAGGGGCTTTGCCTACGTCATGCCGCAGCCCGTGGAGGGCGAAGGCCTCGCCGGGCACCCGCCGGGTCCTGTGGTGCAAGGAGTCCCAGTCCTGCCAGTCTCGGTGCCCGTGCTGTGCCTGCCGCCGCAGAGCGGTGAGGCAGAGGAGGAGCTGGGCAGGCCAAAGAAGCGGGCACACAGCCTGAACCGCTACGCCATGTCCGACAGCGAGCAGGAGCGGGACGAGCTGCTGGTGCCCGACGCCGGGCCCTATGCCACAGTGCAGCGGCGGGTGGGCAGGAGCCATTCGGTGCGGGCGCAATCGGGCGGAGACAAGAATGTCAACCGCAGCCAGTCCTTCGCTGTCCGGCCCAAGAAGAAGGGGCCGCCTCCGCCACCCCCGAAACGCTCCAGCTCCGCCATCTCCAGCACCAACATGGCTGATGACTTCACCAAGGAGGGGGAAGGGGATGTGCCCGGCGGGGAGGAGGAGGAGGAGGCGCAGGAGAGTTACCAGGAGCCGCGGCGCGTGAGCGACTTGGGGGGCAGCGTGGACACGGGCAGCGCGGGCAGCGTCAAGAGCATCGCGGCCATGCTGGAGATGTCCTCCATCGGTGGGGGCGCCCGGGCACTGGCCCTGCAGAAGCCTCACCCAGGAGGAGGAGGGAAGGGACCCGAAGGGTACTACCTGCATCCCGCGGGCGCCATGCACCTGGCCAGCCCGGAGCATTCCCGTGTGGCCGCTGTCCTGGCCACCGTGAAGCACAAAGATGCCATCGGCCTGGATGGGGAGGTGGTGAACCGGCGCAGGACCATCAGCGGCCCAGTGACCGGCCTCATCGCTGCCGCCCGCAGGGAGCGCTCCGACAGCGTCCGGTCGGACACGGGCAAGGATGGCGGCCCAGCGGAGCGGCTGCGGGCGGAGCACGGGGGCTCCCCGCAGAACAGCTCGGCCGAGAACATCCCCTTCGCCGAGGAAGGGAACCTGACCATCAAGCAGCGGCCCCGGCAGATGGGGCTGGCCAAGGGCGAGGCAGGGGAGGGACTGTTGCCTGCTCACCGGCACGGGGACCTGGCCAAGGTGGAGGCCAGCGCCACGCTCAAGAGGAGGATCCGGGCCAGACAGAGCCAGCAGGACAGCGTCAAGTTCATCCTGACCGAGTCGGACACGGTCAAGCGACGGCCCAAGTCCAAAGACAAGGAGCAGGGGCTGGAGCCGGCCCCCCTCTCCGTCTACCAGAACGGCACCAGCACCATCAAGCGGAGGCCGGCGTCTGAGCTGAGCGGTGCGGAGATGCCCTCGCAGGGCCCTGCCGCAGGCGACAGGCAGGACAGGCTGGAGCACGTGCCGCAGGCTGTGGGCGGGGAGCCCAAAAAGCCCTTCAAGCCGCCGGTCTCTCCCAAGCCCGTGTTGACCCCACAAGCACAGAAGGTCCCTGGGCCGCCCACACCCACTTCCAAAAAGGCGCCAATCTCCAGCCCCGGCAGCCCAGGTAGGTGGTGTCCTGCTGAAGGACGCAGGCCCTGCTCCCCCTGCCCTCAGCTCTGCTCCTGAGAGCCCACAAGCTAAGCGTGGTCAGGGGCGGTTCGCTCTGGCCTGGGAGAGCACTACGGCAAGCCCCGGTGGGGCAGGGGCAGGGCCCTGCCTCGTGGCCCGTAGGGCAGCAGCTGAATGCGAGGGGGTGGGAAGCTCCATGCCAGCCAGGCATCTGCTGAGGGTGTTTTGGGTTTAATCCCCTTTGCCCGCAGCCCACCCTGCACAGCTGGGCCGGGGCCCAGGTCACGGCCAGTCGCTGCCGCGCCTCGCCCCATTCGGGGGAGTGGGGGAGTGACCAGCCCCCTCTGGGATCAGCCGCTGGGATTCTGGGCACCGTTAGGAGACTTGTCCCAGCAATCAGCCAGGCCCCAGACTTCCTAATGCTCTTGGGAGGGGAGTGGCCCCATTCACGGGAGTCCATGGCAAAGTCCTAGAGGGGCCTGGATGGGGACCGACCGTCGGAGCTCTGGAGCTACGAACACAAACCTCTAAGGCGGCGGTGGGCAGCCTGCGGCCCGTCGGGGGTCATCCCCGGGCAGGCTGCCACACAATGCGTTTACATTTGCACGGCCACACGCAGCCCCACGTGCCCACGGTTTGCCGTTCCCGGCCAATGGGAGCTGCGGGAAGCGGTGGCCGTGGATTGCCCACCATGGCACTGTGGCCTGGTCCTGCTAGCTGGTGGCACTAAGTTACAGGTGGATAGACCCGTGTCCAGGGAGGAGCTAACAGCTATTTCTGCAGCCCTGGGCTCCATGTCGGTGGGTCATGGAGTCCGGCTCTTCCTAACGCTGGGCTGATCTGCAGGCAGAACGCAAGGTCCGGGTGTGGGCTGGAGCCGGGGAGGTTGTGTGTGTGTGTGTGTGTGTGTGTGTGTGTGTGTGTGTGTGTGTGTGAAGCCTCCAGCACCCCAGGACAGGGACAGTTCCCCGGTCTCAGTCCCCCTCACCCAGGGCAGGGGGACCCCCCCCCCCCCCCAGCCCTCCCCTTACCCAGAGCAGGGTGACCCCCCCTCATCCAGCACCCCCACAGGGCAGGGGCAACCCCCCTCACCCAGACCAGAGGTGACCCCCCTCTCTCCCCAATCCCAGCCCCCCTCTGTTAACAGCAATGGCTATGACCCTCACAACCCCTCTCCTTTCTTCTCTCCTGCAGAGGTGAAGCGAGCCCATGGCACCCTGCCCCTGGTGTCGCCCAAGCCCCCACCACCCCCGACGGCACCCAAGCCCCCCAAGCCTCACGCCGCCATCCAGTCTGTGAGTGCGGGCTCCACGCCCACCCCATCCCCTGCCAAGCAGCTCACCACCACGATCAAGCCTTCAAGCACACCGCCTTCGCTCTGCTCGAGCCCCGCCAAGCCCCTATCGCCTGGCGGGCAGCCCCAGCAGGTCCCCGTCAAGCCGCCGCGCTCCTCCATCGCCGGGCCCTCGGCGGAGAGCGCCAGCCCCGAGATGGCACACCAGAAGCTGGAGGAGACCAGTGCCTCACTGGCAGCTGCCCTGCAGGCTGTGGAAGAGAAGATCAAGCAGGAGGACGGGCAGGCAGCAGAGTAAGGATCCGGCTCCCTCTGGCGCGTGTGCACGGGGCTGTGCCTTGTCTGTGAGGGGTGCTAACCTTTGGGACTCACTGCTGCTGGACAGTGTCGGGGTCGAGAGTCCAGAAGGGCAATTAGGAAAGGAGTCCCTGGGTACAAGAGCCATTGCTCCTCATGCTTCAGGGATAGGGTACTTACGTGGAGGGAGATCTGAGCCCCTCTTCCCAGTGTGTAGCACCCCGCTCTTGGCTGGGAACATTGGAGGGTGTGGGGAAAGAGCGGTGCCTTTCACTGGAGCATTACGGATGGGCATGAGGGGTATTGGTTGAAGGCCTTGTCTAGTCTGGGGCAGTGTGAGATGAAGCCACTTAGCCCTTGTTCTCATTAACACCTCCGAGAGTTCCGGCCAGGACCTGAGGATTGTACCCGGTCCCCTGTGAGCCGAAGGGAGAAGCTGAGGCTGTAACTCAGTGGAAGGTGTCAGATGGGGCTGTTCCCACCGCCGAGGTGCCACCGAATCCGCAGGAATGCCGCCGAAGACAGCTGGACTGAACGTCAGGCTGCCCTCCCGCCCCGCGGCTTGCTGCCCCAGGCACGCGCTTGGAGCGCTGGTGCCTGGAGCCGGCCCTGCTTATGGAGGAGGGGTGGAGCACTGGGCGGGATACAGGCTTGAGGCGCACCCTGGGTGGGACGAAGAGTCTTTGGGGACGAGTGTTTGGGGAGCAGAACTGTACAGATGGAGGGACAGGAGGGAAGTTACCTTCCCAGAGGCCGGGGGCGGGGGTGGGGAGCAGGTGGAGGGGCTTGCTGGGCTCTGAGGGCATGGGGCCCCTCCCCGCAGTTTGGGTGGAAAGTTACTCCCCTGCTCAGTGTGGCACCCCTCCCGCCCCCACATGCCCGGTGCCTCTGCCCTCCTGGCGAGACCCACATCCGCCAAGGGCCGGGGGTGCTGCTGTGGGGAGCAGCCTTCCTCTACCCTGCCCCCGCCAGGCTCACGGCCTCGCTCTGCACCCACAGCTCCGCCGTGGAAGCGAAGAGCACCGTCAGCATTCTGGACGACATTGGCAGCATGTTTGACGACCTGGCCGACCAGCTGGACGCCATGTTGGAATGAGGCCCGAGGAGAACCCCAGCCAACCTCAGGATTTACCGTGGGTACAAGGGCACAACGACCCACTGACTCCCAGCCCCCCCTTCCCTGCTCCTGTACAGCCTGTCCCCTCCTTGGCGAATAGCCCATCCTTCGGGGTTTGCACAAAGAAGAAAAGATTACCTCAGGATTGTGCTCACACTGACCGCGACACGCGGCGCTCGGGGCAGGCTCATTGCGGGAGGGGGTTTGCAGAAGCAAAAAAACAAAAAGCCCTGTTCTGTTTTTTTTTTTGCTACCTAAGTAGCAAGCGACCATGGGATCAAGGCGCCCGTAATGTTGTCTAACTGCTGGGCTGATAACCCAGTGGGGTGGGGCTCCCCCGCTGACTCGCCTCTCCAGGCCAAACCCGAAATCCCAGCGAGAACGGTTCTGTTCCAGTTGTGCCGTTTAGCTGAGCTTCCACCTTTTTAGTTCGAACCGATCGTCCTCGCTCGCTCTCTGGACGCCAGATGTGACAGTTCCGTGTGTAGCCAAACGTGGCCCAAATCAGTATTGAGCCGTCTGCTTTCCTCCCCGTTTGGTTTGGGTTAGACTCTCGTTCTGGTGACGCCGTATTGCTATCGTTTCTCAACCGAGCAATGCCATTATCCCGTGTGCCGTCGTCTGCGTTCCCATGCCCCCGTCTGCTGATGTTGGGAGATGCGAGGCGTGGTGGGTTGGGGCCGCCCGCTGTGGGTGCCAGGGCTGATGTTTGCCCATTGGCGTTCGGTTAGCTGCATGCTTTGTTTTATTCGGAAGGTGTTTGTTTGTTCTTTCCTGGTGCTGAGAAGCTGTGACCGTGAGACGTTGTTCTGGTGACAAGTCCGGTTTGACCAATTCGCTCTTTCCTTTTTTTAAAGGTTATTTTTTTAACGTGTTCTGGTTATTTTGGGGGCCGTCTTGCCGGGGAAGCAGCGCTCTGCACCGGCGCCGTGAGACAGCTTTGTAGGTTTGCATGCTCGAGACAGTGTTATGACACGAAAAGAAAAATATAGAAAATAGCCCCCTCCCGCCCAAAGGCCGCTCCCTGCTAGGGGCAGCTCCTGGGGGCTGTCCGTGGAGGTGGTTCTCGGGTGGCTTTCACTGCACAGAACTCTGAGCACAGCCCCCCTCACCGTGCCCCTTTCTTCCCTCACAGCCGCTTGGCTTCCAAGGACTTTGTCCTTGACTTGGACTATTCAGCCTTTAATGCCCGTCCTCACCCCGCAACTCTGCTGGAGCGACTCCCACTCCCCGCTTGCTGGTTGCTGGTGTGGGGGGGCAGGTTGTGCTCTGTGGAAGCCTGTAGCAGCGGGCTTGTGGGGGGGAGGGGGGGGGGGCGGGGGGCAGAGAATCCTCCTGCAGGGGCTGCGTGAGGGCAGGGGCTGGGAGGGAAGGGGCTCTGATGGCAGGAGCCTAGGGGCTTGTCAGCTCTCTGAGGGCCGTGAGTGCCAGGCTGTGGGTATTCAGGGCCAGGCCCTGTCCACGCAGGGCTGGGGCATCAGCAAGCCATGGGCCAAGCTGACTCTCATTTCACGGCTCTGTCCCCTCCCACCACCACTAGTCCCCTCAGTGACCAAGAGCCCTGCCCAGAGCCCCAGCCTGCTGGAAGCTGAGCTGCTGTTAGATGAGTGTTGCCTAGTGAGCGGAGCACAGGGCTCTCATCCGTCCGTGGCAAGACGCTGTGTCAGCCTGGTCCTGGGCTGCCGTGCAGGGTGGTTGGGCCTCAGAGGGGGAGACGAGAGGGTGGCTCTGTGGGGTTTGCTGGGAGCAGTGGTGGCAAAGGGAGGCCAGCCTGAGGCGCCTCCGCCCCAGACATGGACAGCCTGAGCCAGGCCGTGGGACCCCTGCGCTCTGCCCAGCGGGTTCCACAGCTGCCCGGCTCTGCTGGCGGGGCACGGCCCACGCGAGGCAGGCGCCTGCCATGGCCAGACCCAGGGGAGCTGCGTGGCGAGGAGGGGGGGTGGGGCTGCAGCCCTGGGGCGGGGCACCCCTCATACAAGCACAATACAGGAGTCCCTAGTGTTGGAGCCCCAGGTGGCTGGTCAGGGCTCACTGCTCCAGGGCTGCTCCTCTTCCCCCCACCGGGCCAGAGGGAGCTCAGGGAACAAAGCCCTTTCCTCATCCCAGTCAGTCCTGCAATCCCAGTGGCATTTCCTGGGCCCCCTCTGTTCCATGGGGCTCACTCGGGCCCCTGCCCCCAGGGAGACCAGCTTGTGTCAGAGCATGACCTTGGAGACCCCACAGCAGCTAACACATGTATAACCCTCTATCGTGTGGCCTGGGCAGGTCTGCCTCATGCCAGTTGCTCACGGCGACAGGCGTGACAGTTTCTCCCTGGGCCACTGACCGATAGAGCAGGACGCCGCACCCTGCTGGTTAATCCCACTGCTCCAGGCCGTGGTCTGACCACCCCACTGTCCGTGGGGCGCTGAGCCCTGGGCAGCAGCTGCTGTCCCTAGAAATGCACTGCCAGTTTCCAGTCCGGGCCCACGGGCGGGCCTGACTGGCTCCTGCTAGCCCAGTGTCCCGTCTCGGATGCAGCAGAGGTGGGTGTAAGAATGCCACAGTGGCAGATGTCAAGTAATTCCCCTCCGCTCTCATTAGGCCTCCTCCTGGTCTCTTAGGGCTTGTCTGCAGGGCACTGCCGTGCAGGTTTAATACAAACAGAAGGCAGCATTCCTTCACATAACGTCGTTAACCTGTGGAACTGGTTGCCAGGGGGTGTGATGAAGCCAAAGTATAATTGGGTTCCAGAAAGAATTAGATCAGTTCATGGAGGATTGGGCCTTCGATGGCTGGACCGCAGGGGATGGCTCACGCGATAATAGCCCTCTTCTCTTCATTCCCTCTGAAGCATCTGGTGTCGACCACTGCCGGAAGACAGGACACTGGGCTGGATGGACCATTGGTCTGACCCAGGGTGGCTATTATGTTATGATGCACTAGGTACATTTTGGTTCATGCCAGCGGATCTACAAGGGGCAAATAGCGTGCTCAACCATTCCCACCCGTTGGCTTGCACGTCAGTGCCATGGGGACGAGCCCTCCCCAGCCGCATTTGGCTACAGCCCTGAAGCAGGAGATTTAATAGCTCTTCCCATACGTGTGTTGCCATTAATTACACTAACTCCGGCTCTGCTGGATTCCCCTAGGAATGTCCAGTCCTTTTTCAAGTCTCCAAGGGGCTGCTGAGCCGTGTGCTGCAATGCTGGCCGTAGGACCTGGGGGGGCATGGCTGAGAAATCCCAAATTGTCCATTAGTTTCTAAAGCCTCAGTGTCCTGCCCCATTTCTGTAACCTGGCTCCCTCCTCCCTGCTGTGTCTGAACAAGCAGGGGTGACGCCCAGACCAGAACAAACAGCCGTGGAGCTGTTACTTGGGCTCAAGCGTCAATGCCTGGGGTTGGCCAGCAGGGACGAGGCTGAGCCGCTGATGGGTTGTGAGGGCTTTTCCTCCAAACTCTTGCCAGACCAGCATTTCCCGTCTACACAGGCTCCAGTTCCGAGGCCTCCCATCCTGCAGCCTGTACCAGGTAGGTAGCTGTTACTTGCAGGTCTGGGCCCATGGAGTCAGCAGGGCCATGTATCAGTGAGGAGGGGAGGTGGGGATCGGCTTCCCTGCTTCTTGCAAGTACCAGCGATTTCCCCCTCCACAGCCGGCTGTGTCTGCTCCTTTGTCAAGCCACTGACCTTGAGGACCCAGAATCGGGCTAGAGGATTCAGACCAGTCCATGGGCTCGGCTCCATCGCTTCTGGTTTAAGCTTCCTGGTCCAAGAGGATTGTTAGCTCAGTAGGTTACACGCACTGAACTCATTGCAGAGGAAAGAGGGCCTTAGCCGAAGCAAGCAGAGCAGAGCGAGCGAGGCCTGTGTTTAGGGCAATGCCCTGCTGCAGTGAAGTGTTAGGAACACTTCCTAGTTGGGGCACAAAAACTCTTTCTGTGGAGGGTGATAAGGGATGAAGAAATACTAAGCTATATAAAGAAGTATTAATTTATTGGGAAAAAAGATTTGACAGCTATTTTTCCCCCAGAAATTAAAAAAAGGAATAAACTTTAAAAAATATATATTTAAAATATTTAAAATAAATAGTATCAATTATATAATAAAAGTTTTTAAAAAAAATCAAGAGAACTGCATTTTATCTTGACAAAAATCTATTAGATTACAATAAGCTCTATGTCTTTGTGGCAAGATCATATTAAGAGTAGCACAAGCATAAGATACCTTTTATCACGTTAGAAGGTCTGTGCAAACAGCTTTTGGTTTGATTTTTCTGTTGGAACTCAGTGTGCTTCCTTTATTTTTACACAGTTTAAGAAACTCAAAGGATGTGCCTTGTTTCATGAAGGTTTTTGTTAATTCTGATCTGGAGGATGTTTTATTTTTTTCTTAGGTGTCTTCAGGGTTGGGGTTTTTGGGTTTTTTTCATTTTTTGTAATGTGTGTGAATGTGTGTGTGTGTGTGTGTGTGTGGAGGGGGGGGTGTCTTCTCCAAAATACACAGCTGTATATTCATGTATAAACAGGATTTGGAGTCTGGCTTATCGCTTGAATTCTGATGAATGCATTTTGCTTGTGGTTTCAAAACAGTGTCAATGTAATTTTTTTTCTGAGCCGTACAAATTGCTCTCTTTCTCTCTCTCTTTTTTCCCCCCATTGTGTTTACTGATCCAGATGTGTTTGGCACAACTTTGAAATTTCTTTTTTTTAAAAAAAGCCTAGAACTATCTGTTGTAAAGAAAAAAAAAATGTATCTTAAAAAAAAATCCATGAAGGTCTACATGATGGATCTATACATATATATATATTTTTTATGATTAAGTTATGGAATCTGTATTGTATTCCCATTCTTTCAAAGCTATGCATCTTGGTGCTTTCCCCTGCTCTTCTGTGCTTTGGTTCCACCTATATTATGATGACTATTCTGAATATTAAATGGCTCGTGGTGCTTTGAAGACGTTTGCTCCTATAAAAAGAAGTCTGGCAACAAATATTTAAAGGAAGAAAGGAAAAAAAACCCTTATCAACCTTATTTGTAAAAGAGACAAATGTTATTTTTTATTGTTGGGAATTAACACCAACCAAAAAGAAATTCCATGGTACAGACAATTCCTAAAGCACCAGGTTGTACAGTGTGTGTGTATATGTCCTTCTGGTCCCCTGCGATGGACTGACTCATACTGTAATTTTTGTCAGGCATGTGGCAGTGGTATGCTTGATTGACTGCATTTACTGCCATCGGCTCTCAATAAATGTCAGAAAACTCAAGGCGGGTGCAGCTCTTGTTTTGCTAGGCCTGGCTGCTGTCGTTAATGGGGGTAGTGGCCAGAAAAGGGGGGTGGGTGTTTTGTTCAGATCCTGGCAGGAGTGGCTGTGGGGTGGAGGAGCAGGCCTACGTGACCCACCCAGGAGCATAGGGGTGGCCAAGTAGCACGGAAAGCTGGACATGGAGACTGACGTGATGTCAGTGCACTGCGGAACAACCCTTTCCTGCCCCAGGGGGTGAAACCCCCAGCCCAGCCCCTGCCTGGCTCAGTTTGAGCCCCCAGCACAATGACACCGTTGGCAAATTAGGATGGACGTGGCACTTCCCTAAGCAGAACTGCAAGAGCTGGTCCTACAGTTCCGGGGCTGCGTGCAGAGCGCCGGGCCCCTGGCTGGACTGTATTCACCGTCGGCGTTCCCAGGGCTGCAAGCGTCGGCCTGGCCCAGATGAGGTAAGTTTCTTTGGCACCGGGGGGGAGAGCTGGGGCTGAGTTTACCCCTTGTCCCCTGGCTCTGGCTCCAGCAGAAGCCAGGTCTCTTTAAGGCTCTCGATGCTAAACTTGACCCTGTTACTACTAAAAAATCTCCTTGATTGAAAACGGGGGTTGGGAAAAGCGGCGGACTGGTGTCCTCCAGCTCCCTCATCGTTACCAGAGCAAGCAAAGCGGCTCGTGCTCACCTCTTAAGGACACCTGTGTTATTGCAGCAGCAGTGCTTCTGGAAGTGGCATGGGGCCCAGGCTAGCAGGGAGCCTGCCTTAGCCCCACTGCCATCCCGCAGTTGCTCGAGGTAAGCGACACCAGGCCAGAGCCCACACTCAGAACACCTCTAATACCCCAACCCCCTGCCCTGAGCCCCCAACTGCACCCCTCTTACACCCCAGCCCTCTGTCCTTCATTCATGGCCCTGCATACAATTTTCCCACCACCACGTGGCCCTCAGGCCAAAAAATGTTGCCCACCTCTGCCCCAGCCCCTGTCCAAAGTGACCACGACAACGTTCGGAGGGGGGTCTGCTGCCCCGCCCCCCCCCCAAACGAATCCTGGGCCCAGCCTAGTCAGGGTTACAAGGACTCTGCCACGCAGGAGAGTGGAAGGGGAGCCCTCGCGGTCAGGCAGGCCTCAGGGTGAAGGGAGTGGGAGCAAGGACTCAGATCCTTTCGCTTGCCCATTGCACCAGAGTTGTGTAAAGTTCCCCGCCCCCTCCCCTGTAACAGGCCCATTCCCCTGCTTACACTTAGCTTAGACAGCGAGCAAAGGTGGTGGAGTTTAAGCATCGTGGGGAAAAGCTTTGGGCCGACTGAAGTCAGCCCACGGGGGGGGCTGAGTCCTGTCCCGTTGGATAATGGTGCTCCCGCCCCCAGCAGCAATTGAATCTGGGCATGTTCAGAGTGAGATTTAAAGCAGAACGAATGGGACAGGTTCCTCTGGGAGGCTGGGGCAGAGTGGCCTGCTCTTCGGAGCCAGCAGGCCTGCGACTGTCCCTTCGGGTGAGCGCTGCTGAGTATGTTACAATGAACTCTTTAGTCTGCAGGGCTTTCTGTGGGGTTAGTCCCCGCAGATCTATGGTGAAGCCAGAGCCCAGACTCCAGGGCACCCTTTGTGCGTACCTGCCCCATGTGGGCCCTTCCCCAGGGGTAAGGCAAGGCCTGCTGGCAAGGGTGGAAGGCACAAGCTGGGCCAGGCACATTCCATGTCTGTTCAGCTACCAAACCCCTCAGTGAAGGTGGCGGCAGGTGCAGAGAATTATCCAGCAGAACAAGAAGCTGTTTCACTTTGTCCTCTCATGCGCTGCTCCGCTCCCAGCGGTCAGCGCCTCCCTGTGCAGCTTCTAGCCTGGCCCCCCCAGCTGAACCCGTCTGCTTGGAACCCTGCTCCTTCCTTAGGGGCACGCCTAGTTCTGCAACCACAGACGCTAAAGGCCCCAGGAGAAGGTGCAGCACTAATCCCATGTGATCCATGCCCCACTCCACAGCCCCTCTCTTCATCAGCCTCCAGTCTAGTGCTCTGCACGGCAGAGAGGGCAGGCCTAGCCACGGTAGAAGAGAGTTGTCCATGGCTTTTGGCCTCAGCTAAGAGGCAAACAGGCAGGGTTCTAACCCCCTTGGGCCACAACCAATGTAAAGCGCTGGTGATCCTGGTCTCGCCAGGGCCATCCCTGCCACGCTGCAGATCTAGCCCTCAGCTTAGTGCAGTGGCAGGGATTATACCACGTGAAGGTAATGGGGGGAGACGGGGATTCGTTTGGACTACACACGACAAGGCTAGTTCCTCCATTCCCGCAGTCTGAGTTTGCTGCCAGTAGCTGATCAGCGCCTTGGCTCAAAGACAGTGCCGGATTCTCCCCACTGCGTGGATCTGAGCCGCTTCGCCTCACTGCCCATTCTCCCACGTACGGATGGGAAAGCCCCAAAGCATCAAGAAATCACTTCACCCCTGTTAGTGCCAGGCCATTCACTTCTCAGGGCTCTTATCTTACCCTAGGTCTACACTGCACAGAAAAACCCCTAGCTGGGCTCTGCTGGCTGGCTTACAGCGTAGGGCTGTTTCACTGCTAGGCAGACTTTGGGGCTGAGCTCTGGGACCCTCTCCCCGGATCCAGCAAAGCCCAGAAGTCTACACATAATGAAACTACCCTTAGTTGACTCGGGTCATGGGGTTCAGCCCAGCTGCAGCTGTGTAGACATATCCCTAGTGGCCTCCCACACCTGCTGGGCCGGATGCAGGGATGAGCTCCCCTGCCCAGGTGTGCAGGGTTGGGCTGGGAAGTGCGTGCCGTGGAAGGCCAGGTGGGTGGCGCATGGCAGCAAGTCCCTCCCCCCACAGTAACTCTCACAGGCCTGGAACAACTCTTTCCACGTTTATTGTCAATGAAGAAATAATCCAATTATATTACAATCTTAAAAACCGTAGAAAATGTGAGTAAAAATGCAAGAGACTTTTTCTCTTTAATGTGGAGACAGTAATTACAGGGAGGGTGAACCAATGCGCTTGTGTTACTTGATCAGAGAACTAGCTTGTGGTGTAAAAATCGTACCTGGCTACACAAGGAAGATTCCTCTTCAAAGGCCCAACAACAGCTTGCTATCGTCTGGGCAGTCACATTAAATACGAGGGAAACAGAAAGGGGCCTGTGGGAACCCGAGCAGAGGACAAGGCCGAAGTCCAGTTCTCCTGGTTACAAAGCGTCTTCACTCCTCGTTCTTTGCTTCCTCGACAGGCTCTGCTGCGACCAGCTGAGCTGTGCTGTCCCATCGCTGCCTGGCGTCCCATGCCAACCGCGCCACGCTTGGGGTGAACGGCCCAGCCATCACATGTCCTGTTTGGCGCTCCAAGCCTTTGGTTCTGGCTCTGCCATGGTGACACTACAGTAACAAACCCCTGCCGGGTGCTGTGTGCAGTCCGGAGAACAGCAGTGACCCTCGGGCCCTGGCAGCATTAAATACGTGGGACATGGCTGACCTCTGGGGTGTCCCTGGGCGACGGCAGGTTGGAGGGACTAGCAATGCTGAGGACAGATGGAAGGCAGCAGGTGGTGATGGGGAGCAGGGGGACAGCAGCGGCTATTCAGAGCGGTGTCAGTCATCCAACAGGCCGGCAGAGGAGATGGAGATTTTGGTAGCTCGGGGGGAGGGCAGGACCCGTGCGGCTGCTGCCATTAGCACGTCCAGACCTGTGGGGGCAGGGAGGGGCAGGTGAACAGGGAGCCAGGCCAGTCAAAGAAACAGCTAGTTCCTTCCTCTCCCTCCCCCAAAACGCCCTTCTCCAAGCTGAGCCCATAATGATCCCTGCTGGCCAGCCGGGGCCCGTTCTGCTCCCACAGCTGCTGCCCTGGTGAGCCAAGAGGAAAGGGGAGCTCTTGGCCTGCCCAGGAACCGCAGCCCCCCGAAGAGTGGACACGTCCATGGGCAACAGCTGCTCTCCCCAAGCTGCAGCCCCCCAGGGCAGGGCTCAGGGAGGGGGCTCACGAGCATAATCTCAGCTGGTGATTCTACCCCCTCCCCCTCGGACAAGCTGCTGGGTTCTGGGTTCTCCCCGTTGGCGACTGACCTTAACAGTGCTGTCCACAGCGCCCGAGAAGAGGCGGCCCCTGGAGACCGCGAGCGCTGTCACGCTGCCCTGGTGCCGCAGCAGCGTCTGAGTGCAAATCATGTTGTCCATGCTCCACACCTGGAAGCACAGGCAAGGATGGGTGAATGCAAAGCCGGGGACTGTGAGGCCTGTCTGCCTAGGCACCAAGGGGGCCCAGAGGAGAGGGCTCTGGCCACGAAGGGAAGGAAACAACCTGGGGGTGCAAACAACGACCTGGAGAATTCTTCACCCCCAGCCTAGAGGCCTCCCTTGCCCTTCGAGGCCCTATATTTCTCTCCCAGGGACCCATGTTAGTTACGGAAGCCGGGCCTGAGGCACTGAACTGGGACACCACGTCCCGGCTTGCTGGAGATGGACGTGGTCCCAGCACCACAACATCTGGCTGCCTCTCACTCCTTCAATTCAGCGGCACGGTGCCCCATCGCTGGGTACTAACCGCAGCTCTCCCCAGAGCCAGACTGGTCTGTAGTGAGCAGGTTCTGGCAGGGCTCTGCACTGGGGCATCACTGGTCACTGCGGCCTCACCTCGGGGGCTCTTCGAACACTAAGACACTGTGGCTGCTCCTGTCACAGCAGGCTGCACCTAGCCCCATTTTACAGCTGAAGGGACTGAGGAACACACAGCAGAGGGGCTCACGGAGTCGGGAGTTGACCCCAGGACGCCTCACTCCCAGTCCCCTGCAGCAGCCAGTGCGCCCCCTCCTCACCTGACATCGAGAACATGAAAGCGAACAAGGGCCCTAAGCCCCATGGACCAGGCGAGGGTGGGGAGGGAAGGGGGAAGGTCTGCGTCTATGTCATTAGCCTCCTAATGCTGCTCCCCCTCAGCCACGCGAGCTGCAGCCCGGGACACTCTCCTCCAGCCAGCCGCAGCACGTACCCTGAGAGAGCGGTCATACGAGGCGCTGAAGACTTTGGTTTGATCCGGGGTGGAGATGACGGCCAGGGCGTACACTGTCCCCACGTGCCCGGTCAGCGTGCGCACCTGCTCCTTGGACTCGATATCCCAGACCTGAGCGAGGAGAACAGGGGAGACAGGTCAGCCAGCGGACGAGGGTGCGGAGCAGGAGAAAGCTAGGCCAACACCCAGGCCCGCAGAGCGGGACCAACCAGAGAGGGTAACAGCACCCTCTGACTGCACAGAGAGGGGCTCTTAGGCCAAGAGAATGGGAAAGCGCACTGCCTGGATAGCCACACTGGAGTCCATCTCTTATCCCCCAGGGCTGCTCTGTCAGCCCGCTGGCCAGGAGGGAGGGGGGCCCGTTGGCACAGCAGATGCTGGGGATATCTCGGCATGGCTAGCCATGCTGTGGCCGTTCCGCAGGGAGGGAGCGGCGCTCCGTGTTCTTACGTGGATGAGGTTCTCGTAGGTGCCACACACAATGTGATGGTTGGTCACGGCGATGGAGTACACGCTGCCTCCGGACGTCTGCAGCACGTGGACACACTCCAGGTTCCGGATGTCCCAGATCTGAAACAGCCCCGCCCAGGTCAGCGTCGCCCCAGCGCTGCAGCCCGTGGGATGGGCGAGCCCCAGCGCGATACACTGGATTCCTCTCAGTGCCTAGCCAGTGGAGCTTTCCAGACCGGCTGGAGGGTCCATTGGAGCCAGTGGCTCGGTCCCAGGAAGGGCCAATGGACCGGCAACAGGTGGAAAGGCTCTTGGCCATGTTCCTATTGGGGCATGAGCTGCATCGCTCCCCCAGCCAGTGTCTGACGGGCAGCACAATACAGAGCTGGGCCCAGCAGAACCAGGCCCGAGTCTGGGTCTGTCCCAGAAAGGGAGGTGGCCCCAGGATCACAGGAGGGGAGAGGGTGCTACAGCAGAGCCGGGCAGGAGCAATGGGGGCTGGGCACAGTGTTCCCCAACTTTCCAACAGAGTCCAGACACCAGCTGCTAAGTTAACCAGCGGGGACTGGGCCAACACAGACGAGACCGGCAGGAACCAAATGGAGATTGATGGTGATTCTCAGTCCAGACACTGCCCCTCTTATCTTCTTAGTGCAGGAGAATGGACGACAACGTCCCAGCCGCCGGGAGAAAGACCACGGTTGCATGGCAGTTTGTCTTGGCTAATGTTAAACAGCAGCGGCAGCAGCGTGGTCCTGCCAAACTCGGATATGACGGCAAAGATGGGAACCCACCAGCCACAATCGCCTGAGTAAACGCCAATGCGTCAGCGATGCAACAGCCGTGAAAGCGAGCTGCAGAGCGCGCTCGGCTGGTTAGTGCCGGAGGCTGGAAGGAGCTTTACACACCACACCCATCACCAGCGCTCTTACCTTGATTGTCTGGTAAGACCCACTGTAGAGATAGTTCTGGGAAGCCACAAGCGCCCGCACCCAGTGATTGAGTCCTGTCAATTCCTTCTTCAGCTTGAGTTCGGTGCCCACGATGTCCCACACCTGTGGCAGGCGCATGGAAAAAGGGACAGGCCGGCTCAGCTTGCACCCCGCTGCCCACAAAGACCAGCCCAAATGGCTACAACTAACTCTGCAGGGCTGCTTCCTGCACCTCTGTGCAGAGACAAACCCCCCTCTTTGGGGACCGTGTGGACGTGGGGCCTCCATCCCATAGTGGCCCTTGCACGTGGGGGCCGAAGGAGAGCGGTGGGGCCAGACCCCGGGAAGATCCCCTGGAGCGGCTGATCTACAGATGAATTCAAGCTGCCATTTGTTCAGCCCTGTCTCTAATGTGAGCCACATGGCTGAAAGTTTAAACAGAGGCAAGTGCAGTGGAGAACTCATCCGCCATGGGCTGAGGGGCTGCAGGACAACATAGAGCATCCCCAGAACCCTTGCCTGAGCACAGCCAGCAGCAGCTGTGAACCCAGGGAGCAATGCCGGGGAGGGGCACTGAGGTACATGCATCAGGAGGAGAGGCCATTCCAGCAGCCTTTGAAGCAGGGGTCAGTTCTCTGCTCCCCTCACCTGGCACACATGGAGCAGATTTACTAAACTCCAGGTGCCTTCCAAGTCCCAAAGCATTGTAGCCACATAACACCCCAACAACTGGGGAAATGGAGGCACAGCCCAGCGAAGCAGCTCACCCAAGATCCCATGGATTTGCCAGCAGAGCTGGAAACAGAACTCAGGAGAGCTGGCCGAGATTTTCCAAAGGACTTGCAATTGTGGGTGCCAACCAGAGACCCCCTGAATGGCCCCCGATTGCCAGACTGTGTGGCACGCACCCTCTGGAAACCAGCCCCCTGGAAGGACTCTCACGTTGGACACCCGAAAACAGAGGCACCTGAAATCACTGCTCTCTTGTGGCAATCTTGGCCCCAATCCTACGCCTCTGCTCTAAGCTTGTGGTACATGAGCCCCCGCGTGGGTGGGTGTGTTTGCACAAGTTGGTACACACCAGCTACACACTTGCACCCAGCCTTCCATTTTTAGGAGTCAACAAAAGCAAGCAAGGCTCTTCAATCAGCTGCTCCAAAATGTACTTGCAGCCTCGGCTGCAGGGAGCCCTAGCCATCCCTCCTTGTGTCTGTGTCCCACTAAGCTCACGCTGCAACGCTAACCAGACATACGCAGGCAGGACCAAAAGAGCCTTTTCTTGCCAGCAAACTTCTCCCCAATGGCCACCCCACCCCAATAGGTGCCTTCTCAGCCCTCTACCTTAATGGCTTTAAGGGAGCCACTGAACAGCATGTTGTGTGAGGAGACCAAAGTGCAAACGGGATTGTCATGCGCTCGGATCGTGTTCACCTTCTGCAAGGTTTGAATATCCCAGACCTCAAAAAGGAAGACAAAATCGGTTAGGGATTGGCCTGCTCTGGAAACCCCCTGCAGTCTCCCCTTCTCGCCTGCCTGCCCTGGCAATACCCCCCAGCAGGAAAACCCAGCAAGGGCACCCGTGACATGGGAACTATTCTGCTGGGTAGATGATAGATGGATATATGCGTGCATCTGACGAAGTGGGTATTCACCCACGAAAGCTTACGCTCTAATGCATCTGTTAGTCTCTAAGGTGCCACAGGACTCTTTGTCGCTTAGACGGATATAGGCTTCTCTTTACAGCCCCTCTGATGGGTGTAGGTTCCACTGGAGGGCTCCGGAGTGGGACTCTCATCCCAGACACTAGCCCGGCCTCTTGTTAATCAGCCAGAAGTGGCGGTGAGGATTCAGCAGCTGGGTACCACACTCCCAGCCCTGGCTGGCCACAGAAGCTGGAGGCCTCGTGAGGCAAGACGGAGCCTTCCCAGGAAGCCACGTCTGGATTAGAACTCGTCACTTATTCCAAGCTATGCATGGTCGGCCCTGAGCCAGTTCAGTGTCCTGGCTTCCCTCTCTGCATCGGGGTGTCTAGTGAAGCTTTTATTCTTATAAAACCCAAACAAATTCATCCCTGGGATGGGGAAACCACACGCAAGGGATTCCTTTGTCCTCTTGCTCTCACAGGCCATTCCCAGCCAAGAGGACATTTGAGGTGCTGCTTTTTACAGGCTGTTGTGCTCTACAGGGTGGCCCCTGGCTGCCAATCTCCCACACGTTGACTATAACCAGTGCGGCCCCAGATACTCACAATGATGGTGCAGTCAGCAGAGCCGCTGTAGAGCTTGTTCCTGTAATGGCACAAGAAAATGAATAGGCGTCAGCAAGGGAGAGCCAGCTGTGGGATACCAGCTGTCCCTGGGGCTCTGCTCACAGGACAAAGATCAGGAACAGGATTCTCACACCTTTCAGACCCTCCTCGGCCCACCCCTGCCTGCTCGGAGGAAAGGAGCCAGGCGACACCCCTCCATCTCCAAACAAAACACTCTGCTCATTGTCTGCCAGACGGACAGGGCTGGCACAGCTGTGGTGAGCGGGGGTTGGGACGAAGGAGCTTTTCACTTCAATGACTTTAATCATTTGTCCCTCTGGCTTATTAAAAGGGAAGATCTGGGATTCTGGCTCCTCCAATCCACATGTGTGTAAAAAGCCTGATGCACGTGTGCATGCCAGAATTAGGAAGGAAATTCACCTCTTAGTCCCTCTTCTAATGATTCACTCATTAGGAGAGGCCAGAGAACAGACCACAAGTTTCTTGTTGCAATTCTCCATTTCCCCTGCCAGCGGCACAAAAATCATCCGCTCCACTCACCCCTGAATGCAGAGAGCTAGGACAATCCCATCGTGGCCCTCCAGGGTCTTTTGGCACTTGTATGTGGTGCAGGTATCCCACACCTAACAGGAAAGAGAAGTTAGCAGGAGATCACATGCCTGCACTAGAGAGCAGCTGGGGATCAGAGCAGGAAGTCAGCTGAGCCAGGAGAGCAGGGAAATCAGTCAGCTGTTTCCTGTGTCATCCATGCACCTGTTTTCCTGTCTCACCAGCAGAGATGAGCACATCTAGGAAAGGAAATTTCGCAAGCAGGGTCAGGCTGAATTTCCAAGGGACACCAAACACTGAAATGTAGCCACAGTAGCTCCACAGCGCTAGGGCAGACAAAACTTTCCTAAAAACTGTAGTAGGAAAACGCCAGGCAATTTCAGGTGGGGGATCCTAATGGAATCAGGCAAACACATGGGCAGTGAGTGCTAGTCACTGCACAGCTAGTTTTACCTGCTTCTTTTCTCACCACTCCCAGTGTCTGAGCATGAAGAATTTGTGTTCCGCACCATCATTCCTGCTGCACGAGGATTTCAGCTGCTGAGTATTACATGCTATTTGTACAACTGACCTCAAAACCAACTGTACAGCAACAGTGTTCCATACTGGGAGAGCAAGACACAGGCACAGAGAAGAGGGAGGTTCCTGCTAACCAAGATTGGGCATGCTTTTCTAATCTGGCCTCCCTGTTTAGATACCCCACCAGGCCTACATGTTGGCATTTATGGCTCCAGCCAACGGAAACCAGGTTTAAAACCAGGTCCTTTATCTCAGAAGTCCAAGTACTGGGAGAAAAATGCAGACAAAATGGAACACTTTGCCAACTTTGGATCTTTAAGCACTTGCCACTTTCCAGGCATTAAGGCTTCCGATGCCCCTTGACGAGAGGTAGTTAAGAATTATAACTCCCAGCTTATGTGTGGGTAAATGAGGCCCAGAGAGATGACCAGGCCTATTGCCGTTGGTGCTGAATATGCACAGCATTCACTGATGTCAAGAGGATCAGAGGGAGCTCAGGCCACAAGTGACTTGCCCCAGATCGGAGCGTCAGCAGCTCAAGTAGGATTGGAGCCCAGAAGTCATGGCTCCCAGCCCTTGAATAAATAAACCAAAAAGAACCAAGCCTAACACACGACAGTCGATAGTCGCCCAGTTTCCTAGTAATCAGTGAAATACACAATTCTCAGAGCGTTGCTGACATCTGTCTACGTGACCTGGCCAGGATAACATTTGAAACATTTGTTTTGGTCGGACTGTCAATTTGCTCTATTCAAAAGCAGGACAAGAAAAAGCAAACAATGTTTTTAAAATGGATGTATTTTGTAGGGATAATCTATTGTGTTTTTCAGCTTCTAGAAGGACTTTAGCTGCCACAGAAAATGAAGAATTAGCAGCTGAAACCCTCTGTGAGATCAGGATCAGGAGCTCAGAAGGCTGTACTTCTCTGCTGAGATGAGACATGCATGTCTGGCATCTTCCTGCAGATAACTGAACAATGCTTCCAGCCCGGGGTAGTTGGGAAGAGCCATTATATCTCAAACCAGGGGCCGAGCAGGTAAACTCAGATGTGGAGCTACACCCAAGGCCCGCTGAGAGGTGGATGGTCCTGTCTAAAGTGTGCACACGCTACGGGGCTCTTACCTTAATGGTTTTGTCCGAGGAGCCACTGAAAAGCAAGTCTCCTATGGAGTAAACACACAGACACCAGACAGGGCCTTGGTGCCCGACAAAGGTCCCCTTGCATTTGAAGATCTGCTGAGGATCGTACGCTGTGGAGAGAGAAGAGGCAGGAGAGGGTTAGGGGAACCATGAGTCTAAGCCCTGCCAGCACAGAACTGGCCATGGAACTCAGAGGGGAGGGTTCCACTGAGTCCTCTAGTGATAGATAATAGCTGGAGTGTTACACTAGCCTGAAATTCATTATGGGAAATACGCCGAGTCAGCTGATGCTTTGCCGACACAATACGTTCCTGCCCTGAAAGGGATCTGCCGAGAAATCCTAACAACAAGCCAAGGGAGAGAGCATCAAGCGGGTACTCACATCCTAATATGCCCATGTTGAGGCGGGCGTTGATGTGGGACAGTTCATCCTGAAAAACAAACCAAGAGGGGTTAGAAGCAGAGCAACTGAACTCACACTGGAGTCCTGGCACTGGCAGACGCTCCGCTAGGCCTCCCCCAGAGTCTGAGGCACTGCTTGAATACCTCCCCTACCAACGCCGGGAACTCCAGCCAGCATCCTCCTGCACCTGGCAGTGCCCACCCATCCTCTGGCCAGAGGAAAGTGGAGTTCTGGAAGCACCTTCCTTACAGCCATGCATGTTGTCTCTGCAGAGGAGAGCAGACACCTGCTTTCACCCTCCTGTGGGTACAGGGCTCAGCCCGGGTCTCCCCGGGATCAGGGTCCAGACATTCATACACTGTTCAAAAGGCATGATCCTTCCTCTTCCTAAAAGCGACACCGGGCAGAGCCAGGCAGTCGTGCTGTGGTGCTATCGAAATCCACTCTGCCTGAAAATACTGCAGGGCTGACTCGACAAAGTGCACTGGGCCCCAGGTCTTGCCAACTCCAACAGAGCCGCTTTCCTGGCTGTATCTGTGTCAGTCAGGGCTAGTGCGCTCTGCATTCAGTGATGAGAAGCAGGCACAGAGCTGAGGGATGCGTTGTTGATGGGACATGTCCCACCTGAACGCTGGCTGGAAGGTGATCTTTTCAAAGCCCTGAGAAGTGCCAGAAAGGGTTGCCAAGGGCCTCCTACGTGTTAATACTAGACAATTGGAAGAGTTGTTTACTACTTCTCATAACACAAGAACTAGGGGTCACCAAATGAAATTAATGAGCAGTAGGTTTAAAACAAACAGAAGGAAGTACTTTTTCACACAACGCACAGTCAACCTGTGGAACTCCTTGCCAGAGGATGCTGTGAAGGTCAAGACCATAACAAGGTTCAAAAAAGAACTAGATAAATTCATGGAGGATAGGTCCATCAATGGCTGCTAACTAGGATGGACAGGGATGGTGTCCCTGGCCCCTGTCTGCCAGAAGCTGGGAATGGGCGACAGGGGATGGATCACTTGATGATTCCCTGTTCTGTTCATTCCCTCTGGGGCACCTCGCACTGGCCACTATCAGCAGACAGGATACTGGGCTAGATGGATCTTTGGTCTGACCCAGTAGGGCTGCTCTTATGTTCTTAATTATTGTGGCTCTGTGCAATTCTCCTGCCATGGTAAGAGAACTGCAATAAAGACCCAAAGAACCAGCCACCTTGTGGCAGGCCTTGGGCTGATCCCTGGCTGCAGCAAAAGGCTCAGGAGTTCCAGGCAAAGCCCTGGCTACTTGCAACAAGTGTCCTGCTGGCAGCTGCCCAGAGCTCCTGCACCACAGCCTGACTCCAGCCTGCAGAGGGGGCTGAGCCACACAAAGGCCTCAAAGCCAATTCCAAGAGCTTCTGCAGGCAGCTGGGCTGGCTACCCAGGCCAGAGTCCAGCTGTGCTCTGGAGCCCTTTGCACACACAGGGATCCCTGCCTGGCTACGGCAAAAGGGAACTAGGAGTGGAACTAGGTCTTGGCCACGTTGAACCTCTACCCAGGTCTCCCCCGCCCATGAGAAGAGAAGCTTTACAGTACATGCTGTTAACCCTTTCTTCACCAGAAACCTCTGCCAATCGGAACCACTGCTGACTACAATGGACAGGATCCTCCCCACCCTGGATCACGCAAAGGACTCACATTCAGCATAGAGGCATCCCTGCGGAACTCCATCAGGTCCTCGCTCAGCTTGCTCTGGTTCTCATCCAGCACATCTAGGGCGACAGAACGGCAGGTCCGTCAACCCCAGGGCCGCCTGGCCAGGAAACTCACTCACTGTCCTGGGGAATTTGTTTGTGCTACATTCTTAGTGACCTTGGAAATCCTGCAGTTACCTTAGTGAAGGCTGAGACTGAACTAATCAAAATAAACACACCCTGGTTAATGGGCCCCCTTGTGCAGGGTTCAGCTCCGTCCCTTTTGTGTCTTTGGCTAACGTTCTCTAACCAGCAAAAACATCAACTGCTTTGTTCTAGGGGATAAAAAGCAAGGCTTGTAGATGTTTCTCTAGCAGAGCCTTTCCTGACCCCTCTGGAATTACTCCACAATGGGAAGGAATCTCCCAGGCCCAATTGTATTCTGAGTATTTTGGCCAATGCTTACAATTGTATTGCTGTTAGGATGTGTGTGTGTGTGTAATATTATTATATATATACACACACACACATATACACACATTGGCCTATCTATAGAACTGGTATATATACACCAGTACAATATATATTGGCCAATATATATACACACACCAGTACAATATATAAATACCAGTACAGGTAGGTATGTGTGTGCGTAATATATATAGATATAGATATAGATATATACACACACACACACACACACATATATATATACACACACACAAACCTGTACTGGTATTTGGATGTAATTAACATCCAGTGGGCTTTAGACTAATAAAGGAACACTTGTGTAGAAGCTGAGTCATGGTAAACCTTAACAAGGGACTTTAACATCCCCAAGGGAAATTATTTCCAGCATCAGACCTGTAGGATCCTGCAGACCCAAGAAATCCAGATAGCTCTGAAGATCAGCTGAATTTTG
This sequence comes from Dermatemys mawii, assembly GCA_007922305.1. Classification (NCBI taxonomy): domain Eukaryota; kingdom Metazoa; phylum Chordata; order Testudines; family Dermatemydidae; genus Dermatemys; species Dermatemys mawii. Next base: position 2,843,634 of record ML677381.1, read on the forward strand.
GTTGTTCGGCCAAAGGGAATCCCTGATCCTCCGGAGGTTTGCCCACAGCTAGTCTTCCCTGGGGTGTGAATGGGAAGTTTAAACACTTGACAAATGTGACCCTCTAGCTGTAAAGCCCTGAAGGAGGAGCCACGCCCTGGGCCTGGAGACTCACCGAACTTGAGCTCCAGGTTCTTCTCCAACTGGTCAATCTTCTCTGAGAGCTTGCCCAGCATTGAGCGCAGGAAGGCGATTTCTTGGTCCTTCTGAGCCATTGCCACCTGCATCTCGTGGAAGCGGTCGTCCGTCTGCTGCAGGAACTCCTTCAGCCCCTCGAACTTACACATCTCCAAGTGAGTCTCGTAGGTGTCTTGATTTCCTATGAATGTACACCTGGAAGGAGCGGGAGAGGAGGAGGCTGGAGACAGGCTCTGTTGTGAGGGCCTAGTGCTCACTGGCTCCTGGGCTGGGCATTTAGACAGATTCAGGGTGAAGACTCTCGGGCCCCACTCCCCTCTGGAGGGATCTGTGCGTGAGGCAGTGCTTCCGCTACGGGCTGAGGTGCCCAAAGGCCAATGCTGGCTGCAGCCGCCCCTTCCCCGTAACCACAGGAGAAGGCTAAGCAGCTGCACCTGGTTCTGCTGGGGACCTTGCCTGAGTCGGCTCTTCCGACTCCTCTCTCCAGGAAGTTCCAAGAACAAGCTGATCCCAGGCAGGATCCGAAGTATGGAGGTCAGTGCACGTGCACTGCGGAGGCCCGGTCCAGCTGCGGTTAAAGTCAAGGGGCAAGCTCCAGCTGACACAATGGTGCTGGCATGGGCCTCACGCATGCACCCAGGTGCCTGGTCGGTGCATTGCAACTGTTCTAGCAGATCCAGGCTCTGCAGTCATACATCAGGGGATGCCACCATGCTGGGCAGTCTCCTCACACAACAGCCAGCTTCCAGCAGAGCAGTGGAATCTAGCCACTGCCATGCCAGGGCCCTCGGGGCAGGGCATTTCCCGGACGAGGAAACCTTCCTGTCCAGGGACTCCAGCACGGAGCAGCAGCCTCAGCTGCACTTTCATTATCCTTGGGTCAGCTCTGCCCTGGACAGATCCGGCCACTCTCTCTAGCAGCTCTCCCCTTGAAGTCTCCTCAGGACACTCCCGAACGGCCACCTGGGGTCACACCTGAGCAGCATGGGCTGTGCGCTCCTGGGGGAGAGCTCAACCTGCTCCCTCCTGCAGACCTTCTCGGCCCCGGAGCGCGAGGCCAAGCCCCAGATTCGGTCTCAGGCCCCTGCCCAGCACTGGGCAGAGCTGCACTAGCCCAAGAACCCGGTGTCTGAAAGACAGCCCAAAAATGGAATCCAGCACCCCTAGCAGTGAGGGGCCCAGCCAGCTCTCCCAGGGCCAGTCCCTGGCGCCCCACTGCTTACCCGTATTTGGAATGAGGGCACTTGATGTGTTCGCACTCTTTGAGATGCGCCTCCAGGTTCATTTTCAAGAGCGGTGGGCAGCTGGGGTTATTGGGACAGCGAACCGGTCTGTAATCACAGCTGCTTTCATGATCTCTGTGCGCACAGGGACAGGCACAAAGGAGAGAAAGTCACCGACTGGCAGAGAGGATGGGAAACCACGTGGCTTGACAGGGCATGGAGCAAAGCAGCCCTTACGAAAACTCCTGCCAATCCAAAGCTTCCCTGTCTCTAGATGCACACTTGTTCGGACGCTGGAAGCTATCTTTGAACCTCAATTTAACCACGTTTGCAGTAAGAATACAGCTGCAATTGCTGGAGGCCATACAGGCCAACTTCTCCAATTGGCTCAGTGCTTCCACACACAGATGAGATGGCAGATGATCAACATCAACATGAGGCAAATTAAATGCTGCAGGGGGCACAGCAGGGAGGCAGAATGGGAATTGAGGTAGGATAGTGGGTTTAATGGCCCATCTCTTGGAGACCCTGTGGTCCTAGCCACAAGCGGCCAGAGCCTCAGTTTTAGGTCTTAGCTGAAAGGCGTCACATTCAGCAGTTCTGACTCTGACGGGCAGCACCCACTACTGCAACACAGCACCCCCTAGTGCCCCAGTAAGAGAGAGGAAAGGGCGTCCCCTCCTAGAATATCAGGGTTGGAAGGGACCTCAGGAGGTCATCTAGTCCAGGGGTTCTCAAACTGGGGGACGCGACCCCTCTGGGGGTCGCCAAGCGCTTCCAGGGGGGTCGTGAGCTTCCAGTGCTGCTGAAAAGCCACTGAATACATTACTTCTGCATTCAGCGGCTTTTCGGTGGACATACCGAGCGCGTCTGAAAATAGCGCTTGGGAGTGCTCGGCATGTCTGCCGAAAAGCCGCCAAATGCGGAAGTAATGTATTCGGCGGCTTTTCGGCGGACATACAAGGGTCCGCGGCAGCACAGGGGTAAGCAAAAAAGGGTTGCGGTCTCAACAAGTTTGAGAACCGCTGATCTAGTCCAACCCCCAGCTCAAAGCAGGACCAATCCCACTGTCCCTGACAGATTTCTGCCCCAGATCCCTAAATGGTCCCCTCAACTATTAAACTCACAACCCTGGATTTAGCAGGCCAATGCTCAAACCACTGAGCTATCCCTCCCCTCCTGCACCCACCCCATTCCCAGCAGCACAGGGCTGGACAGAAGGACCATGGGAGCAGAACATAACGTTGCAAACGGAGAGCAATAATCCAGCAATTGAGGCCCCGCCCTGGAGAGTTCCTCCTCTGCTCACGAGACACTTACTTCCGGGCACTCAGTTTAATTGTAAAGGGGCATCCATGGGGGTCCACCTCGAAGGCAGCGGGCTTGCTGCTGGCGGCGGGCCGGCAGCCATATTTACAGTGAATGAACAGCTCCCCTATCTGCTCAGCCACAGCAATATTATTAACAACCACAGTCAGTTTGGCGTTGTCCACCGGGCACTTCTCTGAGAGGAGGGGAGAGAGAGGTGTTAGTTCAGACACTCCCAGTGCAGAGAGGGCAGCTGGGCCCCAGAGGGGCTGTTTTCAGTGGTGTTAGAGAAAAGAACTGGCACAAAGGCCTCGTTTCTGCTGGGAGTTCGCCCTGATTTCAGCCCTCAGAGCCAGCTCCTGGAACAGCTGCATTAGTGCAAGCCCCTAGTGCACACAGGGGAACTTCTTGTGTAGCCATTTGCACCGGTGCCGTTTCTTAAGGGTCAAGCAGGCGTCAGCTGCACCAGTGCCCGTCACACAGCCTAAGGCACAGATGGCTGTGATCATCGCTAACACCAGGCACACGCAGAGCTCGAGGGAGAGAGCTGCAAAGAGCCCTGTGGCTCCAGAGCACTAATCCGTTATTTTGGGCTAGGCCTCTTTCCCACCTCAGCTCCAGCCACCTCTCTGCTGTCTCAGAGCAGAGGCGGCAGGGGGGAGGTTTCTTTTCTCTCTCTGCGTGCAGAGAATACCAACATCTGCACACCAGCTCAGATGACAAGGGAACAGATGCTTTTCCACACACTGCTCTGGTGACTTTATTCCCTGGACAAACCCCAAATCACACCTACCAAGCCTCCTATTGCAGAGCCCTGGAGTGGGAAGGAGCGAAGGAGGACATGGTGAGGTTACAGGGAACATTTGGCAAATAAATGAGGGGAGTCTTCTCACTTCAAAGCCAAACATCTTTAGGCAGGATGAGCTGCTGTTTTACTCAAGCCCTTGGGAGCTGGAAGAGGGGGGAAGCCCAGCTATCAGCATGGTTGGGCCTTGGGCTGGAACAGTGCCTTTCGTGTTCACATGCCAAGCAAAGAGAAAGGTGGGTTTTAATAGTGTGGTGTGCACAAGAGAGAGGTGCTGGCTACTCCATCTCGGCAGCCAAATGACTGAGAGAGCCTCTCCTGGCTTTTTGAACTGGAGTTTATTGAAGAAAAGAGGCTAGGTGTTGCTTCACTTTTGGATTGACTGGAAGAGCTGGCATGAACAGGATGCCAGGAAGAAAGGAGACACAATTTGGGTGCGGTAATCTCTCTTATTGGACCAACTTCTCTTGGTCAGAGACAAGCTTTCGAGCCACAGAAGCTGGTCCAGTAACAGATAGGAGCTTACCTACCCTGCTTCTCAAATATCCTGGGACCAGCACAGCTACAAGAATAGGAGGAAAGGAGGCATTTATGACACCTCTGTCAAAACTCCCATCAATTATCCCCTGCAGAGGTGCTGAACGGGGCACTAGTCTGTCACTGCTAGGGATCTAAAGCCAAACCACTTGGTCATTTCTTGTCCCGAAGATGATCCACTCCACATTCCTGACCAGGACTTTGAAACACTTTGCTCCTAGGGAATCCATTCCGTCCTACACTGAATCCAGTACCTGCTGCAATGAGTTTGGGAGCTCAGTGACAGCCATGTACTTCTCCACTGAACCCCAGGGCTTGGATCTGAGGAGCTACCAGAAGCCCAGGGAACAACAGGTCACATGGGGTGGGTGTGGGGGGTCCGTTCTAGGCCCTAGCAGACTTTAAGGCTGATGTGCCGCAGTTTCTCCAGGAGGAAGAGAGGAACAGATTGCCAGGCTGAACGGCCCAGAGACACAGGAGGGGGAAAGGAGCGTGGCACAAGGATAGTTCTGTACTTACCAGATGTTAAGGCACATCTTCTGCAAAACGTGTGCTGTGGAGGCAAAGAGGAACAGCACTATCAGACTCCCCACGATCAGCCAAATAATCCCCAGGGAGAAGGAGGTGGGTGGGTCAGGCGGTCAGAGGCCCGTGCCCCGTAGGCCACAGCAGATATGCTCTTTGTTCTGTGACATGGCCCACGATCACCCACCCACATACCAGGAAAAATGAAGCTGTGTGAAAACAGCCATATAGTTCAAACAGCCAAAAAACCCATGCCAGTGGCCCAGTGCTCCGAGGCACAGAGCTCCTGCAGTGAATCTAGTGGGACTTGCTCTGCACCTCTCCGAATCCTCTGGGCTGATTTCTCTAATCACAGAGACCAACTTCGGTTTCCCTGCCACCCACCCCGATTAGAAAAGACAAGTAACAATTTATGAAAGCAGCATCCAAAGGTGAAAAAATGTTTAGCCTTTTCCCCCTTGGACTGTGCGACTTGGCAAACTGGCCGCGTACATTCCACATACCCTGAGAGCTTTTAGGTCTGTCCAAAGCACAGCTGTGCAGTGAGAAGGATGGAAAGGTGGCTTATAACCAGCCATGTTAAATGCTTTAATAAACTGTTAAGCCACAGAATCTACATTTCTCCTCGTGCAACAGGAACTTGCAGTAACTAAAGCAACTGACTCACTCTCAGGTTAACGTGAACAGACAGAAAAAGAGAAAGACAAACACTGCAGTAGTCCACAGGACTCTAATCGGAGATCCTATGAGTACGGAGTCTGCGACGAGGCCACAACTTGGCATCGTCACTTGAGAATTTGCAAGTTATTATTACAGCAGTACATTATCTGCTGTGGCCTCCCTTTCCTGCCTCACACAGCTGCCTGCTCCCCCCGGAGCTGCCAAACAAGAGCTGCAAATGAAACCACTTGGTTTCCTGCTGCAGAGGGTTATTTTCCATATTAACCAGTAAATCTCAGAGTCTACATGAAAGGTTGCTAGCTGGAACAGTCACAGGGGTATTGTGTACAGAGAGGCAGGCTTTCTGGCTGGCTGAAAAGGAACAAGCTTCAAATAATGAGGGAGAGCACCATTGCCTTAATAATCATCCTACCTTGTGCTTCTCTAGTTATAGATCTAACCCACGGCACTTTACAAGCATTAGAGAATTATACACTTGACATACCCATGAAGACATTTCTTTTGCAGGTGGCACAGAAGCAGAAATACTATACAGCTACTATTAAAATAGAGTTTAGAAAAATAATTAATAATACTTTGCTCTTTCACTAAGCCTTTCATCTGAGGGTCGTAGGGACTTTTGAAAGCATTAACTAAATTAAACCTCATGTCACACGTGGTAGATAGGAAACAGTCTATCCACCACTAAAATGCAGCTACCTCTGGGGTAGAATGCAAAAGAATGCAGAAACGCTGCACAATAAAGCAAAGTCTTCAGGACTAGAAGTGAAGGGTTATAAACCCAACTGAAAGAAGAAGACTAGAACATGCAATATGAAAAGTGCCATGGGATCTTTAACCATCTTTAATCTCATTTGACTGGCAGCACAGAGCCCTCTACCACCTCAGTGGGACACTGGTTCAGAATAGACATAGGTGACAAAGCCACCTACTAATCAACACCTTTCACGGAGCACCCCGGGTCTCCCTGGCAGGGCTCCCCTCATCTAAGCACAGACCCAGCTTGGCTTGCAAGATCTGCTGGTCACCAGTTGAGTTGGCATAGCTGCTAGCCACATTGTTAATTCACAAAGCCCATGGTAGTGATGTGGAAAGAGGATGTCCTTACCCCACAGGTTGTGATGACTGGATCTTTAAACACACTACAACACAACTGGCAGCAGAGTTTCACGGATGGCTGTTCGGCAAACACCAAGGGCTCCTGAATATAAAGAAAGGCCCTGGGTGAAGTCAGGAGCTTTTCTACAATTCAGATGCAACCACCTTCCCGCACTGCAGGGAGCGGAGAGTAAGGAAGCAGCTTGGACAGTAAGAGTTTTGAGGCCACATGTACACTACACTAACTTAAGCTGGCATACAGATGCCACAGTCATTCCATTGCTCCTGGGTGTCTACACCTTGTTCCTTGGGTTGGTGATGCACGGCTTCCTCAGAAGAGCTTGTATCCATTGTACTGTCAGAGTGGGGCATTGTGAGGTGACTCCTGAAAGCCAGGAACCATCGATACAGCTTCTACACTGACACTGACTCTGTGCCACTCGGGGAGGTGAAGTTATCAAGTCGGCACAGCAGGGCGGTTACGTCAGTGGGAGCGAGGTTTCAGTGTAGACACTTCTGCAGTTTGGTTAGCGTAAACTGCCTTGCATGGACCTGACTCTGCAGTGTAGACCAGGCCTCGGTCTGTTTCTGTGGCTGTGATGCCAAACACCACCAATGCAGCCCCAAGGCTACAAATGAGACAAGAGAACAAAGCTTCCTAACCAACTGGCAGGGCTGCTAGGATTCAACTTTCCTTTAATCTCGATAGGCTAGCTTCTGGGGCCTGAGTCTAGAAATGGCTGGGGGCCCTAACCCACCACTCCATTCCCTGGGAACTGGGGTTAATCACGATCAGGACCCTAATGGGGTCAGCGTGTTTAAACTGAAGTCAGTGGAGCTGAGCCAGTTTAGCCCAGCAGAGAATTTAGGTCCTTTAGGACTGCTCAGCTCGGCAGGATACCTTGCTAAATCATGGCCACACTGAAGCAGTGAGTGACAGCTGAAACCTTCTGGGTAAAAAGGCCTCTGAAGGATTGATTTGAAGCCTGCCATTTGAAAGTGATTTAGGAACAACATAAACTCCCCCAGTGTATCTGAGATGTCCTAAGGAAAGATTTCTCTGCCTCATGCAATCCAGGGGACATTGCTTCTGTCACTACAGACCAACAGCTCTGCTTTAGTTTTCCGGCTGGACTGGAAGCTCAGGGCTCAGATGCAGTATTCCCTGGCTGTATGGAGTACACCCTCCGAGCTCAAAGCAGACCCAGCAGTAAGTATTTATTAACATTTCAGGTCACTTAAGCTTCAATAAACAGTGAAACTCGGCCTGAACACCCCATGGATTGTGGTAAGGACTGGTCACTCGCACATTTGCCCAACCCTTGAAGCAGACGTGGCCTGGCCTGGGCGATGTTTAAGTCTGGATACAGTCTCTGTGACACAGGCTCAGCTCTTGTTAACACTTTTACGAGTAAGGCCCCGATCCCGTCCTAAGCTCCAACCAGGCAGATCCCCGTTCCCACGTGGAGCTGTGTAGAGCTAACTGCAGGACTGGGGCCCAAGAAAGCGATGACCTACATGGGCACTGCCACCCACAGATAGAATGGTAGCCTAGCCCTTTCCCCTCTGTAGAACCCTTCATCACAGCTAGGATCTCCAAGCACTTCACAGATGTTAATCAGTGAAACCTCACAGCTCTCCAGGCAGTATTATCATCACCCCCAGTTTACTGATGGGGAAACTAAGGCATGGGGAGATGAGGTGATTTGCCCAAGGTGACAGAGCAAGTGAGTGGCAGAGCTGGGATCGGAACCCTGGAGTCCTGACTGCTAATCTCCTGACCAACCCACTAGACAACATTCTCTTCAAACAAGGACTCTTCCATTTGAAGGCCACATACACACACTGCAGGTTACACAAAGAAGCTGTTTTGACACTAAACATCCTCGTTTTGCTTCTAAAGAAGACATCAAAATACCTACTGGTTCCTCCTCTTCCTCGTGGAGCGAGAACGTCGAGCGCAAGGACATGTTGGACTCAGAGTGTAACGAGCGAACAGAGATGGCGGAGTCGGAACGGCGTGGGGTACTGATCGGAGGCTTCCATATTAGAGACAAAAAATCCAGTTATTACAAGTAACCCCATCTCTCCATGGAGCTTCCAACTCCCATCCTCCCCCAGGCAACTTAGTAGTTCCAGGGGCCCACATGCTCTGCCAAATCTTCCTGCACGCCGGATTGCTTGGCCTAACCAAGTGTAAAAAGAGGACTGAAGTAGTATGTATTTAATCGCCAATACAATATGGGTCACCTAACTCCCCCAACAGGTTTGGGGTGAGTAGTCATTCAGGCCCAACGTACCCCAATACATGAAAATGCAATTGTTCATTTGTGCAGTTACTTACTGCGTGTCCCTGTAGTGCAGTGACTAAGTATGACTCCTTTGCAGAAAGCTTAGTAAATCTGCCCCCGAAACAGCTCCCAGGCTCTGCAGTTTCTATAATCTCTGCAGTCGCACTTGTTGTTTCACGGCTATCTAACTTCTGCCAAATTGCTTTGCGTAAGTGTGGAGACTTCCTCCAATTCAATTCAAGAACAGCTTGGCTTTGTTGCTTCCTGTTTGGGAGGGGTGAGCTAACTGGGCTTTGCATGCACCAATCAAGGAGGTCGCTCTAGCTGCCGGGCTCTTTGGGATTGGCTTTGCAGAGGATGTTTCCACTGGAATATTAACCATCAGCATGGCCCTTAGTGATTCCAACTCAGTGTTAAAGCAACAATGGAGAAAATGCTTCAGTCCAGCAAGGGGGTGGGGGGGCAAGGGGGGGGGAAATGAACAGCCTGTGGTACATCCACAGAGCAATACTGACAAACTAGAAAGAGTTTGGAGAGGACCAACAAAAACCTGCAGGGAGCAGGACGGATGGAGAAAAGACTGAACGCATTATGCATGCAAACTAAGGAAACTTAGTCTAGGTGAAATTAGTCTAAGGTGGGCGCACAATGGGCTGAAAGACGGTACTCAAAGAGCAGTTATCAATGGTTAGCTGTCAGACTGCAAGGACACATCTATTGTTGTTCTCCCAGGGGTCTGTCCTGGGTCTGGTACTATTCAACATTTTCATTAATGACTTGGATAATGAAGTGGAGAATATGCTCATAAAATCTGTAGATGACACCAAGCTGGGAGGGGCTGGAAACACTTCGGATTAGAATTCCAAATGAGTGTTACAAATCAGAGAACTGGTGTGAAACTAACAAGCTAAAATGTACTAAAGACAAGTGCAAAGTACTACACTTAGGAAGGAAAAATCAACCGCACAACTACAAAATGGAGAATGACTGGTTAGACAGTAGTACTGTGGAAGAGGATCTGGGGGTTATAGTACATCATAAATTGTATGGGTCAACTACATGATGCAGCTGCGAAAAAGGCTAATATTCTGGGATGTATTAACAGGAGTGTCATATGTAAGCCATAGGAGGTAACTGTCCCAGTCTACTTGGCACTGGTGAGACCCCAGCTGTGTACTGTATCCAGTTCTGGGCACCACTATTTAAGAAAGATGGGGTCAAACTGGAGAGAGTCCAGAAGAGAGCAACAAAAGTGCTAAACAGTTCAGAAAATCTGACCTGTGAGGAAAGATTAAAATAACTGGGCATGTTTAGTCTCTAAAAAAAGACAACTGAGAGGAGGACCTGATAATGGTCTTCGAATCCGTTCAGGGCTGTTACAAAGAGTGATCAATTGTTCTCCATGGCCACTGAAGGCCGAACAAGTAGTAACGGGCTTAATCTACAGCAAAGGAGACCAGGGCTTGTCTTCACTACGCGCGGTAGCAATCGGTCTTTTGGCGATCAATTTATCGCGTCTCATCAGGACGTGATAAATCGATCGCCAGCGGCGCCCCCGTCGACTCCGTAAGTCCAGCTCACCAAAAGGCACAAGCTGGAGTCGACGGGGAAGCGCGCCGCCACCCGCCGCCGCCGTGAGGACAGCAGGTAAGTCGGCTGTAGATACGCCGATTTCAGCTATGTTATTAACGTAGCGGAAGTTGCGTATCTACAGCCGATCCCCCGCGCTAGTGAAGACCAGCTCTTAGGAAAACCTTTTAAACTCTCAGGGTAGTTAAGCTCTGGTCTAGCCTCCCAAGGGAGGTTGTGGAATCCCCATCACTAGAGGGCTTTAAAAATCGGCTGGATAAACACTTGTCAGGGATGGTTTAGATTACTTGGTTCTGCCCCTGCCCAGGGGGCTGGATTAGATGACCTCTCAAGGTCCCTTCCAGGCCTACATTCCTATGCCTAGCTTGGCTCAACAATGACTGAGGAGGGACAAGCAGAGTCTGCACCAAAGGCTGATACTACAAGCCCTTACTCACATGAGTAAACCCAATGAGCATTCTCGCGTCAGGGTTTACAGGCTCAGGCCCCAGGCCAGACAGGAATGGGTTAAGAGGGGCCTCAACAAGTGTACGACCAGAAAATAAGTGAGAGAAAATTTAGACTGAGCATCAGGGAATATCTGCCAGCAAGAGGTAGCAGGCTGCAAAATGGGCTCCCCAAGGGAAGTGCAGAGAAAAGCAACTGCTTTGGGATTTTAGAAGTGGCCAAGCCACACCATCACCTAGTGCATGATGGGGACAAGTCTGAACTGGACCAAAGATAGTGAGCAAGTAGGACCAACTGGTCGTCTGCTTCTACCATCTCCGGAGCTTAAAGACACTAGAATTCGAGTTTTTATTATAATGGCACCTGCTCAGAAGCCAAAGCTTAGAGTTCTTTTTAATCCAGTAGGCAAATGTATTGGTAGGTAAATACATAAACCTGTCAGGTACAACCCCGAATGAACAGAGTGGGAGCTGAGAATCCATATCCAAGGCCAGAAACAGGCCCACCATCGTCAAGTGTTTCCTCATATTCAGCTTTAGGCACTAGCATTTACACTCAGGCCACTTCACACTGCATTGGGAGGGTGAGGACGGTACATTTCGCACCCTCACCCACTGCTAGAGCAGTGTGGTGTAAACAAAAATTAGGCCATAGCTGGTACCCTAGTCACATTCCTGCAGGGCCCAACAAGGCTAGGAACATGCTGTGCAGTTTTCCAAACAGCGCAGGGCAACCAGCAGTAATCACCTCACATGAAGACAGCACTTGGTGACTTTTGGTTTCGTTACCAGCAATTCAAAGAAAACGATCCCCTTCCCAAGAGAGCTCTGGTTTGCCTCTAGCTGCCTCTGTGATGGGTGACGAGACTCTGGCACCTTCTGGGGAAAAGAAAGGAAGCTTTTCCCCAAGGATTAGCGAGAGTCCGCTTAGCACTTCGGGGGAACAGCACCAGCATCCTCAGTACAACAATCAAGCCCTAAATCCTTCCCATAACTATTGCATGAAAATGAAGAACCATACAATCGCAGGACCGGAAGGGACCTCAAGAGGTCATCTAGCCCTGTCCCCTGCACTCGTGGCAGGACTAAGCATGATCAAAGTCTGACAGAGTCTACTCGGACTAAGGTGGGTGTTTTGTTTGTTTCAAAAAGCCCTCAGTCTAAATTTGATTTAACTGCCTCGTAACCACACTGTTGTCAAAACCTGTGACAACATCTGATCCTTGAAGGGGAAGTTACTCAGAGACGTGTATGTGACGAATCAGTTAGTCAGATACTAACAAGAACGTGTCCTTTGGCGAGGCTGCCTGGAGACTCGGGAGTGTTTTGCTTTAAGAATTTCACACCAGGTCACCCGTGGCTGGGGTAAAACCCACCGACTCCAGTGGACAGGAGGAATAGGAAGCTCGACCCTTTGGCACAATCATGGCACGTCGGATTCTGGTTTCAGATTTTCACTCTGTGGTGAGAGGCCCCCTCTAGAGGTGCAAATAGGAAGAGATTCTGCAGAAGTAGCTACTTATCCAAGTGGTGTCACTGGTGTCATTGAAAAGGGGCCTGGTTCACACTGACAAGCCTCAAACCTTAGAAAAACCATTTTGTTTCAAGCCCTTCTGCACCCTGGGTAACAAGTGACTCTCAGGGCAGAATGTTCTCACTCAGGGAGCTGCTGCACATTCACAAGTAGACCCGTGGGCTTTGTAGCTGGTCGACATGGATATTTAGCGGGCACACCTGCTTTTGAACATTAGGCACATTTCAAACTGCAGCCATAGCTTTGGAGGCAGAGTCCCACGCACGCATCGAACCCCAGCTACAAACAGCTAGAGCCTGACAGACACATGGCCTAGCGAGCTGAGCACTAGACAGGGGCAGCCATGAACGTAAGGTCTAATCCTGACGGATATCGGCCGTCAGCGAGCACTGTCAAACAGGGACAGCAATACTTACCTGCCATCCCACAGGTCCCTGTCACAGCACTTTGTGCCTCCAATAAAGCAACGACCAGACAGGTTGAGATACGCCTACTGTCCTGTCCAGGAACTGCACATGCCCTGATCGAGATTTGCCTGGCAGAGTGCTCTCCAAGGGGATCATCAGACAACGCCCTTGTCCTGTCACTCTCTCCTGTGAAATACGTACCATGCCATCGTCCTCGTCTCGTGGGGAGTAGGTGAGTGTGCTGGATGAGGATGGAGTCCTGCGGTGCTGCTTAAAGGTATTGGTCCCGTCAGCTTTAAAGCAAAAGAAACATTTCAGGTTTATTGCAGCACCTTTTAACGAGCGAGGGCTCCCACGAATGCTGCTGCAGACTTAGGAGAAGCGAAAGGAAAGGAATAGGGATTTCCCCACTCTCCCCTGGAGGCCCCAGGAAGGGCAGCGCAATCGATACTTTATCACCAATGCTTCCTTGAGGGGAGCTGGCCTGGCAAGAAAGATAAATGGACATTCTGCTAGAGCTATAGGCTTAAAATAGCCTTAAATGGGAGCCTCCCCACTTATAAAGTGTTTACAGCAGGGGAGGTCGGGAAGGCTGCGATAGACAAAGTGGAGATGTTCATATAAAGATCAGCTTGTCACTGATTTACACTAAGGTTGTAAATGTAGCTACTCAAAAGTCTGGAAATGTGACAGGTACAGTGGCAAGTGTAACCTTAACTCTGCCCCTCTGTGAGTATGCATTACAATGTGAGTGTCATTTTTGCCTGTAGGAAAATCTTAGCTTTGCTAAATCAAAAGCAATGTTGTCAAGGCACGCAAAGCCACTGGTCCTCTGTGAGGTCTATGTTCATGCCAGGCTCCTCCCCTGTTTGGGTGGAGCCCTGTGAGGTAAGAAATAATCTGATGTTTACAAGCCAAGACAGCGTGGGAGCAACCAAGGAGCACCCTTCCCCGCCCTGCCTCTGGGCTATTTCAACAGGAAAAGGGAGGCTGAGCACACAGAGGATCAGAAGTCATGCTGGATGCTGTAGGTTCCAGGCCCTGGACACCAGCCTGGCCTAGACTTCTGTTTGCGGATGGTAAGTTTGGTTGCTCTGACTCAAGGCTCTGAGATAAGGGCCTTATGCACTCCAACAAGCTGTTCCTTCCCCAACCTATGCCCAAGGAAGGTAGAAAGCCTGCCTGCTTCCCAGAGCAGTAAGAGCCAGGAATTCTGCCAGTTGGAGCAGGTTTGGGGGCCTTCTTAAAGGGGACTTTTGGTTGGGTGGTTGTGGACTCCCTTTCTTGGATCCTGTGCATTATTTTTTTAAATAAAGAAAAAAGGGCAAGGATTTATTTATTTTTAAATGGGAAAAGTACAGTCCTCCGTCCCCCCTACCGCTGAACTCAAAACAACTTGAGGGGATTTTGCACAAACTGTTCAAAATAATTAACTTTCAGGCAGAGAGCAAAGATGGAAAGTATCAGCGCTAACAGCAAGCGCTCGGGAGGGTCCCGAGGAGGGGACCGTCACTGGAACTGGCGAGATAAGGATACCATGCAGTCCTGGACGTAGCAGGAGCTCCCCCGCAGCACCATGAAGTCTGACAGACGCTTATCTCTGTCCTGCCGGGTGATCAGAGCCCTAGAATAAGCTGGGCAGGGACTGCATGTGACTTGTTGCTTGTCCTTCAGCCAACGTGCAGTGACTAGCTTTGGTTTAATGCAATCTGTGCAGGGAATGAAAAATTCAATCGGAGCCGTATGTAGCCCTTCGGGCAAGGCTGCAATGCTCCGTGGCAGTGAGATGCTCACCTTTCGTGATGGTGGTCACAGCGGAATAGGCAGGTCCAAAAGTCGTTTCCATTCTCGTCTGAAAGGAAGGCAGAATTCATGTCACCACGTGACGGTCTGGCACAGACTGGGGGTTGCTACTCAGCCAAGGTTGGTAAAAGGCAGGAGAAGATTGCTAAGATTTTATTTGTGGAGATCGCAACCCTAAGAGCCAAATTTTCATTCATCATCTTTATTTTGTCCAAACAAAGAGGAGGGCATAAGAGGCCAGAAATACCCCACCCATCTCCCACCCCGCTCTTCCCATTTCTCATTCCTGCTCTGCTCCTTACCCCGTTCGTGTTGTCAGAAGTAGGGATGTTTGCTGCGCCACTAGAGAACCGATTGTAGCGAGCGCTCTTGTTTGAGCTCATAATCTAGACCAGCATTTATTAGTCATGGGAAGTTTGCTCTGGAGGAAGAACAAAAATTTAGAGAGTTGGTTATTCTTGCAGGGGCAGAGGAGATCAGAAGAACATCCTTCCTAGCCCATGAATCACTATCTGACATTATTCTGTACACGTATGCACATGACTGGCTACACTAATTCAGGCTTTCAAGAGCGACTAATGAACGAGGGTCTCTAACTTAAGACACCCTGCTCCAAAGGAGGACTTGGGAGGACTGGTGTTTCCCTGTGTACAGTTCACGAGAGCATTTGCACACCTTAGCTGGGTGTGTCTCTGCATGCTGGTGGCTGAGTGATCACGACACCTGGAGGGGTTTGCTGCTTGGCACTGGCAAAGCATTGAGACAGCCCAGGCTGGAGAGTTAAGGGGGCACAGCGGTCCCTCAGTCCCAGGCTGTACCCTGTAGGTCCTATCACAACCTCCCAAGCCACCTTTCGAGCACGTGGCAAAAACTCCATATTCAATCACAGCCAAGAGCTTTTTAGGTGAGCGGTCAATTCTCCCATTTCCTCCCTTCAAGGCCACCCAAAATCCAAACAAGGACTGGCCACGGTTCCCTTGACAACCTGGCCAAATCACTCTGGATCAGGGGGGTGGAAGATCACTGCCGCTGAGATTTTCAAAGTAACCCCTGTGCCTAGAGTCAGAGGAGGCTGCTTCCCCAGAGCTCCCAGTTTTGGAAGCAGCTGGTCTAAAATTCTTCTTCACCACCCAACCTTCATGCTGGCCCAGAGTCAAGAGTGTGGTCAATACAGGCCTGCTCCTGGCCTTGTGGCAAGTCAATGGCAGTTTTGCTATTTTTCAGTGCCATGGTGCTGGACTTTCAGACCATGTAGCATGGGTTGGTCCTGCACAGGAAGAAATAGCTAAACAGAAAACCACATGTCCTATTACATTTTTGCAAAAACAGTTATTTCCAGCGTGATCCGAGCGACATGGCAGATGACACCAGAAGAGAAACCTTTATTCAGTTAAAGGTTTGTGATTCCTGGGTCTCGCTCGCAGTTCCAGCTCTGAAAGGGCAGGCCAAGCATGGAGCTGCCAGCCCACGAAAGAGAAACTAACATTCCTTCCTCCTTCAGGACAGGAAGCTGCCAGACTCCTGTTCCCTTATTCAGCTGGTTAAGCTATTTCACTAGGTTCAGATTTGCAAAGCCGCACAATTGCCCACTAACAATCCTTAGAAATTCCGAGTTTGCTTTCTTTAGTGTTGGCTGAAGCCCAATTCTCTTTGAACACGTTTGCTGGCATGGAACCATTTCATTGTTTTGGCAAATTCCATGGTAAAAAGAGAATGTTATGAAGGTATTTGTCCATCTTTTTATTTACATTATTTCCAACATATTTAACACAAACAAACCCTTTGGGAGCTTACAACTCATAGCAGTGCCCTCATGGTTCTGGCTCAATAGACAATCACTAGGCTTTTTAACATAGGGCTGGAGTTCTGGTTTGTTACTGTAGGGTCGGCCAGGAGTCTTGGGTCCCAATCCTGGGATGGGACTCCTGTGAGTAGATCCTGATGCTCAGATGCATGTCCACTGACTTCAGTGACTCCATGTGGGTGTGGCCCTCACCCTGCACAGACCAGGCCTTGGTTTATAACAGTAGGGCAGCTCATGTGTGGGTTTTTGTTTAAACAGCAAAGCCCAGTCAACAACCACCAGACACTGAGCTGTTCATTTGGCGGGTTCAGGACCCCAAGTAAAGAAATGCATGAACATTTTTGGTGACAGAGATGGGGAGAGGGTGGAGCAAATTAAGAGGGAGTCCTCCCTAACTATTATTTCTGAGCCTGCTGTTCAGAACGATCACAATGATTTGAATCTCCTCCCCTGAAGTAATGCAGCACTTTCTCTCTTGGCCTAGGGGAGGCAACATCTTCCAGGTGAAAGGGTGCCAGGCTCTCCACGCCCACAATCTCGCAGGATAAACAAGCGCACCAAGTGGCTACAAGACCCCACCCCAAATTCTATTCAAAACAACTAACAACCGACTGTTGTGGAACAGACGCATGTTAAGTAGGAAACACAGGTACATGACATGAACTGGGTGCCTCAGGCCATTGGGAATGGTTCAGATTCAGACCAGGGCTTGGAGGATTGTAGTTACCTATCTGGAGGCTTTCCAGCCTACAGAGAAACCCTGCAGTATTGTACGTTAATTGCTCTAATGATGGAAACTTCAGTGTGTGGGGCCATGATAGTGCAATACCATGGAACACCCACAGGGGTCACTCAGTCCAGTTTTACATCACAGCAATTTCAGGGGAGCAGACAAGGATTCAGGGGACCAGGAGACAGCGCTCCCCTCTTGAGTTTCCCCTTCCTCGTCACGGCTGAGGCACTTTGGAGATGGACAATGCAGAGAAGCTTGCATTCCTGTATCTGCTCAGTGGATAAAGAGGGGACTGCTGAATTTGAAAGACAAGACGCTTACCCAACTGTTTGTACAAGGCATAGTTATCCACTGGTACTCACTGCCACTGGAAAACAGAGTCCAAGAGCTTAAGAGGATTCAATGCACGATCAGACATTTGTACAGAGAAGAACATCTGCAGTTCAACTAGACAGGCCAAAAATAATTAAACTAAACATTGAGCTGAACCCTCCTATTTCAAGGCACGAGCCAACACTAACAGAGGACAGATGGGAGAGAAACATCTGATCTGGCCAGCTAGTGCATATTTGGCCAGCACAGTGTTTCTGGTCCATTTCCCCCAAGCAGCTGGCGCTAACCACTGACTAGAGACCCCTGCCCTGGCGTCTCCTTCCATTCAGGACTTGAGTTTCCAGAGCACTAAATGCAGCCTCTGTACTGCGTCCATTTAAGCTCTTTGGGTCAGGCACTGACTCTGTGCTGGGTCTGGAGAGCACTGCCTCGTGTGCTACCACAACATGCCCAACAACCCGCTTACAAATTTCTCTACGCTACCGACACTACACTGGCAAAGCTATGTCCCCATAGCTACACCAGCATCACTGCAGTCCGCACCAGCTGAAAGGGTTTCCCACCGCCTCTCTGAAGGATTCTTCGGTTACCACAGCTGCATCTACACTTGGGGTTAAGTTGGCAAAACTGTGTGTCAGTCAGGGGGTTGATTTCTTCACACCCCTCACCTAGGTAGCTGTGACATCCTAACTGTTAAGTGTAGATCAGGCCTCACAAACATGACAATCATGCCGGGCCAGGTTTTATACTAAACATTTTGCTGGTGAGCCAAAAGGACATCACTCGGCCCCGCCTAACCAGACACACTGTACAGCTTTTAGGTTTCATGTTGCACAATGGTCCGAGAGTCACTGTACAATAGTTCAGTCCTGAGAAAATAACTGTTCCCTAGAACTCAACTTTTGGAACATGCTGTGGAGTCTGAGAAAGCAAGAAACCGGAGACGGTTTTAAAAAGCAATCCTGGGGGAATGTTTTCCATTCCTTTGGAAGCCGCGAATTGGCCACTTTCAAATGTCACATCCCATCGGAGATGCGAAGAGCTAGTGGAGTGGTCTCGAGAACACAAGAATGGAGCAGCACGACGCTGCTTCAAGCCAGAGATGAGCAGCGTAAAGCTGTGCTGCACAGCACCAGGAGCCTGGTCATGAGTATCTTTGTACTCTACAAAGAAGGGGAATAATTAGTATGGGCTGGGGCTTAAGACACTGGGCTGGGACTCAACTCTGCTACCGACTCGGTGTGTGCCCTTGGGCAAACCACTAACTCTGGCCAGTCTGCTCTGAGAGTCCTTCTCCCAGATCACAATCTCTTCCTATGTAGCTGTACAGTACCTAGAACAATAGGGCCCCTGGTGCTTCTGAACTAAGAACTCACAATGCAAACGCATGCCTCCTCCCCATTGCCCAGGCCAGGATACCGCTGTGCCCATTTCCAACCATTCCCATCACCACCTCAGCCCCACTGGCAGCCAGGGTGCCAGCCCTAGGGCAGACAGCTGAGCACCCCACGTGATTTTGGTTCAGCTCAGCTGCGTTTGCGCTGCCCCCAGAGTCCCAGCACAGAGGCTTCAGTGGACAGTCACCCTGCAGGAGTGGTTGGGAGAGCTGGGTAGGGGCTGGGACACCCAGGAAGTGCGGCAGTTGGTGTGGTATTTTGGCAAGCAGGAAGCATTTGAGATTTTTGCTGTAGGGGGGACGGTTTTTCCTTTCCCCCACACTAGCAATCCTTGGCAGCATCCACCTGCTCCCTGCCCTCTACCTCCACTCCAGTGCTCACCACTTCATCCAGCAGCCACATCCTCCCCACGCCAAGCAGGGGCAGTGAATCAACTCTATCCAGAAGGACGTGCACCCCTTGATGAATCTGCAGCACTCCCCTACAGCACACTGCATTTTCCTGCAGCTTCCCCCACTCCACGCACATTCGAAGGGGACAGAAATCACACCCTGAGGAGGGGTTGGTACCTGTTACCCCAGTGACACATTAATGTCATGACCTCTTCTGTGTTCTACAAAATATGTGCACACCATAATCCCGAAGGAAATATTTAAAATAAACGATGTACAAGGAACAACAACATCCTTGGGACTGTGATGTCCTTCTCAGCTTCTTAGAAAAGCAAGTGACCTTAGATGTCCACTTGCACGGCTCCACAGAGAAGGCCTCATTTTTGGAGTCCCTCTCTGAATTTTCCAATCTAGGACTACATAGGGTCAGCTCCCACAGTGCCAGGGAGTATCCAACCAACTGAAGCAAGGAAAGGGACATCTCCATTTTGCACCAGAAAACTAAGCAAGTATCAACAGTTCATGTGGCCATGTGCCACAGCCAGTGGCTAAGGCCTTGGGGTCATACCTTAGGAAAGGGGCAGGATCAGGAGGATAGCTAGCCAGTTTGACCAGATCCAGATGTCTGTAGAGCTCCTCTGCCCTGCAGCTTATTTTTTAAAGCAGCTTCCTTGTTTTAGTCAAGAGAAAAACAGAAAAGAGGAAGTAGCAGGGCCAGGCTTTCACGACATCACAAGACTGACAGCAAGCAGATGCGGTGAGGGAGCGGGGCTGGTGTCAAGAACTCACACTGCATTTTTAGATCCCAGAATTTCTGCCTAAGTGACCTAGCCAAAACAATTTGGGTCTGGCTGACAGCTCACAGGGTCTACGACCCTCTCCGCACAGAGTCAGCAGCGGTGCGAATTTCCCACACGGCCTTTCCCAAGCCAAGATGCCTCAACCCTGCTGAGGAGGAGCCCCCCTGTGTAACAGGGGAGCGTGTTCCCCACGGCCAGTCTAGCCTTTGGCCTCTCTCTTGCACCTGCCTACAAAGCAACGGGAACAGTGAACCTGCTCGTTTCCAGGGATATCCCCCTTTTCGGTCCTAGAGCTCCCTGAACGCCACACAAGCCTGGCATCCCCTCCTTGTCACCGGGGAGGGTTATTTACAACAGAAATAGTCAGAGAAAGCCCAGGTCAAGGAAGAGCCATTTACCCAAGGGCAGGAATCCCCCAGTATTTCCATCCTCCTGCATGAATCCTGTTCTAGGTTTCTCTTTTTGGGTCCACGTCCCAACTTGTGTTCCATGTTTGGGCCACAGAAGGCCGAGAGGCATGATGGGTTTTCTGATGTGGCTACTGCCACTGGGGTGGGACAGAAGCCCTCCAATGCACTTCCTTAGATACAGGACTGCACGGAAGGAGGAGGACCTGGTTGATGGGACGCCTCATACTGCAAGAAGGCTGGCACTTGCCAAGGAATCTGCAACCACTTCCCCTCCCTAGAAATTGCAGCTCTACACACAGAAACAGCACAGCCATCAGCAGTGTGAACCTCCTTCCACTGTCAATGGGTCATAATGTCAGCCCTGGAGGAGACTCCGTCTCTCTGTGACCGTGAGAGGAGTTCAGTCTCTATGGCTGGTGCAAAAGCAGGAAAGGACAGCCTTGTGGCTAAGGCACAAAGGAGACCATATTCATGGGTTCTACTCCTGCCTCTGCCGCAGTCTCACTAGGTGACCTTGGGAGAGTCACCTCACCTTTCTGGGTCTCCCATTTCACAGGTGGGTTAAACTGAGGCACAGATGGGGAAGTCCCTTCAGCACAAGATCATGCAGCAAGTCAGCAGCAGAGCCAGGGTGTAGAGGAATCGATCTCAAGCTCAGCCCTGGTGTTATTGTATGTGTGCACAAGAAATACACATCTGGAACAAAGCACCACTGCCTACTCTGGGAAGGACGTCAGAATTTGCTGACCAACTCAGAAGTAGTGATAACAGACCCAGGAAACTACTGTACAAACACAGACCCTGACCTCATCCCCTACACTTCTGGCTTCCCCAGCTCCCACAATTCATACACAGACTCCTCAAATATTCTGTGGCAGAGGAATTTGCCAGTGGAAAAGCAGCAGCTGAACAGAAGCTAATCTGTCCTCAATCAATCAAACCATTGGTGATGATACTAAACTGCTCAAAATAGTTAAGACCCAAGCAGACTGAAGAACTTCAAAAAGATCTCACGAAACTAAATGATTGGGAAACAAAATGGCAAATGAAATTTAATGTGGATAAATGTAAAGTAATGCACTTTGGAAAAAATATCCCCAACTATACATACAATATGATGGGGGCTAATTTAGCTACAACTAATCAGGAAAAAGATCTTGGAGTCATCGTGGATAGTTCTCTGAAGATGTCCTTGCAGTGTGCAGCGGCAGTCAAAAAAGCAAACAGGATGTTAGGAATCATTAAAAAAGGGATAGAGAATAAGACGGAGAATATCTTATTGCCCTTATACAAATCCATGGTGCGCCCACATCTTGAATACTGTGTACAAATGTGGTCTCCTCATCTCAAAAAGGATATACTGGCATTAGAAAAGGTTCAGAGAAGGGCAACTAAAATGATTAGGGGATTGGAACGGGTCCTATATGAGGAGAAATTAAAGAGGCTAGGACTTTTTAGCTTGGAAAAGAGGAGACTAAGGGGGGATATGATAGAGGTATATAAAATTACAAGTGGCGTGGAGAAAGTGAACAAGGAAAAGTTATTTACTTGTTCCCATAATAGAAGAACTAGGGGCCACCCATTGAAATTAGTGGGCAGCAGGTTTAAAACAAATAAAAGGAAGTTCTTCTTCACACAGCACACAGTTAACCTGTGGAACTCCTTGCCTGAAGAGGCTGTGAAGGCTAGGACTATAACAGGGTTTAAAAGAGAACTGGATAAATTCATGGAGGTTAAGTCCATTAATGGCTATTAGCCAGGCTGGGTAAGGAATGGTGTCCCTAGCCTCCGTTTGTCAGAGGGGGGTGACGGATGGCAGGAGAGAGATCGCTTGATCTTTACCTGTTAGGTTCACTCACTCCGGGGCATCTGGCATTGGCCACCGTTGGTAGACAGGATACTGGGCTAGAAGGACCTTTGGTCTGACCCAGTACGGCCTTTCTTATGTTATGTTCGACTCATGTGGGTTGCAGTAGATTTAAAAGCCATCTTTCACTTGATTTGTGAAGGGATTTAAACACCACCAACTACCCAGTGGTAAAGTTTTAAAAGTGATCAAAGAAATCCCAGTCAATATCAAGGGAACTGTTGCCAAGTGGTAGAAAACCTGCCTCACTCTTGACACTGAAAGCAGCGCATTACATTCTGCCTTCCTAAAACTCACCCCAACTGGACGACTATTTCTTCTTTACCTCCTGTTCTAAACTGTTTCATACTGCTATTGTCCTCTGTTAAACAGTGACTATATTCCATCCTAATGGTGGCCACATTCCTCTGGCAGGGTCCAGCAATTCCATTTAAAGCACTCTATGGGGATTCTCTGGCTGAAAGTCATTCCGAGAAACATAAGCCATAATCTCTACCCAAACACACGTAATGTCCATTTTTTTTTACACTGCTTTGAAATTTGATTACTTGTTTTACTCATGTTTTGGGTGCAACTGACTTGCTTTAAAGACTCATCTGAAACATGCCAACTATTGCAGTCCCTACTAGAAATGTCACAAAAGCAATGAGAAAAATTTCAGTGCATTTCAATTGTCTGCTCATATTACTACACTTCCCTGAACTTTCCTGCTTAAAACAGAAACAATCAGATGCAACGCAAGCCAGGCAACACTACAGCTAGAGCAGTGGTTCTCAAACTGGAGGTTCATGAAATGTTACAGGAGGTTCTCGGGGAAAAAATTCCCTAATGGTGGACAGAGCTGTCCATAGGGATCCCAGGCAGCCCGGGGCCCCTGGACTTCCAAGAGCTAAGCAGATCAAAGCAAGCATATCTATCACACTGAAGAGATTTCAACTTCAAGACTCCTTATAAGAAATGGAAAGGGAGGTGGACATTTTTTGCTGTTTTTAAAATTAAATAAGCAGCTAGTATTGTTTTCACAATTATTATGAAGAACAAGTTTAAGCTTTGTTATAACATGCATTGTTTGTCTGGACTGCTCAAGACCTGAATGCTTGTGTAGGAGGAATTCTTTGAGTTGGCTTCTTAAATTCTTTCCTGCTGTTTCACATCTGATACTCCTTGATGAAACCTAGGAGCCTTGTCTTATAACAGCATTACTCAGAGTGATACAAGCTACAAAAGTGAGATGTTGGAAGAGTGTAATTGTTTTCATAATGTAATAAAAATATTGTAATGATAAATAATAATTAATTATAAATACTGCATAATGGGCATGTTATAAAAACAAATTTTATATTTCTAAGATCACTGCTCTTATTATTTATACTCAGGTAAAGAAGAAAATCCCAATATTCATTTTTAGGAGGGGGGTTCGCGAGACGTGACGTTTTAGTGAAAGGGGTTCACAGGCTGCTAAAGTTTGGGAACCACTGTGCTAGGGAAACTTTCAACCAGCATCAGAGCAAAGGAAATAGAGACTACTGATAGCAGGGACTGGAACAGGTTGCTAAAGAGAGCCATGAATAGACCTAGGAATCCTGTGCATTTTGACACTTGAGAACAGATCCTTGATTCCTTCAGATAAATCTGTGACAATGGTGATTCCCAAGTGTAAGCACAGAAATCTAATTGCAGCTTTTAGATAGAAAATGTACCAACTCCCAAACTAATGAACCACTCAAATGTTTCCTTTAAATAACACAACACTTTACAATGGAGTGGTATTTTTAAGAGTAACTGACATGAGATCTCCTTAGTTAGCATTTGTGACATGTTCAGAAATGTAGAGTCCCCCGATCACTGCACAGGAAAGGGTTAATGACGCATCAAGCTGACCTTTATACCAGCGTATTACAGTATCTTAAGATATTGCAATTAGGTGCAGGCAAAGGTAGCAGCCACTTCCAAACGGGACTTGAATTTTAGCTCCATTCAGCTTCCTTACTCCGCTTTGCACACAGTTATGAACACACGTAATACTTCCCTCACTTGTCATTGATACTAAAACACAACAGCCACCTTCCAACTGTGCTTCAAACAGAAACTCTGCTGACACACACAGGACACTCCTTACACAGGGCTTTACCTTGCGCGAAATCCACTGGGGCTAGAAGCAAAGCTCACCAAGTAGCTCCCAGGACAAAGTGCTCCAGCTCCAAGCAGACTTTTACTCCTTCAAAATGTCTCTTCCACTATCTGTGTGCGTCTGTGTGGTGTGTATCCTGTGTATATCGCTGGCTCTTAAGTGATGTAAACAGAAAGGCATGCAGAGAAGGGGGTGATATGTAAATTCAGCTGGAAAATCCCACAGCTCAGCCAATCCTAACTTTCCATTTCGGCTTTGTCTGGGTTGTTCTGAGTCAAAAGAGATTTAGGCTAGCAAGGAAAACCCTCCTCACACACGGATCTACTCCCAGGAGAGGTTAGTACATACAGTGCTCGCTCCAGATGGGGAGCAGAGGTTCTCAAACTATTCATAGCATTTAGCAGCTTAATAACCAGCAGCTCACAGTTTGCAGACCTGCCCAGGGAAGGCTGGGGTGACTGGAATTGTGATCACAAAGAGCCCTGTTACTGAGCGGAGACCTAATCCTGGCATAGATCAGGAGAAGGCTCACTGGAGTTACAGGTCCGTGAAACCTGCTCCAATGAGATAAGAATCCGGTCGCAGGATTTTAGGTTTGCCCCTGCTGCAGCCAGTGATCGATCTCCAAGGGGAAACTTTCTCCATCGCTTTCAAAATCAAACCCCTAGTTATGTTTTCTCCTAGCTCCTAAGAGTCACTGTTGACTCAGCTGAAGCTCAAGAGAGGCTGTGTTAAGGGGAAGAGGACAGTTTACAACATCCAAAATGAACCAAAACTCTGTCAGTGACATTTGGACTCTCACACTTTTGAAATTGGTGGTGGGATTTTTAGATGTGCTCTGCACTGGCCTAACTCTACTCCCATTTAAATCAATGGGAATTTTACCCTTGACTTCAGTGGGAGCCAACCTAGGCCAATGCAAGGCCCGTTTGAGAATTCCTCCCTCAAATCTTCCAACGTACCACTGAGAGCTCCAACACCTCAGTGATAGGACTGGGCCAGTTCAGGAAACCAAGCAGGCCCAGATCCCTTGCCCAAAGAGAACAAAGTGATGCCGGAGGATGTGGGAAGCAACGTAAAAGGGTGAAAAGCAAACAGAATTTTGAAATGTTGCTGGTTTGCATAATCAAAGGGTACAGAAGTAAAACTGGGAAGGATCTTCTCCCCAGTGTCCTTTGGATGACACGGAGGGAGGAGGTGTGTGTGTTTGACCAGGGCCATAAGCAGTCTGAAAGACTAACTTTATCATAGTGGAAGATTTATAGATTTTAAAGTCAGAAGGGACCGTTAAGATCAAACATAATAAAAAAGGGGTTGGTCTCAAAGGTGCTCAGCACCCACAGCACACCCTAAAGTCAACTGGAAGTTGCAGGATGCGTAGCACCACTCAGAATCAGTCCCAAGTAAACATATTTATTTCACAGTCTCTTCCTCTGTAATTCCCCCTCCAGCTTGTCACATGACAGCTTCTTGCAGAGCACATCCTAGCTATGGGGAGTTGCACAATCAAGAACAACAAACTGAACTGAACAACCTCCCCGATTCTTGCCTGTGTTTCTGACCCCAGCAACAGGAATGCAGCTTTGATGGCTGTCCACCTTGGCTGTGAAGGGGTTAATACAGGTACTACTGTTAATAAACACCACCACATCTCTTAGGCTTCCTTTCTGGAGCTATTTTCACTCACTAAACGCTCACACCTACTCCTTTGTGCACCGCTTTGGAATATTTCACCAAAGAGAAACTGATCTTTACCTTTTCCCAGCCATACCTTGCTGGGGCATTTTATTTGCAGCTGAGCAAGATCAGCCACAGTGCAGAGCACTCCAAAAAGCGAATCCAGCACTTTCCAGATTGTCGTATTTGAGTTTACTGTAGCATTTCTCAGTCTGATTCTGGGAAATAGTGCAGTAAGCTCCATCCTCACCTGGGATTGGAGAGCTGGGAATCAATTTCCTATGCTTCCTATCTCTCTGGGTCTCAGTTCCTTTCCAAACCCTTTCTCCCACCTCATTCATTTAGGTTCTAAACTCTCTGGGAGCAGGGCCTGCTTCTTACTATGTACATGTGCAGCACTTAGTAAAATGGAGCCCCATTTTCAGTTGGGGCTTCTAGCCACTACGGCAATACAATTAATAATGATAACTGCAGATTTCTTTCAGTGGTAACTGCTGAATGTGTTCTAAAGAGCTGACTGCACAATTCACTCACCTCGGTGCTTCTCCAGTGCTGAGCACGGTATAGATACAGATAGGTTAAACAAATGTAATGGGATGGATACACCAGGCAGGGTTCATCCATCTCTGCCTAGATCTTTGCCTTCACTATGGAGATTGTTACTGAGAAGAATATGGATGGGTTACAATGGAGAAAACTCCTTTTCTGGGGTGGTGACTAAGAGGTCTGGACTCGGACTCCTGCAATGTGGAGCCCTTCACTGTGCCCAGGGAGCTTTAGCTGCAAGGAATCTTTTGCCTCCCTTCCTCAGAACTCCAAAGGTGTGAGATGTTCCTCCTCGCCCATATCCCCTGTCACAGAGAGTGACTGAAAGTGACAAGTGCTGACTAGTGCAGAAATTATGTCAGGTAGACCCAGTGCAGGAAGCAACGTCTTGCAACCTCCACTTCCTCGATTCCCTGCAGAATCATTTCTCACCTCTCTCTGCTACGAGCAGCATCAGGAACATAGTCAGCACGTCAACAAAGCATCCAGCCCTTCATATTCCCGGATCACCCTTACAGCCACAACTTACAAATGTTTGATTGGCTCCATTCAGCTTTTCCCAGAGAGCTTGGGTTCAATCTGTTATCTGGCTGTAGACACAGATCATCTTTGGATTTTCTCAAGGAGAAAGTTAACTTGAGAGGTGTAGGGAGGCTGGGTGGCCTCCCTCTGAGCCAATATTGAAAATCCCAGGATGTGGGCGGGCACAAGCCCGCCCACTTCTAAAGCCCCTCCCCCAGCCAAGCAGGAGGGACACTGAACCGGGGCTCAACTAATTCCGGGGGACAACAAATGAGAAAACAGGGACGGGGGTGGGGGTCAAAGGTTCAAAACAAGGGAACCGGACGGGGACACCGAGCAGAGAACCCCGCACAGCGCCCACTGCTCCTCAAAGCCGTCAAGGGAGCCAGTGGATACTGTCCAGTGGAACTCTGCCCGGAGACGTGAGATCAGGGACGACCGGAAGTAGGCCCCACAGTCGCAGAACTCCCCCTCGTCCCGCATCCTCCTCCTGGTGGTATAAATGGTGAGCTTAGCCAGGGCCAGGAGGAGGTTGACGAGGAGGTCACGCGACTTTGTGGGGCCACGGATAGGGTGTGCGAAGATAAAGAGGTGTGGGGAGAAGTGCAGCCAGAAACGTAGCAGGAGGTTCTGGAGGAGCCGGAAAAGGGGCTGCAACCTGGCGCACTCGAGATAGGCATGCGCCAGGGTCTCCCTCATGCCGCAAAAGGGACAGTCTGGGGACGTGGGAGTAAACCGCGCCAGGTACACGCCCATGCTCACGGCTCCGTGAAGGAGCCGCCAACTAATATCCCCGGCGGGCTTTTTTTGTTTTTGGCAGTTAGATATCCATACACGAGAATTATTTACAATTCCAAGGCAAACTGAACAACCTATGCAGTTAGGTATGTAAATGTATATAAATATTCATTGTCATACCTATGGATACAAATCAATTCCTAGCCTACGTGGCCACGCATGCACAGAGAGGCAAGCCATTGGCAAGCATTTCCGTTCCGTCATCTCACCTGATGCGCGAGAGAGATTTTGGCACACCTGTGCCTCCGGGCAGTAATACCATATGGGGCCAGGAAACTCCAAGAGAATCTCTCTGCCTTCTTCTGCTGGGGAGAAATTGCAGAATGAAGCAAGGATTCGGGAGGGCCACTGGTCTATGGGCATGGAGGCCGTGTGTAGCCCCTTTCCTCCCTCACCATCACCTGGCAACACAACTCAGCTAGTGTTTGCCCTCGGGAGTTTCAGTGGGAAACTCTCCAGAGCCAGTGGGAGGAGAAGAAGGGCAATGCACAGTCCCCCTGCCCACTCCTCCCTGATCGACACACTTCCCTCAGACAGAGAGCCACCCCGAGAAGCAGGTGGGGATGCTGCCATGGAGATGGCTGATCTGCTTGCCCCTATTCTGCATGGTGAGGGTAACCGGGGCGCTGTCTGGCCTTCACCCCCCTGTACAGCCCTTCCCTTCCATCCCAGAGTGCATAGCAAATGTAACAAAATGATGCTCTAGCTCTACACAGAGCTTGCTCACCCAGCAGCCACGCTATGCTGAAACGCAACAGGTACTGATCACCAGTGCTAATCAGGTTAGGACAGAGGTGAATTGAAACGGCACAGGGACTGTAAGGAGAAAAACTGAAACTACTGGAGCAGAAAGGAATGATTTGGTACCATTTTCAAAGTTCGGAAAATACATTAACTACACTGCAAAGAACTCCTGTGTGGCATTAATCTCCACAGGGAGAACACAGTAACCTGCTCCATACTTGTTACATGTGCATCAAAAGCTGTTGATGTCTACACTGATCATTCCTTTCATGTCTATCAACAGCAGACAGGTTCTCGATTAGTGGCTTACAATGGGATCCCAGCACGAAGGTGAGCTGAATTGAAAGAGAGCCCACGCTTCACAACTCCACAGAACAAGAAAGACCAGTGAGTTGAAATCTAATCAAGTAGGAAAAAATGGCTCTGGCCGCAAGGACGGTAGCTAGACAGCGGCACAAAAATCAAGCTGAACTGAAGAGGCAATATGAGATGAAAGATCCAAAGAGCAATTTTCTACTCTGCCCCAAAGAGGAAGATCTGTAACCAAAATATCCCTGTGGCAATTGCAGAATCTTACTTTGAAATGCATATTGAGAGGCAAGTAATGGGAAAGCTAAGGGCACAAACTTGGAGGAAATGTGATTATTAAGGTGATCAAGAGAAACAGAGGACAATCAGCAGCACATGCCACAGCGGGCAGGACATGGAACACAACTAGCCAACATAGATTTGAAATGTACTGTAAGATAAAGTACCACATAAAATAGCACCTACCAGAGAGAAGGTATCGAGATAAGAGATAAGAAGAGCAAGAGGCAGCAAAGACTTATCGAGGCATATGTCCCATAAAGAGACAGGAGTCCTGGCTCTACTGTGCACTGTACAGTCACAAACCCCCTATTGGGATTTAACAAATTATTTAACTTTTAATAGAAGACAAGGAAACAGCCATCAAGAGAGCCATCCCAGAGAGCTGTGGGCATAGCGTTATTCAGTGGCCACTGCAGCTCTCAGCACCCCACACAGCTGTCAACCAGTTAACTAAACACAGGTGCAGCATAGAACATCTACTGCAATAGTGCCACACTTGTCATTCCCAGGCAAGGCTAACCAACAGGAGTGCAGCAGCTTACATGGACTTCAGTGTAAGTCCTGTGCATAGAGGCCAACAGCCTCTTAACCCTTGAGGCACCGAGCTTCTACCACAAGCTCCCGCAGCAGACCCTGCAGTGAGCCGCCAGCCCGGCTGCCCCAGTGCAGGGGAGATAAAACTGCGCCCCTGTCGCAGCACTGGGAACAGATCACACCAGGGCCCCTGTCACACAACCAGCCACAGACTCCCCCTACCCACCCCGACAGCTCCCATCCCCATTCTCGTCACCTGCAGCCTGCCCCACACCCGACCCCTGGGTCTCCC
>ML677381.1:2878629-2895708 GCA_007922305.1 Dermatemys mawii
TACAGCTCCCCCTTGTGATCCAGCCCCTCCCTCTCCATTCCCCGGCCCTCACCCAGGGGCTCCCCAGACACAGGCCGGGACCCCCAGGCCTCCCCGCAGGCCCCGGCCCGCCAGGGCCCCCGCCCCGAACTCACCTGGCAGCGGCGGCGGCCCGACCGCGGCTGGCCGGTACCGGCCCATAGCGACCTCCTGCTCCCCCTCTTCCACCAGCTGCTGCCCCGGCGCCTGCTGCGCATGCCTAGCCAGGCCGGAAGCGCAGGTCCCAGGGCTCCTTGGGAGTTGTAGTCCCTCATCGCCAGTCCCCCGCCCCTCGCTGTTCAGCTGCACAGAGAACCCGGAGCTCGTGGACTACATATCCCAGCGGCCTTAGTCCGCCACTCCCTGATTGGTGCTCATCCGCTCAGTCTTTGCTACAAATCCATTGGCCACTATTGGTACGTCCCTCACACCTCCTGCCCAATCGAGCGGCTAAAGACGAGTCTCTCGTATGACTGATGCGGGGAGGGGGAGGGGGAAGCAGTTACCCAATTAGAGCCGGAGGAGGCGGGGCTTTACCTAAAAGACTATTTGTGATTGGCTGTGCGTGAGGAGAGCGCCTGCCCAATGGCGGCGCGGCGGCGGCTATAAAGGCCTGGGTAGGGCGCAGCCTTATTCTTTCCGCGCGGAGCTGGCTGAGGTGAGGGTGGCTCGTTGGTGCGTGAGGGGCTGCGGGGTGGGACCCAGGAGTCCGGGCCCATCGACCTCCCCCCACCCCTGGGCCTGCGCGCGGCCCGGCTCCCCGGGCTGGGGGCGGCCTGTGGGGAAGGGGTCGGACATGGGGCCGCTAACACGCTCCCCAGCTCGAGTGCGGACGCTCCCGGGGAGGCTGTAAGCCGTGTTAGCCGGGCGTGGCCATGCGGCCCGGACCCCTCCCACATGGCACGTGCTGGACTCCCGCTCCCCCAGCCTTGAGGCTGAGTCCCCGTGTGAATGGGGCAGGGTGGCATTCTCACACGTGCTAGCCAGGCAGGGGTTGATTCCTGGGCTCGTGTGGACTTAGCTTAGTGCACGATGTCAATGAGTGTTTGTGTGTGTAGATCTCTGTAAACTGGGAGTCACCTCCCCCAATGTCAGCTGCAGGGCCAGTTCATGTCACAGCTGTCCTGTCTACACTCTGTTTAAAACGTGTTAGCTGGCCTGTGGTTCATGCACCTGTTTGTTCTAGTATAAACTTAACCTGGGGGCTTCTTCCTGCTGGGGGCTTGCCCAAGTTAGAAGCTGGACAAGCTGCTGTTGTGGAGATTGCTGCATTAATCATTGCAGTAGGTATCCTGCCAAGGGTGGCCTGTGATGAGCTTTAAATTTCTGACACCTCGTATGAGTATTGCCCAAGCAGTACTTGATTATGCTTCATGCCTGAGGCTGAACCCTGGTACTTGTAACTCTTGTTAATTGTTTGAGGTGTATGAAGTCATCTTTTTTTTCTAGGTTCCTTGGTGCTCTAGTCAGTGCAAGTTGAGGTGAGTCTAGACCAGTGATTCTTGTTGAAACATGCAGTTCCTGGCCTCATTTTAATAGGGCCAGCAGCCCCTCAACTTGAGCCACTGATGAGCTACTTTATTTCTGACACCTCATCTGAAAACTGTACCTGCAGTGTGTGATGCTTTTCTTAGCTGAGGCTCAGACTAGTTTTAAATCTTGGTCAGGTAAGGGTGAAAATCCTCTTGACAAGGACTGGAATAGAGAATTTTGTAATTATGCAGGGGAAAGTCTGTTTGCTACTTGTTTTTCTACTTTGTATTTACTGGCTGGAGTTTAATGTGGCTTTGTCCCTTTGTAGGAATGAAATGGACAGAAGAGATGCTCACTTCCATTGTTGGCACCAAAAGGACTAAATCTTGTTTATTCAAATGCAAAGCCTGTAATTTGGATTTACTTTAAAGCACTTGATCTGTTATGCATTTTGAATGAAATGTAAATTGTATGAGTGAAATTGATGTCTTATTAAAAAATAGTGAAACAACTTGCTGCTCTTTTAATGTATGGGACTTGCCTGTTTCACCTAACATGCCAAAGATAAGTTTCCACTTATGTGCATATGAAACTTTCTGGATTGCTACTCTAAACTGCCATAAAACTCAGTACTGTTTCAAGGGTGGGGGGCATTTCTTTGGCCTTATCTTTACATTTAATAATTTAAAAATTAAATAAATGGTTAAAACAGGAACTTCAAATTTCCCCTTGGATATGACCATTTCCATTGCTTAGTGGAAGAGCTGGGGTGGGAGGGTACAAGAGCAGAAGAATGTTAGAACATTGTGGTGTGGAGAGAATAATCATTTTATCTGGATAAGACACTCCTTAATTCCATGCTGCTCTATAGCAGTAGTTTTGGCCCAAGGTTCAACACCCCTAACCCCCAGCCTTATTCTTGAGGAAGATTATTTCCCCCCATTTAATAGGTTGGTAAACTGATCTGCTTAGAGTAAGAATCTAGCTTTCATGAATCTCACTACCCTCTTCCCTTGAAGTAACACCTAAAGTAGCAATTCTCTTCTTAAAGATGGCCTTGAACTTTGGTAATACAGTCCAAATGAGAAACCCCATATTAACAAAAGCTCAATAACACATTTTGGCCAGATTAATCTAATTCTACTACAGTTGATGCAAAGGAGAAATGCTTTGGTTTACTACTTGGGCCTTCAATACTGAATAGAGAAGTCATCACTTTTTGTAGCCCAATGATGAAAAAGTGATCTTGATATTTGGGGGGTGGGGGGAATGTGATAAACAAATTGGAAGCAGAGTTCAATAAGATACATGAAGATTATACTGGATAATGGAAAACTTGTGGCAATGCCAAACAACCTGTCATCTTAGTCAAGGAGAATCCAAGAATGATCTTGGAGCTGGATTCACTTAATTTTCAATACTGAGTATGGAACTCAAATTTTCATAAACATTTGACAAAGCATCTAATGCTAAGTCATTAGCATATGTATTTGATGGTATCCTGAACAAGGTATCCATTGGATAGGTTAGGATCACCAATATAAAAGCGTTGCTAGTCTTTGAAGCAGTTTGGGAGTAGTGGCATAAGGTGCAATGCTTTTCACAGCCTTCTGTGGTAGAGGGTATGACAGTGTAGGTTCTAGAAGGAGAGAAAGCAGATTATTCTGCAATAGTCTGTTCACATCACTGGGGTTAAACTGATCTGTCCATCAGTCTTACTAGCAGGATTTAATAGTAAATTCACTACAGTTAACTCTTGTTGAGGTGCATGGTCAGAGTGGAAGGGTTAAACCTTAGCTTTAACTTGCCTTGGAATTATGTAGAAAACTCATTTCTTTAGATATTTACCTTAAAGCTGAAGTTATATTGGCCTAGCTTAGAGCAGTAGACAGCATAGATGTTTTGAGTAGAAAAGTACAGGAGTGAACATTACTCTGCCTAGAGCAAATTCAGGGAGTAGTTGGATCTGAAATGCAGTTCACTTGACAAATCTGTTCCTGCCTGGGTAGAGGTGTGATCTTTCTCCCCCTGGTACAATTCAGTCCAGCAGTGAAGTTAATCTAAATGTTCTGATCTCTCAATCACTTCCATCACAAATGTAGTGATGTTTCCTAC
Organism: Dermatemys mawii; assembly: GCA_007922305.1. NCBI lineage: Eukaryota > Metazoa > Chordata > Testudines > Dermatemydidae > Dermatemys > Dermatemys mawii. Next base: position 2,882,236 of record ML677381.1, read on the forward strand.
ACTAATGGAAGTGTGTGTTTTGTGGGTTGGGTAATTAACAGCTGATGGGTTTTATTTTTGTTTCTACTCAGCTGGGTGCTCTCTTTTGAAACCAAGATGCCATTGTAAAGACTCAGAGGCTCATTTAAAAAAATTTATTAAGAGGAACAGAACAAAAACTGTAAAACAAGTGACAGCAAGTTTAGTGCATACAGAGTTCTTAGGCATGTTTGATTGAATGTACTAAATTCTTCCTTGCTTGGCAGTAAAAGCCCATGTAAAAATAGATGCTAAGAACATATACAAGTTCCAGGAGGTGCTGCAGTAGAGTCTAGGTTAGTTTTGAGAAATAGACTGCAGAAGTCAAGCAGCAGAAAAGGCTTGAATCAGGTGCAGTAAGATATTTAGTCTTATTTTTAAAGTCTAGGTTTTTAAACAGAATTTCATACTGGTTAATTTCTGCTATTAACACAATCCATGTTTGCTTCACACCAGGGGGATTTAAGTGGGGATGAAGGCAGGACAGCACACTGCAGTGACATTGACATTTTTTGCTCACTTAAATATCTGATTTTAAATAGAAGTTCTATTCCTACTAGCAGACTTTAAAGAATGGAGGCAGGGGTTCTTTTCAGGCTTATCAAAGACAACAAAGCTCAAAGGATTATGCCCTGCTAGGCAAATGGCAGCAATCTACCAGAACTTTAGGATTAACTATACTGGTGAGTTTTCCAGAAGGATTTTGCAATTAGCTGTCACTACTTGGCATCTCCATCCAGTGAAAGAGGCTGGTGTCTTGCAATGGGGGCTCCCCATGTGTTTCTCCACTGAAAAGCAGTTCTTTTAAAAGCAGAATCTAATTCACAATTTTCAGTTTATGGGTGATTTCACTGTGTTAGGTACTGAAGGAATGGCCTAAGTTTTCACTAGTGCTGGGTTCTGACAATTTACAGTTCAGTGGCAGGCCAGGGGAAGTACTTTACTTAGGTGCCACACACAGCCGCCACCACCCCCATGGAGTCCTTGAAGGACTTTGGTTTGCAGCTCAAGAGGAGGAGGAGGAAGTGTTCGAGGCAAATTTTGGCCAGATTCAGACTCGCTATCCAAATGAACAGCAGTGATGCTCTAATGTTCCCCATGTATATTTCTGATGGATCCACTCCTAGCTAAAGGCTGGCTAGCTAAGAAAAAACCTATTTGCAAGCTGGGTGGGCAGGACAGAGCTACTGATGTTAGCAGCAACAGGAGCACAGCAAAGTTCAACTAGACACTGTAATGCCATTGTCCAAACTTATCTCCTTCATCTTCAACTTCCACTCTGCCCTTGCTGCTTCTTACAAACTTGCAAAAAGGAAATCAGCCATGAAATGGATGCTTTTAAGGTAGATAGTTCTGCAATCTAATATGACTCATATGGTTAGTATTGCAAATACATGGCTACCTTTATGTAGAGAGCAAGTAGCTTATATGTAAAAGGTAGCCTCTTGTAAGCAAACAATGTATGTGCTGTATTTACTCTCCCAAAATAGTTTCCCCAGAGAATAGGCAAGACATCTTAAACCCATCTGCACTGCTGAACAAATGCCAATTAGAACATGCTGGCCACTTGCATCTTTTCTAAAAACCACTCTGTTCCCTGCATGTGGCTTCTGTGATCTATCAGACACAGCTCTGACCAGGAGAGGGGGGGAATCGGAGGAGTTTGTGGAATCCAGTGCAATAGTTGCACTTCACAGGGCCCTGCTACAGGGCACACTAGCTAGCTTCATGGAGACAACTACCAGGAAGTGCAGTCTGTGGGATGCATTTCATTGCCTGCAAACACTGGTAGAACAATGCATTGAGTCCTGCCCAATAGCATGCCTGGTGAGATCAATTATTTATAGCAGACAGCTGGGATTTATAGGCATCTCCCTCTTCAGGCCAAGGTTCATGCCATGTTAGTTCACTAGATTCTCTAGCAGGTGTCTGCTGCAGTTCTGCACAGCTCTGTAATGATTTTCATCAGAACTTTTTTTGAGACAAAACAAAAAAACTTCTCAGGAAAAATTGTTTTGAAGCAAAAAATGGTTTTTGGTTTATGAAAATAAAAAAATCTGTTTACAATTTTTAAGCAAAAATCTGAAAAAAAAAGGAAATTAAGAAAAAAATTTAACATTTCCAGGAAAAATAATTCTCCTTTTGACTAGGTCGGGGTTGCAGCTTTTGTTTTTATGACTCTTCCTTGCCCTTATGCTGCTACTAAAAATGCATCCGACTGACCTTAACACAGAGTATCTATTTTTAAAGTTGCAATTCTTTGTACAACACTCACCTTTAAAGCAGTTCATTGAGGAAGGCCTGAAACCATTGCTTCAGTGGCTGTGCCTGGATCCTGCATTCTTTTCAAAGGCCAAGCTCTCACTGGCAGGAGCAAGTTATAGATGTGGACAGAATGCAGCATCACAACTTAACTGAGTTCAGCTGAACAGAACAAGGGGGTGGATTTTAATGAGCCAAGTGCTAAATAATCTCCAACCTGCTTGCAGCTGGTGGGGGTCTGATCTGCTGATTAAAATAACTATTTATTTTGTAATTAAAGTGATGTTGGGAAATTCAGTGCAATTAACCCTGATAGTCATAAATATGAAATTTGCAACTAGATGCAGTTAAAAATCCCCCTTTGGCAACAGTCTCTGAACTCTCCCAAACATTGCATTACAAAAATAACTGTGCTAAAAGACAAAGGGGGGATTCCAATGAACAGTGCTGGCAAAGGACTTTTAACAAACCTGTACAGTTAAAACCTATAGCATTCTCCTTGGTTTTCTTTAGCTGAAAGCAAGATCTATTCCAAGAGAGTTTTAAAGAAATCAAAGCAGCATTGCAGTCTGAAAATGCTATCACCCACGTTAAGATAGATAGAATAAGCTGCAGGACATTGGGGGCTTTTTACTTACTCAGAATACTAGAAACAGCAATAATGGAGAGCAAAATCCTTTATCAACCATGTAAACAGTCAGAGTTTCTCTGTACAACAGGTACATTGGCAGGCGCTTACTCAAAACCAGACAGCTAAGCTCTTGTCTTTTGCAGGACAGAGCAGGAGAAGCCTCTAGCAAGGAATGTATGTTACACAACATGGTAAAACTGACATATGTAACAAAGGAGAAACTACAAAAATGTTTGCCAAGAAAACAGATCTTTCTTGGGCATGTTTATAGATCTATAATACACACAAAACCTACCTTGGGCCAAAATGTTTTCATAATTGAATTCTGAGTGGGAAAAGAAAAATGGAATGGAGTGGGGTAGCCCAGACACAGAGTTATGAGGGGCGGGGTGGCGGGGAGTTTTCCTCAGCAGTATAATAATCCCTAGCACTTCTATAGTACCTTCAACATTAATCCTCACAATGCCCTCTGCTGCTGGGTAAGTATCATCCCCATTTAAACCAAAGCACAAGGAGATCAAATGACTTGCCCAAGGCCACGGAGGGCAAGTGTCAAGAGCCACAAGGAGTTCTTGATGTCTAGGTGTGCGGGTGAATCAATACCAAACTCCTCTCTGGACATGTTCGAGAAAGTCTGCGTCAAACCCATGTCAGGATTAGCAACCGTTAGCTCACAGGAATGGACAGGTCCCCAGTGACTGACGTGGGACAGACATTTGGTCCCCCTGGGAGGAGCTTGAAGTTTTACACCCCATTGGAAGCAATCACAGCGTGTAATTAACAAATACTACAATGGGGTGCGGTGCTTGGAATGAAGTGGCTGCACCAGGGTCAGCTTCGGGGCTGCCAGCAAAGAGCCTTTTCTTCTGCTCCTTTCCCTCCACATCTCAGCTCCCCTTTACGAGAACACACAGACAACGAACACACATGCACATACTGTCCACGAGGAGGGAGTGTGGCACATGAACACTTGGCAAGAGTCTCTGTACAGCTGCCCTGGCTGCCGGAGCCTGCGCTTTAGGATCTGCAGCATCCCGAGCCTCTGACTTCCTTCTTCACGTAGTCATGGAGCTTGAATTTGGGCTCGTTGGGCAGCTTCATGGATCTGTGTTTCAGCTCCCTGCAGGAGAGACAGGCGGCAGGTTATCGCTATGCCTGTAAAAGGAACCACCGGGAGCAAATCACAGGCAGGAAAAGCCTTTACCATCGGTGTCTTCATCGCACTGCTGTGGCTCATTCTCAAGCTGGGCTCGGGAGTTAGGCTGTGGGCCAGGAAAGTGTCTCTACTCGGGAAAGCACTTAAACACGTGGTCAAAGCCCCACTGAAGTGACGTTTCAGACGTTTAAGTGCTTTCCTAAATCAGAGTCTTAGTTGCAAGACAATATAAGAAAAAGCCTTAGAATCAACCCGTCTTGCTCCTGAGATACAATCGGTACCAAAAATTAATAGAATTCAGAGTCAACTTCAGTGGTTTTTAAATGGCCATTTCTAAGAACTTCCCCACCCCACTTACACAAAAGAGAAACAACGCCCAGAGGCTGGTTTAAAGATGGGGGCTCTGTTTCTGTCTTGGTGCAGGGGAGGGCTGGGAGCGAAGCCAGTCTTGGGCAGGGGAGGCCCTACCGCAGCATGCTAAGATAGAGGAGAATGGCAGGCTGTACTTTGTGTTTCATTGAGTCACATTCAGTGAACTCATTTTGGGTCAGTGGGGGAAGGGAGCAGAGATCTGGGAGCGGTGCAGATTGCATTCCAACAGGAGAGGCAGCAGTAGTAGGACAGTTAACTTACTTTGCAATGGCCGTAAAGGCCAAGTCGACATTCAAGCCGCTTTTGGCGCTGGTCTCCATAAAAGGCACTCCGTACTCCTGCAAGACAAGACCCGTCTCAGTACGAGACCCAGCAGTGGCCCAGAACAGGCCACGGGTTCGTGCTGTCTGCTTGGTACAAGAGAGCCCAGCCCTGGACACAATCCCTAACAAACCCATCGGACTCCGGCTGTGCAAAGTGATAGAGGCTTTGGAACCTGACCCTGCCAGAGAGGGGTCTTGAGGGGAACGTGGCGTTCAGGGGAAACCCCAGGAGGGTTTGCTGGAAAAAAACCAGAAGAAGAGTTATTCTGCAAAGCACTAAAAACAGCAGCTAACCCTAACCCTGGCAAAGCTAGGGCAGCATGAGGGGTGAGGAGCTGGGAAAGCACAAGGAGAGGCAGAGTGTGGGAGAAGGGGGAGCAGAGGGAGGGCAAAGAAACACAACTAAGGAATCCAAGGCGGCACCGTGCAGGCTCCTTCCCACTACAGACTGGCCCCTGCATCACCCTTCAGGACTGAATGTAGCCTCACCGCTTAACCGTAAATGCAACTTTCCCAAGCAAGTGCAAGCAGCACCTAACTTGTCTGGGCAAAGTCTTGGGCTGTGAGGACACACGTACCTTGGCTAATTTCTCGCCATCTTCCCTTTTCACCACTCTGTCCTGGGTCGAATCCACCTGGCAGCGATAACAACAAAGAGCAATTTGCAATGCATCAGCAGACAATGGAGTGTGGGCTGACGCGGACATAAACAGCACGGGCACTGAGTATCCCTGCCCCCCGCCGCTTCACCGCTAAATCCCATTTCACTCCATTAACAAGAGAGCTGGGCCGAAGGAGGAGGTGCCCTGATTTGTTGCTCTATGAAAGAGGAAGAGCAAGGGAGAGAACTGGGACCGCACGGCTCTGTCATTAACTTGACATGGAACAAATCCTCTTAGCTACTCTGCCTCAATTTCCCATCTATAACATGGAGAGACACTTCCCTGTGTCAGAGGGGGGATGGGAGACATCATTCAACGTATGCCTGTTGAATGCTTTGAGATCCTTGAATGATGGCTCAATAGAAGGGCAGAAAGACTAGAATGATCAAGTTGGAGAACTAAGTAATGAATTGACGCCCCAGAGAGAGATTAAAGCCACACTTGTCCAAAGAGTCTCCTGTGATGAACGGATGGAGGGTAGGGCTATTCTAAACTGAGTCAACAGGGAAACAAGCTCTCATCAGATGCTCTATCCCTCCCCAGCAAAGATACACTCAATCCAGGTCAACCGCCGGGTCGCGGCTCTCTGGGTAAAGGGGAAGGAGCCATGTGTGGAGCTCAGGGGTGCAGAGCAATGTACCCTGAGGGTGTGGAAGAGTAGGCTGGAGTGGAAATTAAATTCAACAAGTTCCAGACGGGCTCACCAAGGCATTCACTTCAAAGAAATTCCTAGAGACACCCTGGAATGAACAAGAGAGGCCCTTCAATACACCATTGGTCCGTGCACACCCAGGTAGACACATGCAGGTCCCGATCAGACTCATCATCCAGCAACTGGGGCGATGCAGTAAAGAAGAAGTGTGTAATTCACTTAGGTTAGTGTAAAGAACCAGCCCTGCGTCGGAGTTGGCCTCTCGTTCCCAGCAGCAGCCCTCTCCCGGTAATGGGAAACGGAAAGACTAAGGCGGGATTTCTCAGTGAGGAGATCTGAATGAAGACAAGAGCGATCCTTTTCTTTCCCGAAGCTTTGCTTCCAATTCATTATTCCCAGGAGGGCTTCTGTAATGCTCTTGCAAATCAGCTCTTACGGCAGCGAGGAGGGAACAGTCTCAGGCCAACAAAACTGGAGTCTGGTATCGGAGAAGAAGATGGCAAACATGCCTGACTCTGGCTAGCACAGCTCCCGCTTTCAAACCCAGGGGAACGTGGCCGGGGCTGCCAGAGAAACACCAAGCTGCTTGGACCCAGAGGACACCTGGCCTTACTGAGAGCTGCCCAGGTTGAGGATGCAGCTGGTTGGGATCCACACATTTGAGGTGTCCCGATGTTTGTCACTAAGGGGAGAGAAGGCAAGGATCTGTCCAGCTGGATCTCTGCTGCAAGTGCTGAACCAACCCTCAGAGATGCATGATCGTTGCTAGATCCCCACAGGCAGGGACTGACCAATATCCGACTCTGCGGACATCTCTTCATTCCTCTCACTAAGGACCTGCTTTGTAGACTGGGGAAGAAACTCGCCCCCCTGCATCTCAGCAAAGCTGATCTCCGGACAGGCCTGCGTGTTCCACACTGAACATGCCCCTGTTCCTCCGGAGCCTACCCACGGAAAGTACCTCATTTCATGGGCGCTCAAGGATCAAACACTGATCAAGTAACAACTCACAGACTCAACCTGGGCTACCCCTAGAAAAGAGGACATTAAAGAGGGACATGTATCGTGGTTTTCAGATACTGGAAAGACTGCCAGAACAAAGATGGAGAAAAGTTGTTCTCTCTTGCCACAGAGAATAGGACAAGAGGCAACGGGTTCAAACTACAGCAGAGCCAATTTAGATTAAATCTCAGGGAAAGCTCCCTCACTGTAAGAACAGTGGGACAATGGAACAGACGCCTCGGGAGGTTGTGGAAGCTCCTTCACTGGAGATTTTCCAAAGGAGGCTGGAGCCGTCTGTCTTGGAGGGTTAAGGCCCAACAAATCCTGCATCTTGGCAGGGATAAGACCCTGGTTCTGTGAGGTCTAGGAATCTAAACTTAGGTCCAGTAGCTACATTGCTCAGGGCTGTGAAGAACTTTGTGCTCTAATTAGGTCACCCTCACCTCACTGTAGAGACAGTTCGGTCAATGGAAGAATTCTCCCTTTGACCAGGGGTGGATTTACCCCTTCTGTAAGGGGCTGCACTACAGCAGCATACAGGGGCTTGCAAGCCCACATCCCCCGTCCCCCCCGCCAGTGGACGCCAGCAAAATCTGTGGATTGGGCCCAAGGTCTGCAAAGTGCCTCAAGATCCTTAGAGCAAAGAGGTGAGAGATACCCTCAGCATCACTAACTGTACAGCAGGGTCCGGGCATGCTGACATCAGGCAATGATGTAACAAAGCAAAGAAATGGGAGTTTCCTCCAAGAAGTATCACCCACCCACCCCCAGTTCCCCAAACCGGCTGAGCCAGGGGCGCAGGGCTCTGCCAACACAAACCGTCCCAGAGACAGCACCATGTCGGGAACCGGGTGCCCCACCCCAGGGTCACTCCTGCAGCTGGTAATCTGGATACTCAGAAAGGGAGGCCAGATCACTTGTAAGGGTCAGGCCCATGGATCAGCAAATGCCTCAGCACAGTGAGGGTGGGACGCTGCCGGACAATTAGCTCAGTCTGAGTCCCCCCATAATCTAATTCTCCTCATTACATTTGCTAAGACCTTGCTGAGGGCCCAGCAGCACTGGAAGCCTCCTGGGGAGGTTGATGTGATGCCTGCTTCAGGGAGCACAAGGAACAAAGTGGATTTCCCGCCAACTCATGATGAAGGGTCCCTGGGCTCCCGAGAGCCCCCAACATTTCATGCCAACGTTCAGCTTTGAAACCATGTCCACAGCTGGCTAACGCCCACTTCTGTGGAGCTCCCACAGGCAGGGGACGTCCTGGACCTGACTGGCAATCACACAGCGTGACCGCCCGGAAACTAGCTTGGCTCGGTGGCCGGGCCCAACTCACCTTATTTCCCAGGAGCATGAGGACCACGTCTTGCTGTGCATATTCATGGATCTCGGTCAGCCACGCCTAGGAGGGAAACAGAACAGAGGCTGCCCAACATGGGTTGAGACCATCCCGGGCGGAGGAGCAGGCTGCAGTGGGTCCCGTTACCAAAGCTCCCCCCTTCCTAAGCCTGCCAGCCCTGGCGGTGGGAGTCATCTGATCCATCCACTTCGTACACACGTGCTACCTGGTTCTGCTATTCACATAACTGGGGCCTTTCCTCTAAGATCAAATACAGCATCCCTTTAGCATCTGATCGGGGGACCCGCGGGGAGACGGACTCAATCCCCTACAGCGCCTGCATTTCCTACAGCCACGATGAACGAGGCTACACAACCTGCTGGAAGAAGATGGGGTGGTGTAACCCAGCCCTGTGGAGCTGAGCTCCCCCTGGAGTGCAGCCTCTGATTGAAAGGGGCAGGACAGCTCCTGGGGGCGACTAAATCGTTACTGGAAAAAGACAGATTCTGGCTGCGAGGCCACGTAGCAACAAGGGCACATTGTTGTTGCCCAGAGAGCGGCTCTTTGAGTGCAGACACCAGGAACGCTAACAAGATAGACCCTGCTGGGCCCTGCCATTAAGGCTCGGCACTGCCGAGAGCAGGGACACACTCAGGGGGTGGAGCAGGAGGGTGTCTAGGAACGATTTCCATTGAATCACAGGTCTGGACGGGACCTCGAGAGGTCATCTAGTCCAGTCCCCTGCACTCAGGACAGGACTAAGGATTATCTAGAGTTAGACCGTCCCTGACAGGTGTTTATCCAACCTGCTCTTAAAAACCTCCAGTGATGGAGATTCCACAACCTCCCTAAGCAATTTATTCCAGTGCTTAACCACCCTGACAGTGAGGAAGTTTTTCCTAATGTCCAACCTAAATCGTCCTTGCTGCAATTTAAGCCCATTGCTTCTTGTCCTATCCTCAGAGGTTAAGAAGAACAATTCTTCTCTCTCCTCCTTGTAACCACCTCACATGTACTTGAAAATTGTTGTCATGTCCCCTCTCAGTCTTCTCTTCTCCAGACTAAACAAACCCAATTTTTTCAATCTTCACTCATAGCTCATGTTTTCTAGACCTTTGATCATTTTTGTTGCTCTTCTCTGGACTTTCTCCAATTTCTCCACATCCTTCCTGAAATGTGGCCCCAAAACTGGGCACAATACCCCAGTTGGGGCCTAATCAGAGTGGGGTAGAGCGGAAGAATTGCTTCTCGTGTCTTGCTTATAACACTCCTGCTAATACATCCCAGAAGGATGTTCAGTTTTTTGCAACAGCATTACACTGTTGAGTCATATTTAGCTTGTGGCCACCAGATCCCTTTCCTCAGTACTCCTTCCTAGGCAGTCATTTCCCATTTTGTACGTGTGCAATTGATTGTTCCTTCCCAAGTGGAGTACTTTGCATTTGTCCTTATTGAATTTCATCCGATTTACTTCTGACCATTTCTCCAGTTTGTCCAGCTCATTTTGAATTTTAATCCTGTCCTCCAAAGCACTTGCAACCCCTCCCAGCTTGGTATCATCCACAAACTTTATAAGTGTACTCTGTATGCTATTATCGAAATCATTGATGAAGACACTGAACAGAACCAGACCCAGAAATGATCCCCGCAGGACCCCACTCGTTATCCCTTCCAGCATGACTGTGAACCACTGATAACGACTCTCTGGGAACAGTTTTCCAACCAGTTTTGCACCCATCTTATAGTAGCTCCATCGCGGTTGCATTTCCCATCAATAACCCATGGAGGAGGCAGCTTTGGGGTTGGTTTGTTTAAGAGGTGAAATGAGTGATTGGAGTTGGATTCCAAATGCCTTCGCACCCAGAGGATTTGCAAGGGGAAATGGCAGAGCTCATGCAACCAGTCTGCGATGTTACAGGTAATGGCCTTCGGGAGAGGACTTGCAAAGAGCAGTTGACTTCTCCTGCCTCCTGTCTCTTAGGGAGATGAAGGGCAGCCATCACCTTCCTCCCCAGGAGCCTCTCCTCCCCTGCTTGCTGACTAGATAAGGCAACAGCAGTGGTGGGGGGAGCACAGGGGCTGGAACTAGGGGTCTGCCGCACCCTCTGGCGTGAAGTAGGACTAACAACCCAAACACAGGGTTTCCGCCTTCAGCACCCGCACTGTAAAAATTGATCCAGCGCCTCTGGGAGTGAGTCACATACAGAGCACTGTCCATCCCAGGCACCCCAAGCGCCGCGCCTGCCTCTGCCAGGGTTACCTCCATGTCAGGCAGGACAGTTGCTATCTAATACTTCTGTCACCCTCGTCGTTATCCTGTCTGACTCGCCCAAGATCAGCATCACAGCCAGGCACAGAACCCAGGCGTCCTGACTTACAAGCCCCTCTGCTAACTACTGGGCAATTGTGCCTTCAGACAGCCGGCCCTGGCAGGCCCGGACTCGTACATCTCTGCACATCATGGTCCCTCTCAGCTCTGTATCAGGCAAAGTCTCTCTCTGACCTTTGCTCAAAACTCTGTTAAGGAGAGGGCAGAGCAGGGGGGCTGGATTCCCGATGGCAGCTGATTCCCTGTGGAGGGGGGCACTTCACTGATGTATTAACAGACCCGACTAAAGATTAGTGAACCCCATCTTTGGCAGGTTGTTCCTGCTCTGGGTGCAGCCCTAAAGCCAACACGATTGCTCCTCTCAGCCTGCCTCTGACGCAGTCTAAGAACAGTCACTCAGAACTAGGGGTCCCTGTAGCCACTTAAGAAGAATTGCCCCTTTTTAAAACTAAATTGATCAATTTCGATCTTGATGACTATTTGAGTCACATGCTTATTGCCCTGCTGTTCTTCCTGTGCTTTTTGAAAAGGCTGAAATTAACGTCTTGCGTCGGTGAATACAGCTTTGTTAGGAAAAAATGTCACCATCCAAATCAAAAAGAAAAAAAAAAATCCAAGACCCCTAATTTTCTTGCAGACCTTCATATCAGATCTTGTTTAAAATGTCTCTCTCCCAGACCATGCTTCCTTAAGTGAATCCTCCTGGAATGTGCCCTTCACTCTCCAATATGGCCCAGAGACTGCGGGATCATCAACACGTTATTATTAGCCCTGCACTGCCTGATGCAGCTGTGTCAGAAATGCATTTGCTCCATTGTTGTTTAAAATCCCTAAAGCTCTTAATAGCCTGTCCCAGAGGCCCTCACTGGGTAAATTCGATAACCAGGTTTTATCTCACTTCCCTCTGAAGGGCTGGGCTGGAATTAGAGTCATTCTCCCTCTGAGAAGGGGCCTATAATCAGATTTTTTGTTTTCCTGGAGGAGCTGGCGTTTTTGACCATCTTGACATCTTATCAGTACGGCCTAGCCTTGCTTTCCAGCTCCGAGTCAAGCCCTTTGAGGGGAGAGCTCCGGATGGTTCTCCGACGGCATGAAAGGCCAATGGTGCACTAGGAAATAGGTGGAGAAATAACAAACAACAAGGGGCCTGTCCTGACGGGGGCTGGAGTTGCAGCCCCCCTTGGCTGACCAAGAGCAGAACTGACTGTTCTGTTTTCATGGCTGACATTCAATAATAAATAAATCACTAGAATAATTCAGTTTCTAGGAGGTTGTTAAAGAAATTTTAAAAAGAAATTACATGTTAGTCCCTAGACCAACGCAACAGCATTCCAGGGACACCCGACTCGCGTTACAATGTACATGTTAGTCCCTAGACCAACACAACAGCATTCCAGGGACACCCGACTCGCGTTACAATGTACATGTTAGTCCCTAGACCAACGCAACAGCATTCCAGAGACACCCGACTCGCGTTACAATGTACATGTTAGTCCCTAGACCAACACAACAGCATTCCAGGGACACCCGACTCGCGTTACAATGTACACGTTAGTCCCTAGACCAACACAACAGCATTCCAGAGACACCCGACTCGCGTTACAATGTACACGTTAGTCTCTAGACCAACACAACAGCATTCCAGGGACACCCGACTCGCGTTACAATCATGAATCAATAAGGATGCAGCCTAATGGGCTGAACCGCAGAAACCTACTCACCCCTTGAGCTCAGTGGGAGTATTCAGGTGAGTGAAGTGTGCAGGATGGTGAGAAAACAATATTGAAATGGGATGTCTGTCCAACCGATCAGACTCTTCTCAAAGCAGTAAGTCAGGGAAGGCTACGTGTGGGTCAGACACACCAGGCCCCAGCACTGCCTTCGCTGGTGGATTCTAACTCTTCCTAACTGCCTGGAGGCCAGCAGCCAGCCCAGGACAGCACTGTTGATAATTCAGTCTGATCTCGGGTGGTGAACCCACATTGTCCGACAGGATGGGGAGCGGCGCTCTGTCTGCTCGGCAGGATTGTCCAGATCAGCCATGGTAACAGGCCGGGGGTTCCTCTTTCTAATGCCATGTGGCAGGAGGCTCTCCGTCCCCCACTAACAATGCCTGTTTCAGGGCCCCCAAAACAATGTGTATGATGAACAGACCTGTAGACTCTCCTCCTCGTGTCATCGTCTCTGTCCAGCCCAATCCCATTTTCAGGTTAAACAGACAGGTCAGGGGATTGGTGCGAGGAACACGACATGCCAACATCCCCGCAGGCACTAAAGACAACACGCACGGTGCAAGCAGAAGTGCCCCTGCCCTTCCCGAGCGCACCCGTCTTCTCAGTGCTCCGTGCACAGGCTGCAAAGCTGAGCCATGGTGCTGGTGCGTTCGGAGGGGCTCACGTCACAGCCTAGCCTCCACCTGCTACCGCGGCTGTCCACCTGGGGTTACTGGCCACGGCAGCGCACTTTTCCCAGCGGGTGCTGTGGAATAGCCAATAGGGCGAGCCAAGGCCAGGGTGGTGCAGTGGGGCTGCCTGCAGCTAAGGAGGCTCCCTGCCTGCCACAGCCCCACGCTGCTCCTGGAAGCACCCAGCAGCTCCCATTGGGCGGAAATGGAGGGGCAGCGTCTGCGGGGAGGGGCAGCACACGGAGCCATCCCCCTACCCCAGCCCTGACCCCCCTCCCAGAGCCAGCACCCCAGACCCCCTCCTGTATCCCAACCCCCCACCTCAG